>CM060415.1:174010627-174563127 GCA_030545235.1 Helianthus tuberosus
TAGTATGCGATTCGTAGACCCCTAGAACGACTTCTATTAATGTTGCCCAGAGTTATGCATATGTGAATCTTTGATGATAAGTTTGGAATACATTAGTATTATGTGATTAATATGAATTCATGTTAAACAACTAACTGGAAGGATTGTGTGTTAGGTTTGCATAACAAAGAAAGTTGCTGATAAAAATTAATGATAAGTCAACCTAGTTGAATGTGGCACATGATTTCTGAACCGACATAATGATTAGGATATGTGAGGATAAGTGGTCTGACAAACTTGATAACTTTCAATGAAAGTGGCAGCCATGTATGGGTCTTGATCTAATCAAACTTTAAGGTTATTCTAATAAGGTGGTCATTGATGGTCTAGGGAATAATGAGTGTTAATTATTGCTATGATAGTTGTAGGGATTGAATGTCCAAATATATGCAAATAGTTGCTATACGTTTAGAAGTTAACAAAACAATATATGTAATATTCATTGCACGTGATATGTAAATTGATTGGTTCATGAAGTGATTATTATAGATTGTTGAAGTGATTGCATATGTCGATCAGCCCATGTATGGTGGGCCGATGGCTTGAGATTTATATATATTCTATTGTGTAAAGACCTGAACAATTAAGTGTAGTAAACACATGATACTTGGGTTTGAGTATAATACATGTTACTTGAAACTGTGTGTTACTTGACTGTTCTGAGTTAGTAAATTAAACAATACGTCAAGTTTCTTTTTTTTTCGACATCACACAACACGTCACCAACTAGACTGTTTAATACTGTTTGCCAAATTTGTTAACTTGATTGCGTTAAACTTTATTGTTTGGACACTAGGGTAAAGCAGAACCCTACTCGTATACTCATTTACATGACATTATATTTTAGGTCGCGTGTAACGGGCCTAACCATTAACTAACATTAGAAGTATATTATCATACCGAGCAATCAAAGGTGAGTTCACTGCACTTTTCTAAGCATGCGTCCCGGTGGTTTGGGACATCTGGTAAACGTTTCTAAAGGGAATACTGGGTAAACTGTTATTTGGGATGTTGGTTATTGAACACAGAATCGATCATCTACCGTGTTGCCTGTAAGGCAATGGGGTAACTAGTTGATAGCGCTATTAGGTTTGACACCCTCACACCGGGCCGTAAGGACGGGCGTGATCTAGTTACCTGGACATCATTACCAATGCTTAGTTAGGGGCATTGGGGTTGGGCACACTCCCAGGTTATATTGGGCACACTCCCATGGTATATATTGGACACACTTCCAGTATATAAGACTCTCCTACGTTAATAACAATCCCAAAACGAAACGATGAGTTGACTTAACAGATATCTGGTAACTACACGCGTTAACAAACTTGAACTCACCAGCGTCGTCTGACACACTTGTCTGCATGCTTGCAGGTCTATAGGGTTATATCTTGTGGAACTTGCTGTCTGGAAGGCTGGAGTGGTCATGGGTCGTTATACTTGGAATCTCAATACGAGCTTAACGGTTTATGATACACTTAACAAATGAGATATGCTTCCGCTGTATATGGTGAATGATATGTAACGTTTGTAACTCTTTATATTAATGAATGAAAGTTTTATTTAAACCTATCTAAGAGTTCAATGTGATTGGTGGCTTGGATCCTGGTACGTCACATGCCTCGCGGAGGTTTCCGCGTGTGGTATTTTGGGGGTGTGACAGTTTGGTATCAGAGCCACTGGTTATAGTGAACTTGGTTTTAAAACGATTTCTATAAAACCAGACTATAACCGAACTGATCCGAAATCGACCATGACACTCAGCTCCAGACTGCAAGGTTTGTCTCTTGTTTACTATTGCGTAGTATATCTGGTGTTTGCTTATGAATAACATCACACGTGGATGCACACTTAGCACTACAGTATGAACTTCTATGTTACCAACCCATGTTACGTGTTTTAAGAGTGCGACTCTTCTTGAACTTTCATGATCTATGTTGTGGCGTCATCTGTCTTATTGCTCGAATTCGGGAAACCTTTTAGTGCGAGTTAAGAGGCACTGGGATAAGCATGCAAATTGCCTTATTATTATGGGTGCACACATAATAATAATGTGGGGTGCATGTGAGTCCCAGTGAGGCTTAACGAGTGTGAGAGGGGTTCCGCTCTGTTAATTGATGTTATGTTAGAACTCAGCAGTCTATAGGAGTCATAGCAGTGATTGTCTCCTACTTGAACATGATCTTTTCACCCCTTTCTGAATCCTTACGAATCTCGATGCTATCGAGTATCACCTTATCACACATCTGAACGCCTAGAGAACTGTGTAGAATGTTAGGTGCTTGTACGAATGTCCCTGAGTTGGATATTGCAGCGTCAATGATTGGTCTATACATTCCTCACTTATCTTGGTTTGCTGGAACGTAACGCATCGACGCCTTAGATCCCGCAGTGCGATCACTTCTGCAACACTCTAGCAACATACCGTGTATTACCCAAGTCGACTTGCAAGAACAATGGACAAGAGGACGAGCGTAGTACCTTACCAACCTCAGTATTAGAACGACCCTGGCTACCAGCAACGAACACCAGCAGACTGATTGCAACTGAATCCCTAACCCTAGTCAGCGACTTATGGGGGTCAACTCTTACAAATCAATCTGGACATAAGCGATGACAACAGATTATAGTGTGGGATGCGTGACTACCCGCACGATGAGTAGCGCTTTAGGACGTGGCACGGAATGTGAAAAGATGGACCCTGTTGGTGAAAGATTGTAGGGCTCCGTTTCAAGCAACGGCATTAAAGGCAACAGTCATGGCGACATCAAAGTACTCATAATCGTAGCCTACCGTATGGAAACAAAGGTGACTTCGACAAGGATTGACTGGCATTAAGTCAAATGTCAACAACCCAGGGAACGATGACAGTATTGGAATTCCCGTGACCGTAACAACACTGGTAGTGGTGCTTGTGGAAGGGCATATAGGTTTGGCGTGAGCGACGCCAGGAATAGCAGCAACATGGTAGCTAGTATGAGTAGCTAATCGCTTTGTCTCTGTTCTGTTTAACCTTGACGCTTCTTGAAGCCGAACCTGTTGTGAAATTGACTGAGGGCAAGACAATCGAAACCTCATAGGTTTGTTGGGATGCAAACTCGACCTTGTGGGACAAGTGTTCAACATCGGCCTTCCTTCTACTACCCCTGATGGTTACAATGCAGTATTTAGTGTGGATTGGTTTTTCAGAAATCGCGCAGACATACCTTGTGAGGAGAAAATTTTGTGTGGAGGATCGTTATTTGTTCTAAAGCAACAAAGTGGTGCAAAGGTTAGCTCCATTTCAACTATGAAGGCCCAGAAGAGTCTACGGAGGGATCACCCCGCTACGTTAGCAACCGTTACTGATGTTGAGGCTAAGGAAAAGAGGATTGAGGATCCACTAATTGTTCGTGATTCCCCTCAGTGTGCTACCCGAGGAGCTTTCAGACTTACTTCCAACACTGTTAGGCAGAATCTCAGTTTGATCTCCTGGCAGGGGCAGCCCTGATTACTCGTGCTACATACCGTCTTGCACCAAGAGGGTTGCAAGGACTATCTACAGGAACTGTTGGACAGGAGTTTTATTGGACATAGTTTTGTTCGCGTTGGGGAGCCCCAGCTATATTCGGGAAGATAAAGCCTTTTCGTATGTGTACTGATTATCCAGAACTCAGCAAGGTGACAATCAAGAATTGTTTGCCTCGACCATGTATTGACGGAAGACCAATAAGAGAATGTTCCTGAAACGACATATCGAACGCAATACGGCCATTGCGAGTTTGTACACCATGACCATTGAATTTATCAACACACCAGCAGCTTTATGGACCACATGAATCGACCGTATTTATGGATGACGTTCTGGATCATTTCCAAGAGGAAGGAACATCATGGGCGGCATTTGTATCGTATTTTAGAGCTCCTGAGGGAGGAGCCACTCCGCGCGAAGTCTTATTAAAGGTAACTTCTAGATTCCAGATATACATTTGAACATGTAACCAACGAAGTGGGAATACACGTGGACCTCGCTGAGACCCGTTTTGGTTAGAAACTGATCGACACCAGAGATCCCTTCGAGGATGCAGCAATTTCTTGGTCTCACTAGATGCTATCGCAGATTCATCACCGGATTCTCGAGGATCACGCAGCTTAAATCTCTTTAGCACAGCGAGGTACTGTGTTCGTGGAAGACAAAACAGGAGGACGCCTTTTCAGCTTCTGAAACCCAACCCTGCAATGCACTGAGCATCACTTCTATCCGAGGGAACCGATGATTTGGCGGTATACCATGATGGTTCGAATCAGAGTCCCAGTGACACATCAATACGACATGAGAAGGAAATGGCCCACGTGGTGGACTTACAGGAAGAACTGCACGAGTCACGACCTGCGGTGGAAGCTTTGGTCTTTGGATTTAAGTTGGAGGCATTACTTGGACGGTACCAAATGCACTACCTAGACCGATCACAAGGGCCTCCCGTGTGAGTTAAACATGTGATGGCACCGCTGGATGGAACTTTTGAATGAATACGACCGTGAAACCTGGACGTACACGGGCTTTGCAGCTCGCTATCGACTTTAACATACCTGATCAGAATCGCCTTATCCAAGTTGAAGAACTGAAGGAAGAGAGTTCTCAAGATTGACCCATGCAGGGCATGGGGAAGCAACCTTTGACGGGACGGACGATATTTGCTACTTCATGGAACGAAATTTGGACCTCACTATACATCAACCTTAGGGAACTGGTGCAGGCGAAGAACACGGGCCTCGATATCCTACTCATCTGAGTTTTGATAGGATGTATTAAAACCCGAAGACCATGTACGGATGACCGGGTCTGAAGGCCCACCTAGCCACACATGGGAACGATGTTTGACATGTGGGAAAGTCAAGGCGGGATATTAGCAATTAGAAACACATATATGGAGATGAGAACAGACTGCCGTGTATTTTGTCACTAGTCTACTTACAACTCAAAATGGAAACATTATCACCTGGGTGATCGTTGATGGACTCACGTTACTAGCACACACTTGCTTGCAAACAAGGAACTGGTGAGTCTTAACAAGTTGCGAATGTTCCTCTGAGAGAGGCGGCTTATAGGCATGAGGTGCCAACTCCTATTACCTCCTATTTTGAGTTATACCTGATTTATGACAAGCGATACACAACACCCTTGACTCACGTATAGACATGAGTATTACTTATCAACATAGGACGAACGGTTTGAGTAAACAACCCCCCCCCCCCTGACACTCGAAGACATGCTGCGAGCATGTGTGAGATTAACTTGGTGTAAATTGGAAGGACGTGTACTTTTGGCTGAGTTCTACTGTACATGTTACCCTTCTAGTATTCAGACAACTCTGTTTGGGGCATTGCTTGGATGATAATGCCAATCTCTTCGTGGATTGAGGTGGATGACCACCTAAACACGGGTCCAGGACTTGTACTCGAAACTCTTGGGAAGGTTGTTTGGATCGGGAGTCGATTGGCGGAAACACGTGACCTTCAGGAAAGTTGTTAAAGCCTAGGAAGCACTGCGAGTTCGCTTTAGGCAAACGTGTCATGATTGAAAGTCTCACCCTGGGAGGGTGCAGTGCGCTTTGGGAAGCGTGGCAAGATAAATTTACGTTACTTTGGGCCATTCGAAATTCAGGAAAGAATTGGTGACATGGCCTACAAATTCGAGTTACCCGAAGAATGGGGTAATGTTCACGATGTTAGTTATGCCCGGGATCTAAGGCAGTATATTTGCTAGAGCCTAAGGTTAACGACAAGTTGCAGTTGTCAAAGAATCAATCGAAATTATGGACCGGGAAGTCAAGGTCCGTAAACATAGTCGTATCCCGATTGTGAGAGTTTGTTAGAACGCAAGACGTGGACTGGAGTTTCCGTGAGAACACAAAGATCAGTTGAAGCTCTAGTATCCTCAATTTTTTTTTTTCAAACGGTTGATTTTAACCTCAGATGTCATTGACGAATTTCGGGACGAAATTCTCTTTCAAGTTGGGGATGATGTGGCACCTGAGGAAAACTCGCAGTAATGTTGGCGTGTTATTTCACTCCTTTATGCTACTTATCAAATTTCGGGACGAAATTTCTTTCAAGTTGGGGATGATGTGACAACTCGTAAATGTCGATAGTCTTTCTTTGTGCTAATTCCCTTTTCATGTGGTGCGTTAATGTAAATTATGTGTAATCTTTATAAAGTAAAGATTATTGTGATTAGATTGTATGTGATTAGGTTGTTATATGGTTGCAATTATTAGTGGGCTTGCCGCACAAAACCGTCTGGCCGCATACCCCTATGACCACACACTCTTTGTGATTGCCCCAACCCAAACTAAACTTATTTGGGCCTTCATACCCAGCCGAGTGCAACTCAAAGATGGGCCCGACTCTCCTTATCTTCGCATAACATACACGAGTTTGTGGTGTAACGTTCATTATTAAACCCTAACCCCATTCCCCCTCCTTATCACGTCCAACGGCAGCAGCCCCCCATTCAAAGTAAAACCAACAGCAGCCTACTCATACCCTTCGAAGTCCTCATCATCTTCTCATTTGATTCGGTTAGTGTTAAGTGTGTTATTATTGTGTAATCGTTAAGCATGAGCACTGGTTTGATGATCGATAATGTGATTATTGTGTGTTATGTATGCATGGTTATGCTTATGTTTATTGATCTCGTGTATAGAGGGCATGATGCTAATATTGTTTTGATATATAGAAGTGGCTGGTATGATTTGGTAATGTACGTATTGATTAAACTAGTGACATGAATCTGGAAACATGAATGGTGGTTATCGAAGAACTAGGATGTGCATGAAATTGGTATTTTGATAATACGTGTAGTATGCGATTCGTAGACCCCTAGAACGACTTCTATTAATGTTGCCCAGAGTTATGCATATGTGAATCTTTGATGATAAGTTTGGAATACATTAGTATTATGTGATTAATATGAATTCATGTTAAACAACTAACTGGAAGGATTGTGTGTTAGGTTTGCATAACAAAGAAAGTTGCTGACAAAAATTAATGATAAGTCAACCTAGTTGAATGTGGCACATGATTTCTGAACCGACATAATGATTAGGATATGTGAGGATAAGTGGTCTGACAAACTTGATAACTTTCAATGAAAGTGGCAGCCATGTGTGGGTCTTGATCTAATCAAACTTTAAGGTTATTCTAATAAGGTGGTCATTGATGGTCTAGGGAATAATGAGTGTTAATTATTGCTATGATAGTTGTAGGGATTGAATGTCCAAATATATGCAAATAGTTGCTATACGTTTAGAAGTTAACAAAACAATATATGTAATATTCATTGCACGTGATATGTAAATTGATTGGTTCATGAAGTGATTATTATAGATTGTTGAAGTGATTGCATATGTCGATCAGCCCATGTATGGTGGGCCGATGGCTTGAGATTTATATATATTCTATTGTGTAAAGACCTGAACAATTAAGTGTAGTAAACACATGATACTTGGGTTTGAGTATAATACATGTTACTTGAAACTGTGTGTTACTTGACTGTTCTGAGTTAGTAAATTAAACAATACGTCAAGTTTCTTTTTTTTTCGACATCACACAACACGTCACCAACTAGACTGTTTAATACTGTTTGCCAAATTTGTTAACTTGATTGCGTTAAACTTTATTGTTTGGACACTAGGGTAAAGCAGAACCCTACTCGTATACTCATTTACATGACATTATATTTTAGGTCGCGTGTAACGGGCCTAACCATTAACTAACATTAGAAGTATATTATCATACCGAGCAATCAAAGGTGAGTTCACTGCACTTTTCTAAGCATGCGTCCCGGTGGTTTGGGACATCTGGTAAACGTTTCTAAAGGGAATACTGGGTAAACTGTTATTTGGGATGTTGGTTATTGAACACAGAATCGATCATCTACCGTGTTGCCTGTAAGGCAATGGGGTAACTAGTTGATAGCGCTATTAGGTTTGACACCCTCACACCGGGCCGTAAGGACGGGCGTGATCTAGTTACCTGGACATCATTACCAATGCTTGGTTAGGGGCATTGGGGTTGGGCACACTCCCAGATTATATTGGGCACACTCCCATGGTATATATTGGACACACTTCCAGTATATAAGACTCTCCTACGTTAATAACAATCCCAAAACGAAACGATGAGTTGACTTAACAGATATCTGGTAACTACACGCGTTAACAAAACTTTGAACTCACCAGCGTCGTCTGACACACTTGTCTGCATGCTTGCAGGTCTATAGGGTTATATCTTGTGGAACTTGCTGTCTGGAAGGCTGGAGTGGTCATGGGTCGTTATACTTGGAATCTCAATACGAGCTTAACGGTTTATAATACACTTAACAAATGAGATATGCTTCCGCTGTATATGGTGAATGATATGTAACGTTTGTAACTCTTTATATTAATGAATGAAAGTTTTATTTAAACCTATCTAAGAGTTCAATGTGATTGGTGGCTTGGATCCTGGTACGTCACACGCCTCGCGGAGGTTTCCGCGTGTGGTATTTTGGGGGTGTGACAGTAAGCCTCTCATCCACAGCATGAACCAAGTGGCGGTTGTGGTCCGTAACATAGCATAAACTGACAATAGCTGCTTGCGTATGCCTAGAATATACGACCAGGTTGTTATGTTGTCTAGTCATGATCGCCTGGTTTTCCTTAAGCTGTTGAATTTCCCTTAATGCTTACTCGAGAGTGTGACAACTGGGACAAACCGGTAATTTCTGTACACTTTAATTATTATTTAATGACTGCAATTATGTGCTTAAATGTCAGCAATGTCTGAACACATACTAAACAAGTGAATTCATGCATGTTTTATACTACAGAATATTGCTTTATGCATTAACAAGAGCGTTGCGTCAGAAATACTAGTAAACTCACCGGTAAGACACATTGTGTCAACAGAACTGCAGAAAGCAGTCAGACATTAGAATTGAGGCCTAGGTGTAGGTCCAACGACAAGAATACATTAAAACCCAAGAGTACATACAAGGGTTTAATATATAGACATTACGGAAGCAAAAATAAGCACTAAAAAGCACCCGAAACGCACGTTAAGTGCAGAATTTTATATAATTCAGCAATAAATCAGCTTTTAACAACATAAATATTATGCAGAATTCATGTTTAACATCCAGAATATTTCCCTAAGTGTCAGAAATCGAAAGTATTACAAAAGGGTACTTAAAAGACACTAAAAGGTGCAATTTAGCACTTTAACGAACCGGTATATGACCGAACAACCGGATATTACCTGGAACACCAAAATAATGCTAGAAGCATTGTTTTTATTTTTCTAAGCTAGTTAGGGTCCCCGAACACCCTAACACACTATATATTACTTAACACACTAAACACTAACCATTTCCCATTAAATCCTAACCAACCTAACTAACTAAGTCTTACATCCCAACCAAGCACCCCCCCCCCCCCCCCACCTACGGTTAGGAGACAAGGGTGACCCACCCTTTGATTTCTTGATTATTTTAATTGATGGTGTTGGTTAATTAGTAGCACATTACACATTGGCTAATGGTGAAACATGGATTATATAAGTAACCTCAAGTTCATGAGCTTCTCACTTCATTCATCACCTTCGCTACACCATAACTCCTACTCCCACACCTCTATACTTACGGCCCAAACACCCCCTCTACACACCCTCATTTTCGTTCCATTCCAATACATTCTAAGGTGGTTCTAAGGTGTCTCGAGCCTATTTAGGAAGGTTGCAAGCAACGGATCTTGAAGGACCTCCTTCATTTGCTTTTATCCACCTCATTTGCACTCTTGAACTCCCCTAGCCTTGGGCTAGTAGTAAGTGCTTCAAATCTTCATCTTGTTCTTATGTTTAGTGGTTAATAGATGATAGAATGATTAAATGATGAAAACTCTAATGAACATAAGCTAAGTCTTGAACATAAAGTGATAAATGGTGGATAAAGAGAAGATATATGGGTAAATCATGTGAATCTTGTGTAATTATGATTATTTGATGATGTTTGTTAGTAGAAGTAGGATGGATCATCATCTAGACATACTAGTTCATGTTTAAGAACATGAGCTAGCAAGATGTAAATGCTAGAAATATGAAGGATGATGAAACCATCCACCCATGAACTTGAAACTTGAATAAATATAATTTTTCTTGGAAAATAAGGTTACAAGTTTGTAGATCTAAAGATCTACAAGTGGTTTTTCGAAAGAACCAAGTGAAAGATACTAGTCTTGTTAAAACCCGGATCTTGTATGAACTAAATACATTTTTAGCAAGTAAACAAGTGTATAAACACTTGTGTAACAAGAAAATTTCACGAAGAAATATTTTTGGAAATTATGACTAGAAGTTGTGAAAATACAAACTCTTTAAAAATAAAGTTTTTAAGAAACTAATCATATTTTTAAAGATAACAAGACCTACTGAACATGTTAGTAACTTACTACATATTTTTACAAACTTTCAAGTTCATAAGTTTGTGGTTTATGCTTGTTTTGACAAGTTTGGTAAATAAAGATTGCGTTGTTGATATTGTTGTTGATTTTAAAAGAAAATAAACACATGTTTTGAAAACATGGGTAACCTCCATTTTTAGGGGAAACTCTGTCAAAATTTCTATAAATTTTGACACTTAGAAAAATATAAGTTTTTGAAAAACTTATTCCCTAAAAATATATCTAAAAATATTACCAAGGTTTCCCTAATTTTTGGTGATAAGAAATGATGATTTCTTCAAAATTAAAAATTAATATTAAGTATGTATATTTTTGAGGAAAATATATGTATTTAATGGTCACCCAATTTCGTGCTAAGTGTATGTAGTATGTACTATAGGTGATAGTGTATTAGGACTTGAAAATACACTAATTACTCATGAGAAGTAAAAACACAAAAATACACATACAACATATAAGATACATAACTCGGGTGCAAAATACAAGAAACTTATATTTATTTTTGAGAAAATAACATAAGTAAGACACTTAGTTAAAAATATAAAATATTTTTAACACAAGAATATATGCACAAAAGATAGTGACTGTACTTGTGCGACACAAGTCGGGTGACTAACGTTAAGCAAACGCGTATAGGTCACGACGTTAATTAAGCAAACCCGGTGAAGTTTACGATGCAAGGAACGCAAAGTTGTGAGTTCATGCTTCCCCTTTTCTTTAACTGTTTTCAGTTTTATAACTTCAGGGGTGAAATACATGTTACAATTTTTACAATGTTTACAAATGGTATGATAACAAGAAACACACTTGGTGAGGACGAGAACCAAGTATGATGCATTTTGAGGAATGATACGAGAAATCGTGTCATGAATAGGGTACCATAAGCACCATTAATCAACAATATACCTAGACCACAGAACAAAAGGTTAGATCTAACGGGTGCCGGGCAGCCACACTCTTGGTGAGGACGAGTACCGAGTAGTGCTTTTGTGTCTCAGAATATGCCAACTAGAAAAATGCCTAAGGTTTGGTGACTTCCTATGTCGTGTCACATGTTAATGGCCTTGCAACCCATTAACAATCGTGATGCTTATAGGAATACTTTATTTACATAAGATTCATACCATACTAAAACCTGATTATACTTGAGTACGTGGGGTACACAAGTAAACTTGAATTATACATGAGTACGTGGTGTACACATGAAACTTTGATTTATATATGAAAACTTGATTTATACATGACACAAACTATGTTTACATACAAAGTATACAAACGTGAAATACAAAAACTGCATGAATTCACACCAACATTATGTTGACGTTTTTCCAAAACTCACATGTATTTCAGGTAACTAGAAGTGGATGTGCGCACGGTCTTGCTTATGCTCTTGGATGTCGTCTATGTTTACGTTTAAATAAAGTTGTAAACTTTTAAGACAATGTTTTATGCTATCTCGTGATGTAAACACTAAACTTATGTTTTCAAAATATGGTATTTGATGTTATTTTTACGAGCATGTAGCATGTTTACCTTTCGTATATAATGAGAACCTTTCATGATCACACCTCGTGCTTCCGCCGCAGAAAGGGGTGTGACAGATTGGTATCAGAGCTGCGATTGTAGTGAACCAGGATTCCTTCTCGAGTCTAGACTACAATCTCTAGGATCCTTTCACGAAAACAATTTTTCAAAGAGTTTTCATTGCATAAAACGTCCCGCGACATCCACTACCTGAAACTGTTTACATGAGTCTAGAAAAGACACTACGAGACTTAGAGTGCACTTGAGTAGCACCTGTCGTTGACTAGAAATTACTTGCAATTATGTGTGATAATTAGCATATACTAGAAGTAGAATGTCATGAGTATACGTGACTTTATCTGAAAGCGATGGCCCATCTGAAGGAAGAGATACGAGGATGAAACAAACTGTGCAGACTGTGCAAGGGGTTACGTAATTATGGCACTCAGTGCACAGAAACCACAGCAAGTCTTGTCATGTGTAGATTCCCTCAGTGCAAGCCTACTAAGTACTCTGCTAGAGTAATAATTGTTTGACGTCACTTATGTGGTATATACCAGTGAATATATATGCTACTACTGTCTAGTATGACGATATCAAACAAATGTTTAACCCTGTTGTGTTATGTTCTGTCAGAACATGGCACCCAGGAAAGCTGTGAATGCTCGCAATGACGATCAACCTCCTCCTCCCCCACTGCCAAGAACTGCTGAAGAGCTGAACGCTCTACTGGAAGAAAGGATCTCCGCTGCTATCACCCAATACGAGGAGAACCGTACTGCAGACAGTGGAGGACCAAGCAATGCTAGGTGTAATGGGAATGGAGATTCGTCTGGAGGAAATGCAGCTCCAGGCTGCACTTTCAAGCAGTTTCTCGACTGCAAGCCGATGAACTACGACGGTACAAGTGGTGCAGTAGCGTTTGTGCGCTGGATGGAGAAGACAGAGGCCACTATCCGTATGAGCAAGTGTACTGCGGATCAGCAAGTCACTTTTGCTACTGGGTTGTTTGTCGATGAAGCTCTGACTTGGTGGAACTTGCAAGTCCAAACTTTGGGCGATGATGCCGCTTATGGCCTAACTTGGGAGGAACTGAAGGAAAGAATGAGAGAGAAGTACTGCTCTCGTGCTGAACTCCAAAGACTGGAAACAGAGTTCTGGCACTTAACCATGGAGGGTGTTGACATTAATGGTTATACTCGAAGGTTCCACGATCTATCTAGAGTGCTTCCCTACATGGTGACTCCCGAATTTAAGCGCGTTGAACGCTACATTTGGGGATTGGCCTCAGAATTCCATGGCATGGTAACTTCGGCCAAACCTCAAACAATCACCGAGGCTGTAACTCTAGCTGTCAGCCTTACTGAAGATTGTGTTCGTATGAAGAAGCTATCACTGGACCCAACAGAAAAGACCGAGATGCATGTTGAGTCGTCTGGCGACAAGAAAAGGAAACATGCAAACCTGAATCAAGCAACTCGCAACAACAAGGGTTTCAGCAAGAAGCGCGACACTAACCCGCCTCAGGAGACGAAAACCCTTGCAACCAAAGGATACCAAGGCACCATGCCTAAATGTCAAAAATGTAAGTATCATCATGAAGGAGCTTGTCACATTCCAAGGTGCGACAAATGTGGTAGGTTGGGTCATCAAACAGAAGACTGTTGGGGAAAAGGAAAGAACCGGAATGGAAATGGCGCTGGTAACAAGAATGGTAACGGGAAGGGGCGGAACCAAGGATGCTTCAGTTGCGGAAGCAATGATCATTTCATGAAGGACTGCCCAAAGGGAAACAATGCTCAGGCTCGAGCATTTGTGATTGGAGCAAAGAACGCACGCGAGAACCCTAATGTGGTCACCGGTACGTTTCTCATTAACAATCACTTTGCATCCATATTATTTGACACTGGCGCCAATTATAGCTTCATGTCTGTGGAATTTAAACGCATGCTTGGAATAGAATCTAGTAGATTAGAAATTCCTTATTCCATAGAACTAGCCAATGGTAAACTTGTTGAATCAGGCGAAGTCGTTAGAGGCTGCTCATTAGAACTAGGTGAACGAAATTTTAGCATCGACCTCTTACCTATTCAATTGGGTAGCTTCGATGTAGTAGTCGGAATGGACTGGTTGTCCAAGAACAAAGCTGAAGTTATTTGTCACGAGAAAATCATTCGCATCTCATTGGCGAATGATGAAACTCTCATCGTGCATGGAGAAAAACGAGACGCGCCTCTTCGAATCATCAGTTGTATGAAGGCACAGAAGTGCATAAGGAAAGGACGTGTTGCCTTCCTAGCACACGTGGTAGATCAGAAGGTTGAGGAGTCGAAACTCGAAGACATTCCTGTGGTGAAGGAATTTCCTGATGTTTTTCTCGAAGATCTGCCCGGACTACCTCCGCAACGATAAGTTGAATTCCGTATAGACTTGGTTCCAGGAGCCGCTCCTGTAGCCAAGGCTCCCTATCAGCTTACACCATCCGAAATGCAAGAGTTATCTACACAACTCCAGGAGTTGTTGGATAAAGGATTCATAAGGCCAAGCTTCTCTCCCTGGGGAGCTCTAGTATTATTCGTGAAGAAGAAGGATGGAACACACCGGATGTGTATCGATTACAGAGAACTGAACAAGCTCACGATCAAAAATCGGTATCCATTACCGAGGATTGATGACTTATTTGATCAGCTGCAAGGATCAAGCTACTATTCTAAGATCGACCTTCGATCTGGATACCGTCAGTTAAGGATACAAGAGGAAAGTGTACCAAAGACTGCATTCAGAACACGCTATGGGCACTACGAGTTTTTTGTGATGCCGTTCGGGCGGACAAACGTGCCAGCGGTATTTATGGATCTGATGAACCGCGTATGCAAACCATATCTCGATAAATTCGTGATTGTATTTATCGATGATATCCTGATTTACTCGCGAACGAAAGAAGAACACGAGCAACACCTCAGAACTATTCAGGAACTACTGAAGAAAGAGAAGCTTTATGCAAAGTTCTCAAAATGTGAATTCTGGATTCGCGAAGTACAATTTCTTGGTCATGTTGTGAACGAGAAGGGCATTCATGTAGACCCAGCCAAGATCGAAGCAATAAAGAATTGGGAAGCTCCCAAAACCCCAACTGAAGTTCGACAATTTTTGGGCTTAGCGGGCTATTATCGGCGATTCATCGAGAATTTCTCAAAGATAGCTCAACCGCTAACGACCCTTACACAGAAAGACAAGAAATACGACTGGGGTCACAAACAAGAAGAAGCCTTCCATCTACTTAAAAACAAACTATGCGATGCACCGATACTATCATTACCCGAAGGCACTGAAGACTTCGTGGTATACTGTGACGCTTCACGACAAGGTTTGGGTTGCGTGCTCATGCAACGCCAGAAAGTCATCGCTTACGCTTCAAGATAATTGAAGGTTCATGAAAGAAACTATACCACTCACGACCTGGAGCTGGGCGCAGTGGTATTGGCCCTGAAGATCTGGCGACATTACCTATATGGTACTCGGTGTACAATTTTCACAGATCACAAAAGCTTACAACACATACTTGATCAGAATGAATTGAATATGCGCCAGCGGCGATGGGTCGAGCTGCTAAATGATTACGACTGTGAGATCAAGTACCATCCTGGAAAGGCAAACGTTGTAGCGGACACATTAAGCCGAAAAGAAAGGGTTAAGACCCTAAGGGTTCGAGCATTAGAAATGACTATTCGAATGAACCTCACTATTCGCATTCATGACGCGCAGCAAGAAGCCCTTAAGGAAGAAAATCGTAGAGCTGAATACCCCCGGGGTATGTTGAAATATATGGTGCCAAATGAAGAGGGAGCCTTATGCTTTAAGAAGCGTATTTGGGTTCCGCTCTATGGTGGCATACGAGAAGTCATCCTTGATGAAGCGCACAAATCGAGATACTCGATCCATCCAGGATCGGACAAGATGTATCAAGACTTGAAAGAATACTACTGGTGGCCAAGACTTAAAAGCGATGTTGTTGTTTACGTTGGAAAGTGCTTATCCTGTGCTAAGGTTAAGGCCGAATATCAGAAACCGTCTGGCCTACTACAACAACCAGCGATACCCATGTGGAAGTGGGAGCAAATCTCGATGGACTTCATAACGAAATTACCCAAGACCCCAAGAGGGCACGATATGATATGGGTAATCGTAGATCGGTTAACGAAGTATGCGCACTTCCTACCGATCCGAGAAAAAGATAGCACTGGAAAGCTTGCTGAGATATACTTAAGGGAAATTGTGGCACGTCATGGGGCGCCTATCTCATTTATTTCAGACAGAGATGGACGCTTTGTCTCAAGAATCTAGCAATCCTTTCAGGAAGCCTTTGGATCTCAACTAGATCTAAGCACGGCCTTCCATCCACAAACAGACGGCCAGAGCGAACGGACTATACAAACGTTAGAAGATACGCTTCGCGCATGTGTCATGGATCTAGGCGGCAGCTGGGATACTCGTCTACCTTTAGTTGAGTTTTCCTACAATAACAGTTATCACACGAGCATAAAGGCCGCACCGTTCGAAGCTCTGTATGGCCGCAAGTGCCGATCGCCCTTATGTTGGGCAGACGCTGGAGACAAAAGAATGGTTGGTCCTGAACTTGTACAAGAGACAACCGACAAGATCATGCAGATCCGAGAGCGCATTAAGACGGCTCGAGATCGACAAAAGAGCTACGCTGATCGAAGACGAAAACCATTAGAATTCAAGGTTGGAGACAAAGTGTTATTGAACGTCTCAGCTTAGAAGGGCGTAGTAAGATTTGGAAAACGTGGAAAGCTGAACCCACGATACATCGGACCATTCAAGTTTTTGGAAAGAATTTGTACCGTGGCATACAAGTTGGAATTACCGGAAGAACTTAATGGAGTACATGATACGTTCCATGTTTCCAACCTAAAGAAGAGTCCAACACAAGAAGACGTGATCATCCCTGCGGATGAAGTACATATTGATGACGCCCTCCGATTTACAGAACAAACTGTTGAGGTTACAGACTGGAAAGTCAACAAGACCAGGAGGAGCACTGTTAAACTTGTCAAAGTACGTTGGAACTCTAAGCACGGACCCGAGTACACATGGGAACGTGAAGACCAGTTCAAAGAAAAGTATCCCCAACTATTCAAGAAGACTCCTGCGAGAGTTAGCTCAGCCTGAATTTCGAGACGAAATTCTTTTAACGGGGGGAGACTGTGACAACTGGCACAAACTGGTAATTTCCGTACACTTTAATTATTATTTAATGACTGCAATTATGTGCTTAAATGTCAGCAATGTCTGAACACATACTAAACAAGTGAATTCATGCATGTTTTATACTACAGAATATTGCTTTATGCATTAACAAGAGCGTTGCGTCAGAAATACTAGTAAACTCACCGGTAAGACACATTGTGTCAACAGAACTGCAGAAAGCAGTCAGACATTAGAATTGAGGCCTAGGTGTAGGTCCAACGACAAGAATACATTAAAACCCAAGAGTACATACAAGGGTTTAATATATAGACATTACGGAAGCAAAAATAAGCACTAAAAAGCACCCGAAACGCACGTTAAGTGCAGAATTTTATATAATTCAGCAATAAATCAGCTTTTAACAACATAAATATTATGCAGAATTCATGTTTAACATCCAGAATATTTCCCTAAGTGTCGGAAATCGAAAGTATTACAAAAGGGTACTTAAAAGACACTAAAAGGTGCAAATTAGCACTTTAACGAACCGGTATATGACCGAACAACCGGATATTACCTGGAACACCAAAATAATGCTAGAAGCATTGTTTTTATTTTTCTAAGCTAGTTAGGGTCCCCGAACACCCTAACACACTATATATTACTTAACACACTAAACACTAACCATTTCCCATTAAATCCTAACCAACCTAACTAACTAAGTCTTACATCTCAACCAAGCACCCCCCCCCCCACTTACGGTTAGGAGACAAGGGTGACCCACCCTTTGATTTCTTGATTATTTTAATTGATGGTGTTGGTTAATTAGTAGCACATTACACATTGGCTAATGGTGAAACATGGATTATATAAGTAACCTCAAGTTCATGAGCTTCTCACTTCATTCATCACCTTCGCTACACCATAACTCCTACTCCCACACCTCTATACTTACGGCCCAAACACCCCCTCTACACACCCTCATTTTCGTTCCATTCCAATACATTCTAAGGTGGTTCTAAGGTGTCTCGAGCCTATTTAGGAAGGTTGCAAGCAACGGATCTTGAAGGACCTCCTTCATTTGCTTTTATCCACCTCATTTGCACTCTTGAACTCCCCTAGCCTTGTGCTAGTAGTAAGTGCTTCAAATCTTCATCTTGTTCTTATGTTTAGTGGTTAATAGATGATAGAATGATTAAATGATGAAAACTCTAATGAACATAAGCTAAGTCTTGAACATAAAGTGATAAATGGTGGATAAAGAGAAGATATATGGGTAAATCATGTGAATCTTGTGTAATTATGATTATTTGATGATGTTTGTTAGTAGAAGTAGGATGGATCATCATCTAGACATACTAGTTCATGTTTAAGAACATGAGCTAGCAAGATGTAAATGCTAGAAATATGAAGGATGATGAAACCATCCACCCCTGAACTTGAAACTTGAATAAATATATTTTTTCTTGGAAAATAAGGTTACAAATTTGTAGATCTAAAGATCTACAAGTGGTTTTTCGAAAGAACCAAGTGAAAGATACTAGTCTTGTTAAAACCCGGATCTTGTATGAACTAAATACATTTTTAGCAAGTAAACAAGTGTATAAACACTTGTGTAACAAGAAAATTTCACGAAGAAATATTTTTGGAAATCATGACTAGAAGTTGTGAAAATACAAACTCTTTAAAAATAAAGTTTTTAAGAAACTAATCATATTTTTAAAGATAACAAGACCTACTGAACATGTTAGTAACTTACTACATATTTTTACAAACTTTCAAGTTCATAAGTTTGTGGTTTATGCTTGTTTTGACAAGTTTAGTAAATAAAGATTGCGTTGTTGATATTGTTGTTGATTTTAAAAGAAAATAAACACATGTTTTGAAAACATGGGTAACCTCCATTTTTAGGGGAAACTCTGTCAAAATTTCTATAATAGAAATTTTGACACTTAGAAAAATATAAGTTTTTGAGAAACTTATTCCCTCAAAATATATCTAAAAATATTACCAAGGTTTCCCTAATTTTTGGTGATAAGAAATGATGATTTCTTCAAAATTAAAAATTAATAATAAGTATTTATATTTTTGAGGAAAATATATGTATTTAATGGTCACCCAATTTCATGCTAAGTGTATGTAGTATGTACTATAGGTGATAGTGTATTAGGACTTGAAAATACACTAATTACTCATGAGAAGTAAAAACACAAAAATACACATACAACATATAAGATACATAACTCGGGTGCAAAATACAAGAAACTTATATTTATTTTTGAGAAAATAACATAAGTAAGACACTTAGTTAAAAATATAAAATATTTTTAACACAAGAATATATGCACAAAAGATAGTGACTGTACTTGTGCGACACAAGTCTGGTGACTAACGTTAAGAAAACGCGTATAGGTCACGACGTTAATTAAGCAAACCCGGTGAAGTTTACGACGCAAGGAACGCAAAGTTGTGAGTTCATGCTTCCCCCTTTTCTTTAACTGTTTTCAGTTTTATAACTTCAGGGGTGAAATACATGTTACAATTTTTACAATGTTTACAAATGGTATGATAACAAGAAACACACTTGGTGAGGACGAGAACCAAGTATGATGCGTTTTGAGGAATGATACGAGAAATCGTGTCATGAATAGGGTACCATAAGCACCATTAATCAACAATATACCTAGACCGCAGAACAAAAGGTTAGATCTAACGGGTGCCGGGCAGCCACACTCTTGGTGAGGACGAGTACCGAGTAGTGCTTTTGTGTCTCAGAATATGCCAACTAGAAAAATGCCTAAGGTTTGGTGACTTCCTATGTCGTGTCACATGTTAATGGCCTTGCAACCCATTAACAATCATGATGCTTACAGGAATACTTTATTTACATAAGATTCATACCATACTAAAACCTGATTATACTTGAGTGCGTGGGGTACACAAGTAAACTTGAATTATACATGAGTACGTGGTGTACACATGAAACTTTGATTTATATATGAAAACTTGATTTATACATGACACAAACTATGTTTTCATACAAAGTTTACAAACGTGAAATACAAAAACTGCATGAATTCACACCAACATTATGTTGACGTTTTTCCAAAACTCACATGTATTTCAGGTAACTAGAAGTGGATGTGCGCGCGGTCTTGCTTATGCTCTTGGATGTCGTCTATGTTTACGTTTAAATAAAGTTGTAAACTTTTAAGACAATGTTTTATGCTATCTCGTGATGTAAACACTAAACTTATGTTTTCAAATTATGGTATTTGATGTTTTTTTTACGAGCATGTAGCATGTTTACCTTTCGTATATAATGAGAACCTTTCTTGATCACACCTCGTGCTTCCGCCGCAGAAAGGGGTGTGACAGATTGGTATCAGAGCTGCGATTGTAGTGAACCAGGATTCCTTCTCGAGTCTAGACTACAATCTCTAGGATCCTTTCACGAAAACAATTTTTCAAAGAGTTTTCATTGCATAAAACGTCCCGCGACATCCACTACCTGAAACTGTTTACATGAGTCTAGAAAAGACACTACGAGACTTAGAGTGCACTTGAGTAGCACCTGTCGTTGACTAGAAATTACTTGCAATTATGTGTGATAATTAGCATATACTAGAAGTAGAATGTCACGAGTATACGTGACTTTATCTGAAAGCGATGGCCCATCTGAAGGAAGAGATACGAGGATGAAACGAACTGTGCAGACTGTGCAAGGGGTTACGTAATTATGGATGCATACATAATTATGGCACTCAGTGCACAGAAACCACAGCAAGTCTTGTCACGTGTAGATTCCCTCAGTGCAAGCCTACTAAGTACTCTGCTAGAGTAATAATTGTTTGATGTCACTTATGTGGTATATACCAGTGAATATATATGCTACTACTGTCTAGTATGACGATATCAAACAAATGTTTAACCCTGTTGTGTTATGTTCTGTCAGAACATGGCACCCAGGAAAGCTGTGAATGCTCGTAATGACGATCAACCTCCTCCTCCCCCACTGCCAAGAACTGCTGAAGAGCTGAACGCTCTACTGGAAGAAAGGATCTCCGCTGCTATCGCCCAATACGAGGAGAACCGTACTGCAGACAGTGGAGGACCAAGCAATGCTAGGTGTAATGGGAATGGAGATTCGTCTGGAGGAAATGCAGCTCCAGGCTGCACTTTCAAGCAGTTTCTCGACTGCAAGCCGATGAACTACGACGGTACAAGTGGTGCAGTAGCGTTTGTGCGCTGGACGGAGAAGACAGAGGCCACTATCCGTATGAGCAAGTGTACTACGGATCAGCAAGTCACTTTTGCTACTGGGTTGTTTGTCGATGAAGCTCTGACTTGGTGGAACTTGCAAGTCTAAACTTTGGGCGATGATGCCGCTTATGGCCTAACTTGGGAGGAACTGAAGGAAAGAATGAGAGAGAAGTATTGCTCTCGTGCTGAACTCCAAAGACTGGAAACAGAGTTCTGGCACTTGACCATGGAGGGTGCTGACATTAATGGTTATACTCGAAGGTTCCACGATCTATCTAGAGTGCTTCCCTACATGGTGACTCCCGAATTTAAGCGCGTTGAACGCTACATTTGGGGATTGGCCTCAGAATTCGATGGCATGGTAACTTCGGCCAAACCTCAAACAATCACCGAGGCTGTAACTCTGGCTGTCAGCCTTACTGAAGATTGTGTTCGTATGAAGAAGCTATCACTGGACCCAACAGAAAAGACCGAGAGGCATGCTGAGTCGTCTGGCGACAAGAAAAGGAAACATGCAAACCTGAATCAAGCAACTCACAACAACAAGGGTTTCAGCAAGAAGCACGACACTAACCCGCCTCAGGAGACGAAAACCCTTGCAACCAAAGGATACCAAGGCACCATGCCTAAATGTCAAAAATGTAAGTATCATCATGAAGGAGCTTGTCGCATTCCACGGTGCGACAAATGTGGTAGGTTGGGTCATCAAACAGAAGACTGTTGGGGAAAAGGAAAGAACCGGAATGGAAATGGCGCTGGTAACAAGAATGGTAACGGAAAGGGGCGGAACCAAGGATGCTTCAGTTGTGGAAGCAATGATCATTTCATGAAGGACTGCCCAAAGGGAAATAATGCTCAGGCTCGAGCATTTGTGATTGGAGCAAAGAACGCACGCGAGGACCCTAATGTGGTCACCGGTACGTTTCTCATTAACAATCACTTTGCATCCATATTATTTGACACTGGCGCCGATTATAGCTTCATGTCTGTGGAATTTAAACGCATGCTTGGAATAGAATCTAGTAGATTAGAAATTCCTTATTCCATAGAACTAGCCAATGGTAAACTTGTTGAATCAGGCGAAGTCGTTAGAGGCTGCTCATTAGAACTGGGTGAACGAAATTTTAGCATCGACCTCTTACCTATTCAATTGGGTAGCTTTGATGTAGTGGTCGGAATGGACTGGTTGTCCAAGAACAAAGCTAAAGTTATTTGTCACGAGAAAATCATTCGCATCCCGTTGGCGAATGATGAAACTCTCATCGTGCATGGAGAAAAATGAGACGCGCCTCTTCGAATCATCAGTTGTATGAAGGCACAGAAGTGCTTAAGGAAAGGATGTGTTGCCTTCCTAGCACACGTGGTAGATAAGAAGGCTGAGGAGTCGAAACTCGAAGACATTCCTGTGGTGAAGGAATTTCCTGATGTTTTTCTCGAAGATCTGCCATGACTACCTCCGCAACAACAAGTTGAATTCCGTATAGACTTGGTTCCAGGAGCCGCTCCTGTAGCCAAGGCTCCCTATCGGCTTGCACCATCCGAAATGCAAGAGTTATCTACACAACTCCAGGAGTTGTTGGATAAAGGATTCATAAGGCCAAGCTTCTCGCCCTGGGGAGCTCCAGTATTATTCGTGAAGAAGAAGAAGGATGGAACACTGCGGATGTGTATCGATTACAGAGAACTGAACAAGCTCACGATAAAAAATCGGTATCCATTACCGAGGATTGATGACTTATTTGATCAGCTGCAAGGATCAAGCTACTATTCTAAGATCGACCTTCGATCTGGATACCACCAGTTAAGGATACAAGAGGAAAGTGTACCAAAGACTGCATTCAGAACACGCTATGGGCACTACGAGTTTCTTGTGATGCCGTTCGGGCTGACAAACGTGCCAGCGGTATTTATGGATCTGATGAACCGCGTATGCAAACCATATCTCGATAAATTCGTGATTGTATTTATCGATGATATCCTGATTTACTCGCGAACGAAAGAAGAACACGAGCAACACCTCAGAACTATTCTGGAACTACTGAAGAAAGAGAAGCTTTATGCAAAGTTCTCAAAATGTGAATTCTGGATTCGCGAAGTACAATTTCTTGGTCATGTTGTGAACGAGAAGGGCATTCATGTAGACCCAGCCAAGATCGAAGCAATAAAGAATTGGGAAGCTCCCAAAACCCCAACTGAAGTTCGACAATTTTTGGGCTTAGCGGGCTATTATCGGCGATTCATCGAGAATTTCTCAAAGATAGCTCAACCGCTAACGACCCTTACACAGAAAGACAAGAAATACGACTGGGGTCACAAACAAGAAGAAGCCTTCCAGCTACTTAAAAACAAACTATGCGATGCACCGATACTATCATTACCCGAAGGCACTGAAGACTTCGTGGTATACTGTGACGCTTCACGACAAGGTTTGGGTTGCGTGCTCATGCAACGCCAGAAAGTCATCGCTTACGCTTCAAGATAATTGAAGGTTCATGAAAGAAACTATACCACTCACGACCTGGAGCTGGGCGCAGTGGTATTCGCCCTGAAGATCTGGCGACATTACCTATATGGTACTCGGTGTACAATTTTCACAGATCACAAAAGCTTACAACACATACTTGATCAGAATGAATTGAATATGCGCCAGCGACGATGGGTCGAGCTGCTAAATGATTACGACTGTGAGATCAAGTACCATCCTGGAAAGGCAAACGTTGTAGCAGACGCATTAAGCCGAAAAGAAAGGGTTAAGACCCTAAGGGTTCGAGCATTAGAAATGACTATTCGAACGAACCTCACTACACGCATTCGTGACGCGCAGCAAGAAGCCCTTAAGGAAGAAAATCGTAGAGCTGAATACCTCCGGGGTATGTTGAAATATATGGTGCCAAATGAAGAGGGAGCCTTATGCTTTAAGAAGCGTATTTGGGTTCCGCTCTATGGTGGCATACGAGAAGTCATCCTTGATGAAGCGCACAAATCGAGATACTCGATCCATCCAGGATCGGACAAGATGTATCAAGACTTGAAAGAATACTACTGGTGGCCAAGACTTAAAAGCGATGTTGTTGTTTACGTTGGAAAGTGCTTAACCTGTGCTAAGGTTAAGGCCGAATATCAGAAACCGTCTGGCCTACTACAACAACCAGCGATACCCATGTGGAAGTGGGAGCAAATCTCGATGGACTTCATAACGAAATTACCCAAGACCCCAAGAGGGCACGATATGATATGGGTAATCGTAGATCAGTTAACGAAGTATGCGCACTTCCTACCGATCCGAGAAAAAGATAGCACTGGAAAGCTTGCTGAGATATACTTAAGGGAAATTGTGGCACGTCATGGGGCGCCTATCTCATTTATTTCAGACAGAGATGGACGCTTTGTCTCAAGAATCTGGCAATCCTTTCAGGAAGCCTTTGGATCTCAACTAGATCTAAGCACGGCCTTCCATCCACAAACAGACGGCCAGAGCGAACGGACTATACAAACGTTAGAAGATATGCTTCGCGCATGTGTCATTGATCTAGGCGGCAGCTGGGATACTCGTCTACCTTTAGTTGAGTTTTCCTACAATAACAGTTATCACACGAGTATAAAGGCCGCACCGTTCGAAGCTCTGTATGGCCGCAAGTGCCGATCGCCCTTATGTTGGGCAGACGCTGGAGACAAAAGAATGGTTGGTCCTGAACTTGTACAAGAGACAACCGACAAGATCATGCAGATCCGAGAGCGCATTAAGACGGCTCGAGATCGACAAAAGAGCTACGCTGATCGAAGACGAAAACCATTAGAATTCAAGGTTGGAGACAAAGTGTTATTGAACGTCTCAGCTTGGAAGGGCGTAGTAAGATTTGGAAAACATGGAAAGCTGAACCCACGATACATCGGACCATTCAACTTTTTGGAAAGAATTTGTACCGTGGCATACAAGTTGGAATTACCGGAAGAACTTAATGGAGTACATGATACGTTCCATGTATCCAACCTCAAGAAGAGTCCAACACAAGAAGACGTGATCATCCCTGCGGATGAAGTACATATTGATGACGCCCTCCGATTTACAGAACAACCTGTTGAGGTTACAGACTGGAAAGTCAAGAAGACCAGGAGGAGCACTGTTAAACTTGTCAAAGTACGTTGGAACTCCAAGCACGGACCCGAGTACACATGGGAACGTGAAGACCAGTTCAAAGAAAAGTATCCCCACATATTCAAGAAGACTCCTGCGAGAGTTAGCTCAGCCTGAATTTCGAGACGAAATTCTTTTAACGGGGGGAGACTGTGACAACTGGCACAAACTGGTAATTTCCGTACACTTTAATTATTATTTAATGACTGCAATTATGTGCTTAAATGTCAGCAATGTCTGAACACATACTAAACAAGTGAATTCATGCATGTTTTATACTACAGAATATTGCTTTATGCATTAACAAGAGCGTTGCGTCAGAAATACTAGTAAACTCGCCGGTAAGACACATTGTGTCAACAGAACTGCAGAAAGCAGTCAGACATTAGAATTGAGGCCTAGGTGTAGGTCCAATGACAAGAATACATTAAAACCCAAGAGTACATACAAGGGTTTAATATATAGACATTACGGAAGCAAAAATAAGCACTAAAAAGCACCCGAAACGCACGTTAAGTGCAGAATTTTATATAATTCAGCAATAAATCAGCTTTTAACAACATAAATATTATGCAGAATTCATGTTTAACATCCAGAATATTTCCCTAAGTGTCAGAAATCGAAAGTATTACAAAAGGGTACTTAAAAGACACTAAAAGGTGCAATTTAGCACTTTAACGAACCGGTATATGACCGAACAACCGGATATTACCTGGAACACCAAAATAATGCTAGAAGCATTGTTTTTATTTTTCTAAGCTAGTTAGGGTCCCCGAACACCCTAACACACTATATATTACTTAACACACTAAACACTAACCATTTCCCATTAAATCCTAACCAACCTAACTAACTAAGTCTTACATCCCAACCAAGCACCCCCCCCCCCCACCTACGGTTAGGAGACAAGGGTGACCCACCCTTTGATTTCTTGATTATTTTAATTGATGGTGTTGGTTAATTAGTAGCACATTACACATTGGCTAATGGTGAAACATGGATTATATAAGTAACCTCAAGTTCATGAGCTTCTCACTTCATTCATCACCTTCGCTACACCATAACTCCTACTCCCACACCTCTATACTTACGGCCCAAACACCCCCTCTACACACCCTCATTTTCGTTCCATTCCAATACATTCTAAGGTGGTTCTAAGGTGTCTCGAGCCTATTTAGGAAGGTTGCAAGCAACGGATCTTGAAGGACCTCCTTCATTTGCTTTTATCCACCTCATTTGCACTCTTGAACTCCCCTAGCCTTGGGCTAGTAGTAAGTGCTTCAAATCTTCATCTTGTTCTTATGTTTAGTGGTTAATAGATGATAGAATGATTAAATGATGAAAACTCTAATGAACATAAGCTAAGTCTTGAACATAAAGTGATAAATGGTGGATAAAGAGAAGATATATGGGTAAATCATGTGAATCTTGTGTAATTATGATTATTTGATGATGTTTGTTAGTAGAAGTAGGATGGATCATCATCTAGACATACTAGTTCATGTTTAAGAACATGAGCTAGCAAGATGTAAATGCTAGAAATATGAAGGATGATGAAACCATCCACCCCTGAACTTGAAACTTGAATAAATATATTTTTTCTTGGAAAATAAGGTTACAAATTTGTAGATCTAAAGATCTACAAGTGGTTTTTCGAAAGAACCAAGTGAAAGATACTAGTCTTGTTAAAACCCGGATCTTGTATGAACTAAATACATTTTTAGCAAGTAAACAAGTGTATAAACACTTGTGTAACAAGAAAATTTCACGAAGAAATATTTTTGGAAATCATGACTAGAAGTTGTGAAAATACAAACTCTTTAAAAATAAAGTTTTTAAGAAACTAATCATATTTTTAAAGATAACAAGACCTACTGAACATGTTAGTAACTTACTACATATTTTTACAAACTTTCAAGTTCATAAGTTTGTGGTTTATGCTTGTTTTGACAAGTTTAGTAAATAAAGATTGCGTTGTTGATATTGTTGTTGATTTTAAAAGAAAATAAACACATGTTTTGAAAACATGGGTAACCTCCATTTTTAGGGGAAACTCTGTCAAAATTTCTATAATAGAAATTTTGACACTTAGAAAAATATAAGTTTTTGAGAAACTTATTCCCTCAAAATATATCTAAAAATATTACCAAGGTTTCCCTAATTTTTGGTGATAAGAAATGATGATTTCTTCAAAATTAAAAATTAATAATAAGTATTTATATTTTTGAGGAAAATATATGTATTTAATGGTCACCCAATTTCATGCTAAGTGTATGTAGTATGTACTATAGGTGATAGTGTATTAGGACTTGAAAATACACTAATTACTCATGAGAAGTAAAAACACAAAAATACACATACAACATATAAGATACATAACTCGGGTGCAAAATACAAGAAACTTATATTTATTTTTGAGAAAATAACATAAGTAAGACACTTAGTTAAAAATATAAAATATTTTTAACACAAGAATATATGCACAAAAGATAGTGACTGTACTTGTGCGACACAAGTCTGGTGACTAACGTTAAGAAAACGCGTATAGGTCACGACGTTAATTAAGCAAACCCGGTGAAGTTTACGACGCAAGGAACGCAAAGTTGTGAGTTCATGCTTCCCCCTTTTCTTTAACTGTTTTCAGTTTTGTAACTTCGGGGGTGAAATACATGTTACAATTTTTACAATGTTTACAAATGGTATGATAACAAGAAACACACTTGGTGAGGACGAGAACCAAGTATGATGCGTTTTGAGGAATGATACGAGAAATCGTGTCATGAATAGGGTACCATAAGCACCATTAATCAACAATATACCTAGACCGCAGAACAAAAGGTTAGATCTAACGGGTGCCGGGCAGCCACACTCTTGGTGAGGACGAGTACCGAGTAGTGCTTTTGTGTCTCAGAATATGCCAACTAGAAAAATGCCTAAGGTTTGGTGACTTCCTATGTCGTGTCACATGTTAATGGCCTTGCAACCCATTAACAATCGTGATGCTTACAGGAATACTTTATTTACATAAGATTCATACCATACTAAAACCTGATTATACTTGAGTACGTGGGGTACACAAGTAAACTTGAATTATACATGAGTACGTGGTGTACACATGAAACTTTGATTTATATATGAAAACTTGATTTATACATGACACAAACTATGTTTTCATACAAAGTATACAAACGTGAAATACAAAAACTGCATGAATTCACACCAACATTATGTTGACGTTTTTTCCAAAACTCACATGTATTTCAGGTAACTAGAAGTGGATGTGCGCGCGGTCTTGCTTATGCTCTTGGATGTCGTCTTTGTTTACGTTTAAATAAAGTTGTAAACTTTTAAGACAATGTTTTATGCTATCTCGTGATGTAAACACTAAACTTATGTTTTCAAATTATGGTATTTGATGTTATTTTTACGAGCATGTAGCATGTTTACCTTTCGTATGCAATGAGAACCTTTCATGATCACACCTCGTGCTTCCGCCGCAGAAAGGGGTGTGACAGAAAGTCAGCTCGTGAGGTTTCTTGCTAGGATTCTCTGAAGACTCACTAAGTTCGGGCATTAGCAGGCTACGTTTCTCACGTACGATTGCCAGGGAATGATTTAGTATACCAAGGTGATGAGGGGTCGACCGGTTTCTTACCATTAGGGTCTTTGGAGCTAGACATGTTTGGGACATAATGCAATAGGTAAGTAGATGCGATGCAACAAATAAGTGACAAGTAAGCACATACGTGAATTATACTATAAAGATGTTGGGACTTACGCTTTGGAGTGTAGTGTCGTTGCGGCCTGCTCATTAAAGAAACGGTTATAGTCTGGTTTTTCTCAAAAAGTTTTAAAACCGAGTTCACTATAACCAATGGCTCTGATACCAATATATCACACCCTCAATTTCCACGTGCGGAGTTTTACCACGAAAGGTGCAACCAACCAGGATCAAGCCACTAATCATGTTGAACAACCAATTAAATTATCAAAAATCATCACCATCAACGCGATTAGTGATCTAAAGTTTATATGTCCAAAAAATATAGTTTAACCAACAGCAGAAGCAAACAAATTAAAAATCCAAACAATATTTAAAACCATAAATGTTTAATAAAACCAAATCAAATAGTCCACATAACCACGACACTCATCCAATGCAAGCTCCCGCGCTGTACCTAACGACCTGCAAAGCATGTAATAACATGCCAACATAAAGTTGGTGAGTTCACGGTTTTTCAGTATTGTTTTCAAAAACATCGGTTGTTAAATTACTTAATTTATAAAATATGTCATGGGCAGCTACCCCATCTTTAAGCTACTAAACTGTGTGGTACCGAAACTGTGATTGTTTAAGTTGTTAGTGCCCCGAGTCAATGTATATCATCATTGACCACTTGCCAAGGCATAAAAGTTCACGCTCGTCCTCCCAGTTACAGTGTGAGGTTTGTCAAACCTAATAGCGCTATCAACTAATATCCCGTTCGCCAGGCCCCGGCGATTAATCAGTATAATGTGTGGGGACTTTCAGATAGAGTTTGTCTAGTCCGCTAAAGACATGCAGTATAAATAGTAAGTTCATAGTATTCCATCCCTAGGAATACTAGGCAATCCCCTAACCAAGGAAAGTGAAGTTAACAGCATTCCATACCAGGAATACTAAGGCAATCCCAAACCAGGGAAAATGAGGTGCCCAACCATTGGGAATAGATGCTTTTAGTAAAGGTGAGAACTCACCTTACATTATCGGCATATTAAGTTATGCGAGCTTGTATGGTCAACCACGTCCTATTATGGTTACCAAGAACATTAGGGATCGTTATGTAATTCACGCAAATCTTACACACATCTAACAATTAACATGCATACAAGTTGTCACAACTACGTTACCGAGTAGTTTTAGGCACATGTTCGTAGTATACACTACAACGCGCGATACACTATCTATACAATCATCAAGCATGTACGAGTACCAAATATAGGAGATACGACACTTTATAAACTTACAAACATGCATAACTCAATTCACTGAAAATGGACTGTTTTGGGGTGTTAGTTTACCGCACTTACAAGATTGAAAAAATCATGATCTTTTTATGTGACGTGCCCCTCGGAGGGGTTGGTCTTGTGTTAAATTTTTATAGTTTAACTCTTCACCAAATATTTATAAAAATCATTTACTAAGCTGCAATCAGATTCGTCCCTTTTTGACTGCAGCTCACGGAAAAATTCACCTAAAAATCCTTGGTTATCCGATTGACGAAATGCCAGTTGGAGGTTTCTAGTACATGTAAGAGCATCCAACGGTATAAATTTCATGGTCTAACTCTAAGTATCCATCAAGTTATGACTCAAAACATAACACATAAAGTCTGCAGAAAAACGTAGCTTTAATTGCTGAAATGAAACAATTTATATAAAATAGTAAACGACGTCCAAAAATCATGACTCTAACGCCGTTAGAAGCGTATTTCAAAATAGCACGTTATAGACTCAAGGAAATCAAATTTTCGTTAAGTTATGAGCCGGTTACAGCCGATTAAAGTCTGCTGTAACTGTCAGGCAGGTTCTGATGTCACTTCCCAAACCCCGTAACCGCCTCATTAACGAACCCGATCAGTTATAACATTAATCACAACAGGGTTTAGGCCATTTATCTCGGATTTGTCGCACCACATCATCAATATCATAAAGCATAACGACCCTAAACAAACCATACATATCTAGAACTTAACAAAACCGAAATACCAATACTCCTATATTTTCCGATGGTTTCTAATCTACCAATTATACACCATAACATCATGTATTCACATAAACACTTAGGGGGTGTTTGTTTTTCGTGAGAAGCACTTCTGAACCTCTTATGTCTGTCACACGCAGATCACGCGCAGACATAGGAGTCTGTAGAGTGTTTGTTTTTTGGAAGTGATTTCATTGAAAAACGTCTTCTAGACCTCTGCTCTAAGAAGATGTGGACTCCCCTCTTCTCATATCTTCTCATATCTTCTTCTTCCTCTGCTCTTTCAAAACAAACTCAAAACCCTAGCATCCACCTCCCAGCCAACACCTCTACCTCCACCACCACCACCTCCACTTCCTTCGCCACCACCACATCGCTGTCACCTCCACCTCCTCCGCCACCACCTCCACATCCTCCGACAACCACCTGCTGCCTCATCGCCCAGCCGACACCTCCACTTCCTCCGCCACAACCACCACATCTCTGTCACCTCCACCTCCTCCGTCACCTCCGACGATGACCTTGCTCCGATTACGATCTACGATGACTGAAGTAGGCAAGAGCAAAGGCGTCCTTTACCCCGGTAAATCATCCTCCACCACCTGCACCTGTCACTTACCAACCTTTAGGTCTTCCGCAACTTGTTCCTCCTCCGCACATCGTTCGATTATTCACCGGCAAATCATCCTCCACCACCGGCAAATCGATTATTCACATAGCTATCAAACCGTTCCAGGTACCTGTTTACATACCTAATTTGTTTAATCTAGTTTTATATTGTAATATATTGTCTATTATGATCCTGATGTAGATGATGATTTGAGGATTAGTTTATGTTTATGTTTATGTTTATGGATGGAGACTATTGAGGTTGTTAGGTTTTGATTTGTTTTGGTAACCTAGGTTAGGTTAACTCTTTGAAGTATGAAGTTTGAGGTTTGGTAGTACAATTAGGGCCAGTTTATTTTCAGAATTTAAGATGATTTGAGGATTAGTTTGAGGTTTGGTAGTACAGTTGATTACCTTATACATTTGCAGAAGTTAAAAAACAAACAGTGTTCCTCTTGCAGACTGCAGAGGTTTGGTCCACCTCTTCTGCTACAGATGTCTGCAGATGTGGTCCGCATACTGCAGACGTTTTACCTCTGAAAAACAAACAGCACCTTAGTATCAGTTACGTAACAAGAAAACGTAGCCAAGTAAAAAATCAAAACTAACAGACAATACAGCAAATCACTAACCGAGAGGAGAAAGATACGAGAGAGATAAGATGTTCGGCTGGAGAGAGATTGCGAGAGAGAGGGCGCTCGGCTGCTACTATTGCCGTAACTTGGAGGGAAAGGGAAACAACTAGGGTTTTTTTTCTTGCTGAATACTCTCCATCACACACATCCAGACGTAATTTAAAAAAAGGACATGGGCGCATGGCTTGTCATGGCTGAATGGGCTTAAGCCCATTTAAAATAAAGAAAGGTGTTGGTTTTAGGGCTGCAAATCGTAGGGTCAAGGGAAAAATGGCAGTTTAGTTGTTGCAATCTTTAGTTACTACTTATATATATATACATATATATATTAAACCCTTATAATAAATCAACTAATAAATATAATAAATCAACCAATCTAATGTATTATGATGATGCTAATACGATGAATACTAATCAAGTTATGGTTCGAGCCTCATAAGTTCGAGTTACTATGGTTCGGGCCACGATTCAAACGGTTTGGGTTGGTTCAACCCGATATGGATTTGGTTCGAATATTTGTTTGTACATTACAAGTTCGATCAGTATAAAATAAATTCGTCGAATAAGATCATTATATAAATTGAAATATAGATGCAAAACTAATGGTTTTTACCTCGAGAGTTCAGGTTGTCACAATAGTGGCATGTCCCCATTTTGGAGGCAACGCTACCCTCGGCCATATTGTTCTGAGTCAGCAGGTATACAGTCCCGCAAAGCCGGATTATTGAAAGATAATTAAGTAAGATATTAATGCAAAATGTGGCATGTCCCTCTTTTGGAGGCAACGCTACCCTCAACCATATTAGTCTGAGTCAGGAGGGATACAGTCCCGCAAGGCCGGTTTAAAGTTTTAATAGTAGTTTATTTATAAGGGATTCAAGCCGTTCTTACTTCCTCCGATTTGATGCTGTCTGCCTCAAAGGAAGTTCTAATAAGCTTGAATCAAGTTCTTGCAGGATCTATACACTGAAAGAGGCAAGAACTTTACCCAAACCATCCTTCTAACCCCCTTCCAAACAGTTAACGCGCTTTATATAGACCGTAAAGACACAAATGAGTGAATCAACAAAACATGAAGAGATGACAGAATAAAGTTCACTTTCAATATAAAAAACTAGATATTAAAATCATTAATACAAACCCAATTAAAAAGTTAACAAAAGCTTGCAAATCAAAACTAAACGTAAATAACTTGTCTTCACCAAGTGATGTAAGAGATTAGCCAATCATGGCCTTTGTTTGACAAAGCTCTTACGATCAATCTTGGATCCCGAGACTACTACACACTCTAAAGATGGATGATGGATTAATGTGGTGGATGATGATGGTATTGTAGTGGTGGAGTGGTGGCAGGTGTGAGAGAAGTGGTTTGCCAATGGATTGCAATTGAACCAAACACCCCTATTTATAGTTGGTAACAGACAGTTTACATGGCCCCATGCCCCCTTATTCTCTCTCTTCATTTAATGAGTTGTGTCAGTCCATATTCTTGCATGGCCCCATGGCCTATGTACTTGCTGTACTATCCAAGATTCTGCAAATCAGAGAGTTAAAGTGTCTCTTGTCTGCTTATGTTTGTTTTTTTCTTTCTAGAATCTTGAGTGGGGCACGCCCCCATGCCTTGGTGGCATGACCCCGTGCTTGTCTTCTGATTTGTTGTTTTTGGTCTTGGAGGGTCGGTACGATGTATCAACTTCACTTCTTTTGTATTTATTCTGGTTTTTACCGTTAATTTGTTCCTTTTGTACATTAAAGCTCTTTTAATCCTGAAAATCAAAATCATATAAAGAAACACATTTTTTCCAACATTAGTACTAAAAATGGTTGATTTTATACCTTATTTGATATAATTTATATGTTGCATTTAGTACATATCAACCATCTTTGGCCACTACTCCGGTCAGAGTAGTCTCTGATAGAACCCGTCAATGGCATATATTACATGAGCAAGAGAGCGAAAGCCAATCTGGCGATGGTACGGGAAAAGGATGACCCGCATTTAATGCGAAGATCCTCTTGTATCATAGGCAGGAGACAGGAGGCTGAAAGGGAGAGGAGATCTTCTCTGACAAGAGGGTTGACCGTTAGATCTCTGCAGAAAGAGACCCCATGCGATAAGCACAAAGCTCTATATAAGCCAAATGAGCGATCAAAGGAAGGTAAGCAATCTCATAGTCATAACTCACACACAAGAAGCATTAATTAAGAAACGTTCTCTGATAAACTCATTGAATATCTGAGACTCAGAATCCACACCATATACTCCGGCCAGCTCACTGTGCCGGAATCTTGTTCATTCTCTGGTAAGTTTTCTTACTCTCACGCCGGAGCTTGGTCACGAATTCTCTCCTGGGGTCCTCCGTAACGAGGCTAAGTGTGTTCTTTTTTGTAGATCATCTCGAAAGCCTTATTCGGACGTAGACGAATCTCTGCAGTCGGGCTCTGAATATTGAGGATTCGACACTATATATCAATTCATGGAATCTCATATATTCCCTCTTACTCAACTATGAAAAAAAGTAGGATAAATGCGTACAAAAGTCTACATTTTTTGATAGATTCTGGGTCAACCCATAACTATATTGTTGAAAACTAAAGACGATTATGGTGTGTAACATAAGGCATTTAGTTTATCAATTGTCACAATTACGCATTTGTAAAAATATTATAATATTATACTGGGTGTGCAATTGCTCTCAACATCATACATGACATATCTTGGATAAGACAACTATGCCATACAGGACAAAGAAAGATAAAAACTACTAACCACCTTATACTTTTACGTCCGAAAAATAAACAAAGATTTACCCACGAAATGCCACACTCTTCACATTATGTACTTCACATTTGTAGCAAGGCCATTTTGATCAAAATGAATGATCATGATATGTTGCGCTATGGACTTTATGTCCAGTCAGTGATCAAATGTGTACGATGTCACAACATATCGATAAAGAACGGTATCAAAGAAGAATGTATGTAATATAGTGTGTAGGCCAATTAATGTCAGGTTTTGAAAAAAATATATTTATAACTTTTTTCTTTGAAAGGCAAACTCACTCATCCTCGACATATTTCTTAATCTACACTAATGCTAATCATGAGACGAGAAATCTCAAGTACTCGTGGAAAAAGTCTATACTACACAGAGGGCCGACTCATAATATGATGCATTTGTAATCTAAATATTGTTTATAAGTATAACCAAATTCTAATTGTTGTTTACAAAGCTTTAGTCACTTTGTTGCCAATAAGGTTTATCTATTTATTTTTTAATCTTATTATTGTTTATAAATATAAACAAACTTGACACATTTAACTGTTTTGAGGATTAAAAGCAATTTATTTTTATTTATTTATTTATTTATTTTTGCGAAAGTGACCTTATATTTCTCATTTGCTTTAGGCTCCTAAAGAGCTTGAGCCAGTCATGCACACTTGATACACCTTTTTTTGCTTGCACCCAACACACATGTGTCAAGGGCTCATTTTTCTACTCGCACAAGCCCTTGAAGATCTTTGAATTCTGAAGGACGACCCTAACTACACATCACGATTAAGCACTTCGATAACAATACACTTAAAACAAAGCGTAAATTACAAGTTTTGTCCTTTATGTTTACATCAAATTGCAGGCGGTGTCCTTTGCCTTTAAAATTGATAGGTTTTGTACTTTATGTTTCAAAATCCTACACGTTATGTCCTTTAGAACCAACCCAGTTTATTTTTTCAGTTAAATAAGAACATGTGCAGGTCACATGAGGGTAGATATGTCATTTGTTAATCGAATTATTTTTCCCCCAATGTAAAACCATCCTAAACCCTATTCCTTCACATTTCCCCCAAATTGAAATCTGCCACAAATTGAAGAACAAACTATTATCAATTAATATGATTAGAGAACATATTATTAATAACAACCTGAAATTTGATATCTAAAGAGACAAAACTGCATCCAATTTCTCCCTAAAAGTATCATCTCTACACCACACAAATTCTTCACATGTTTCCTTCTCTTCACCATAAAACTCCATAAAACCGTACATCCTATCACCAGATCTGGACATAACTGCCTTCTTCTCTAGCGACAACTCAAATATTCCAGGACCATAACTCGAAACGTAACGAACAAGTTGATTTGATATTCCATCGTTCACAAGCTCAAAACAACCTGTTCATGAAATCACATCACAATTCTCAGCATTGACATCACATTCAATCGAATCCAGAAATCTGTAATCGGGTTTCGAAAGGTTCCGGATCTTTGATTTTTGTCTAGGAGAGACGTGATCCGGTAGGATAAGATCAGGTACACAAAGCGAGTGGTGAGGAAATTCAGTTAGAAACTCGTCGTTAGCAACTGAAGAGCGGCGGCCCGAGGCTATTGCGATGAAGGTGGGGCTCGAAACTCGACCGAACTGTGGTGGAGTAATTCAGGCTAGGTTGCCATGAATGAGTGTTTGAAAAAACAGTGGGTGGTGGTGGTGGCACTAGGTTGTGACCTGCACATGTTTGGGATGGTTTACATTGGGGGAAAAATATAATTGGATTAACAAATGACATATCTACCCTCATGTGACATGCACATGTTCTTATTTAACTGAAAAAATAAACTGGGTTGGTCCTAAAGGACATAATGTATAAGATTTTGAAACATAAAGTACAAAACCTATCAATTTTAAAGGTAAAGGACACCGCCTGCAATTTGATGTAAACATAAAGGACAAAACTTGTATTTTACTCTAAAACAAAAGAGTAGCCCAACTAGAGGTGTACATTTCGTTTTTTTTGGCACAACTGGTTCGGGTCATAAACCAGCTATGAGGAAAATAATCGAACCTTATACAAATCGGTTCGGGTCCAAACCGGTTTCAGCAATGAGATTAGGAACCGATATAACTAGGGCTGTAAACGAACCGAACGTTCAGCGAACAGTTCGTGAACCGCTAGGCGGGAAGTTCGTTTATGTTCGTTCGATTAGCTTAACGAACGAACACGAACAAAAAAATTTCGTTCGGTTAGCTTAGCGAACGAACACGAACACAGGTCTCGTTCGTTCGGCTGTGTTCGTGAACGTTCGGTAATATGTTCGGTTACGTTCGTTCGTGTTCATTTGATTATATTAAGAAAATAATAAATAATAAACCTTTTATCTAAACATATTGAAAACTTGAAACCCTATGTTTTTCTAAGTTAGCTAAAATTTGGACATTCTAAGACTTTTTTGGTGATAATTATGTTTAAGTTAGATAAAATTTATTCATCGTTTTGTGGGGTAGTAGACTTCTTGTGTTTTTTATTTATCATTTGATGGTTTTATTTAATTAATTATATCCAATTTTAAGGATAACCGTGTTTTTATTTTTTATTTTCAAGTTAAATGTTCGTTTGCGTTCGTTTTTATTTGCTTGCGTTCGTTTGTGTTTGAGACCAGTGTTCACGAACTGTTCGTGAACCACTGGATTTCCTTAACGAACGAACACGAACATAAACTTATGTTGGGTATGCGTTCGTGAGCAGTTCGCGAACATGTTAATTTTCTTAACGAACGAACACGAACATGTCCTTGTTCATGTTCATTCGGTTATCACCAGATCTGGACATAACTGCCTTCTTCTCCAGCGACAACTCAAATATTCCCGCACCATAACTCGAAACGTAACGAACAAGTTGATTTGATATTCCATCGTTCACAAGCTCAAAACAACCTGTTCATGCAATCACATCACAATTCTCAGCATTGACATCACATTCAATCGTATCCAGAAATCTGTAATCGGGTTTCGAAAGGTTCTGGATATTTGATTTTTGTTTAGGAGAGACGTAATCCGGTAGGATAAGATCAGGTACATGAAGCGAGTGGTGAGGAAATTCAGTTAGAAACTCGTCGTTAGCGACTGAAGAGCGGCGGCCCGAGGCTATTGCGATGGCGGTGGGGCTCGAAACTCGACCGAACTTTGGTGGCGTAATTCAGGCTAGGTTGCCATGAATGAGGTGTTTGAAAAAACTGTGGTTGGTGGTGGTGGCACTAGGTTGTGTCATGCACATGTTTGGGATGGTTTACATTGGGGGAAAAGATAATTGGATTAACAAATGACATATCTACCCTCATGTGACCTGCACATGTTCTTATTTAACTGAAAAAATAAACCGGGTTGGTCCTAAAGGACATAACGTGTAAGATTTTGAAACATAAAGTACAAAACCTATCAATTTTAAAGGCAAAGGACACCGCCTGTAATTTGATGTAAACATAAAGGACAAAACTTGTATTTTACTCTAAAACAAAAGAGTAGCCCAACTAGAGGTGTACATTTCGTTTTTTTGGCACAACTGGTTCGGGTCATAAACCAATTATGAGAAAAATAATCGAACCTTATACAAATCGGTTCGGGTCCAAACCGGTTTCAGCAATGAGAGTAGGAACCGATATAACTAGGGCTGTAAACGAACCGAACGTTCAGCGAACAGTTCATGAACCGTTCGGCGGGAAGTTCGTTTATGTTCGTTCGATTAGCTTAACGAACGAACACGAACAAAAATTTTCATTCGGTTAGCTTAGCGAACGAACACGAACACAGGTCTCGTTCGTTCGGCTGTGTTCGTGAACGTTTGGTAATATGTTCGGTTACGTTCGTTCGTGTTCATTTGATTATATTAAGAAAATAATAAATAATAAACCTTTTATCTAAACATTTTGAAAACTTGAAACCCTATTTTTTAAGTTAGCTAAATTTTGGACATTCTAAGACATTTTTGGGTGATAATTATGTTTAAGTTAGTTAAACTTGATTCATCCTTTTGTGGGGTAGTAGACTTCTTGTGTTTTGATTTATCATTCGATGGTTGTATTTAATTAATTATATCCAATTTTAAGGATAACCGTATTTTTATTTTTTTTTTATTTTCAAGTTAAATGTTCGTTTGCGTCCGTTTTTATTTGTTTGCGTTCGTTTGTGTTCGAGACCAGTGTTCATGAACTGTTCGTGAACCACTGAATTTCCTTAACGAACGAACACGAACATAAACTTATGTTCGGTATACGTTCGTGAACAGTTCGCGAACATGTTAATTTCCTTAACGAACGAACACGAACATGTCCTTGTTCGTGTTCATTCGTTTATCACCAGATCTGGACATAACCGCCTTCTTCTCCGGTGACAACTCAAATATTCCCGCACCGTAACTCCAAACGTAACGAACAAATTGATTTGATATTCCATCGCTCACAAGCTCAAAACAACCTGTTCATGCAATCACATCACAATTCTCAGCATTGAACTGCACATGTTCTTATATAACTGAAAAAATAAACTGGGTTGGTCCTAAAGGACATAACATGTAAGGTTTTGAAACATAAAGTAAGAAACCTATCAATTTTAAAGGTAAAGGACACCGCCTGCAATTTGATGTAAACATAAAGGACAAAACTTGTATTTTACTCTAAAACAAAAGAGTAGCCCAACTAGAGGTGTACATTTCGTTTTTTTGGCACAACTGGTTCGGGTCATAAACCAGTTATGAGGAAAATAATTGAACCTTATACAAATCGGTTCGGGTCCAAACCGGTTTCAGCAATGAGAGTAGGAACCGATATAACACCGGCAGTTTAGGTTGAGTTGAAATCGGTTTGGGTCAAACAGGTTTCAGATGTCGTATCAGGTCAGGTTAGGAATTTACTTACATATACATTTTACAATGGCGGCAATAGTATTGCCATCACATTGGTGGAAACTGAGCGGCTGCCTTTTTTTTTTTACTTTTAATTTAATGTTAGTATAATATAATATAATATAATTATAATTGCCTTTTCAAAAATTACGATTTCGCCCTCAGTTTAAAATTATGGTTTTACCCTCAGCTCAAAATAAATTTATGCTTTTGTCCTCAGCTAAAAATTACGATTTCGCCTTTAGTTCAAAACTATGATTTTCCCACAGTTCAAAAAAAAAATGGTTTTGGCCCCCAGCTAAAAATTACAAATTTGCCCTCAGTTTAAAATTATTAGTTTGCCCTCTTTTAAAAACTTATGATTTCGCCCTCAGTTAAAATCTGGAGTCTTGCCATCGTTTAATTTTTTTTTCAAAACTATAGTAGTTTTTATTTTACTTGGTTTACTCAATCTAACTTTTTAATCAAGCAGGTGTCTGACACTCGCTCATTGTTTATGACAATTTACTACTTTGCCCCTAGCTCAGGCTTGCCATCCTTTTTTTAGCAAAACTATGGCAGTGTTTTGGTTTAATTGGTTGAGTCGATATAATTTTTTTGAGATCGTGTTATGAGTAGTATGCACAAGTAAATAAAATACATGCGTACATGTTTTTAACTAAGAAATATTCGGCTTAGCGCCCCGCAACGCGGGCGGGGCATCCAACTAGTTGGTTTACATTCAAACCTTTATTATTATTATTTTATTTGATAAATCTCTAAGCCCAACAACCAATCAATCAGACCTTCTGGGTCATGATTTTGACGACCCAGGCCCAATTAGGGTTTCGTTTTCTATGAGCTAATAAGTTCAGTCATATAGCTCCGCCGCTGTTCTTTCTCGAACTTCATCGGCGCTGCTGTTAGAGTAAGGTAAACATCTTCGTCTCATAACTGATCGATCCGATCCAAACATTTTCGTGTATGTTTAGACGTTTCGTGTGCAACTAGCTAGCTCCATTTCTGTATCTGCATCGAATTAGATCACTATTTGTTTATGTTTTGTTGTTGAAGATGAAATTGATAGTTTATTCTGTAATTATTGTATACGCCGTACTCTTATCCTCACTGTTCTGTTATTTGCTTCTATTTGAAAAGTCATAAGCTCTAAAATGATGTTTGGCAAAGAGGGTGTATGTGAGGGGAAAAAGCCAATAAGTCAATAAGTCACAAAATCCTGACTTTTCCAAGAAGCCAATAAGTCAATAAGTTGTTTCTAAAAGCTTACCCAAACATGAATTGTTAGATCGGGGGCATGTTTGGATGGGCTTCTTAGAGTTAAAAAGGACTTTTGGGAAAAGAACTTTTGGGAAAAGGACTTTTTGAAAAGGAGTTTTTAAAAAAAGTGTTTGGATTAGCTTATTGGTGTAAAATGACTAAAATGGGCATTCTTTTAAATATAAGGGGGTAAAGAAGGGGTAATTTAGTAAATTCATTTTTGAAAAGTCACTTTTGGATCCAAAAGTCATGAAATCTTGGCTTTTCAAAATCTGATTTTCCTTCTTTGCAAAAAGCTATTTCCAAAAGTCCTTTTAGTCTATCCAAACACAAAAACAACTTATTGGCTTCTTGATAAGTCAATAAGCCAATAAGTTGTTTTGAGAAGCCCATCCAAACATGCCCCGGATCTACACGCTTCATGTATTTGATGTATTTCAAACAGATGATAATAAGTAGAGATATCTTCAAGTTTTCGTGATGTTTTTACGTTTGTTTATGTGTTATTGTTGAAGATGAAACTGATAATTTATTCACTAATTATTGTATACGCAGTCGTTTCATTTTCATTGTTATGTTATTTGCATCTATTTTGTCTGTTATTTCGAGCAGATGATGATTAAAAGAAATATCTTGGTGTTTTTGTGTTGTTTAGTATGCATTAAGTTAGCTCTATTTCTGTATTTGCATCAATTAGATCACTATATCTTTATGTTTTGTTGTTGAAGATGAATCTAATCGTTCGATTTCTCATCGTTGTTTACGCAGAAGAGGGTTTTCAGGAAGCAAAACCTAACAAAAAATGAGGTATGTGTTTAGATTCAGCCAGTTTTGATGTGTTTTAACAGTCTCTAAGGTTTATGTCATGTGCTATTGATAAGTGATGACTGATGAGTTTGAATCGAATTTTGTCATTTTAGTATGTAATATTCTGGTGTGTCTATACATATATATTATATATATGTGTGTGTGTATGTATTTATGTAAGTTTTGGAGCCGTATGTAGTTGTTGAATAGCTGCTTTTCAAATTTTAACGATATTTCATCTGATTTGTATACCAGTTTAAGATAATTGGTTTGTTCTCTTGGTTTAAACAATTATTATATAGGATTTTTTGCAATTTGTATGAATTTTGAATCGAATTATTCCATCTTAACATTCTATGTTATGCTTTGTATATATGTAGATTTTTCAATTTCTGGAGCCATATGTATTTATTGATTAGAGTTTTGATTAGCTTAAGTAGTTTTCCTAGTGTTTATGCCAAATGTTATTAAAATTTTACCGGATTCGTAGGATTTTTTTAATTTGTGTGAATTTTAATCGAATTGAATCAGTTTAACTTATAATATATTGCTTTGTATTTTTTCTTAATAGTTCATTTCAACTTTTTATATTTTAGTGGCCATGCGTTATGAGATTATTGTGGAATCTGGTTTACGTTGGCAAATATGGCTTTTCAAACAGGAGATTGATGTTAACTTGTTTTAATTTTGAAAGGATTAATGGAATTCCAGTTGAATTTTTTTGTTTCTATAATTGCTCATTGTCGTAGATGTGATCTATTTTCTCTTACATTTGAATATGGATTATGACAGTAAGCTTCAGAGTGAAGCCCTTAGGGAAGCCATTACCCAAATCACCGCAGATGCCAAAGAAAAGAAGCGTAACTTCACCGAGACTATCGAGCTTCAGATCGGTCTCAAGAACTACGACCCACAAAAGGACAAGCGTTTCAGCGGTACTGTAAAGTTGCCTCACATTCCTCGTCCCAAATTGAAGGTTTGCATGCTTGGAGATGCCCAGCACGTGGAAGAGGTAATTTTCGTTGTTATGCTATGAACTTTGGTTAAAACTTATGACATTTAAATGCGAAATAGTTATGTTTTATGTTTGTTAACATTTACAGGCCCAAAAGATTGGTCTTGAATACATGGATGTTGAGGGACTCAAGAAGCTCAACAAGAACAAGAAGCTGGTGAAGAAGCTTGCCAAGAAACACCAGGCTTTTTTGGCTTCTGAATCCGTTATCAAGCAAATTCCTCGTTTGTTGGGCCCTGGTCTAAACAAGGCAGGTCTGTATCTGTCTATTCGTAAAACCAAAATTCGGTTAAATTCATTGAATTATATGTCTTTTTTAACCTGTTTCACTTAAATGTAGTTTTAATATTTCTGTTCATGCCACTGTTTCAGGAAAGTTCCCGACACTTGTTAGTCACCAAGAATCTCTCGAGGCTAAGGTGAATGAAACAAAGGCGACAGTTAAGTTTCAACTGAAAAAGGTGTTGTGCATGGGAGTTGCTGTCGGTAACTGCAGCATGGAGGAGAAGCAGATTTTCCAAAACGTGCAGATGAGCGTTAATTTTCTCGTTTCCTTGTTGAAGAAGAATTGGCAAAATGTGAGTCCTAAATTGATCAAATTTGTTTATTTTTGAGTAAATTGCTAAAATAGTCCCTAACGTTTGTTCACATTTGCTAGATCCATCCAAAAAAAGTTTTTTTCTCATATGAACCACTGAGGTTTCAAAAAAGTTGCTAAATCCATCCAAACTTCAGGGACGATTTTAGCAATTTAATAAAACAAACTTTTTTTGGATGGATTTAGCAAATGTGAACAAACGTCAGGGGCGATTTTAGCAATTTACTCTATTTTTTTATTTTCATCTTTTTATTATATCTCTTAATTAACATAAAATCTATTTATTTTTTTATTTTCATCTTTTTATTAAATTTCTTATTTAACATAAAATCTACAAGTTTTTTTTTGAACGGCGAATTTCTACAACAGGCGATAGATTCGCACCTGCTTTTGCAGGCCCTCCACCCCACTCTGGCCAAGACTATGTTGTCTTAACCGGGCTCACGCTTGGCATCAGAGTTTGGCTTGGCGCTCCTCGACAAAATTTCCAGCCTACTGCCATATGCGAGTAGTTGCACCCTCCACAAGAGCCGAAAACTCTCTGGAGTAAATGCACTGTAATAGAAAACTCGGGTGTGCTCTGCGGGTTTCGAACCTGTGACCAGGCCTTCACCCACTTCATAATAAAGATTAATCATTTATATTTTACAATTATGAATACGGTTTTATATTTGTAATCATCTAACCATCTAACCAAGTCTTTTAAAATGTAAACATTTTACTCATTACTAATCCTTTAATAAAGTTAATTATACGACAAAATCTTTTCAACGGTTTAATTTGTTACCTGTTTAGCTAGAACGTGTATTTTATTTTATAAATGAACAAAAAAATACTGAGTGAAGGCCTGGTCACAGGTTCGAAACCCGCGGAGTACACCCGAGTTTTCTATTACAGTGCATTTACTCCAGAGAGTTTTCGGCTCTTGTGGAGGGTGCAACTACTCGCATATGGCAGTAGGCTGGAAATTTTGTCGGGGAGCGCCAAACCAAACTCTGATGCCAAGCGTGAGCCCGGTTAAGACAACATAGTCTTGGCCAGAGTGGGGTGGAGGGCCTGTAAAAGCAGGTGCGAATCTATCGCCTGTTGTAGAAATTCGCCGTTCAAAAAAAAAACTAGTAGATTTTATGTTAAATAAGAAATTTAATAAAAAGATGAAAATAAATATATTTTATGTTAATTAAGAGATATAATGAAAATAAAAAAAAATAGAGTAAATTGCTAAAATCGTCCCTGACGTTTGTTCACATTTGCTAAATCCATCCAAAAAAAGTTTGTTTTATTAAATTGCTAAAATCGTCCCTGAAGTTTGGATGGATTTAGCAACTTTTTTGAAACCTCAGTGGTTCATATGAGAAAAAATCTTTTTTTGGATGGATCTAGCAAATGTGAACAAACGTTAGGGACTATTTTAGCAATTTACTCTTTATTTTTTAATTTTTTAAGAGCTACATAAGCTGATATTTATTTATATGGTTTCAGGTGAGATGTTTGTACTTGAAGACAACAATGGGAAAGCCGGTTCGCATCTTTTAAGTATCCTGTCTGTTTTTCTTTCAAAGTTGTTGTGAGGTCGGTACTTGAAGCCTTTCGTGTTAGCAGGCTGTTTCGGTTTTGATTATGGCTGTTCATTATCGTTTTGAATTAGTAGATGTTATGAACATTCTTGTGTTTTGTTATTTATTAAAGATAATACATGCTTTAAAAGAGTTATTCATATTGGTTTTAAAAATGTATGATGTTAAAGATGAAAAGTATAACTAAAACACAAGAACCAGCAAGGTTAGAAAATATAAGAACCAGTTGCCAGTTAGTACAACTATGTGTATAGCATTGTCAATTGTCATGGCCTCTTCTCTGTGTCGGTTTTAAAGTTTATGTTGGTCTCAAGCCAGAGGCTCATAGGTGGCCATTCTCCACTATTTCTCACATCTCTGAATCGTAGACGCTTTCGAAGTTTATGTTGGTCTCAACCAGAAGCTCATGGGTGGCTGGCGGCTGCGCTCTTCTTATCCGCATTTCCAAACCGTAGACGCTTGTTCTAACAGATTTCACCCATTGTCTCCAGCACCTCATCTATGCCCGTTTTCCCTTCCTTTTTGACCCACTGATCTTCTTTACGTAGAGGCGTAGTAGTTTTTCTTTCATTTCATTAATTAGTATCTTTAACTAATTAATTAGTCATAAAAACTATCATCCTCTAAACTAAGTTTTTTTGCCTATACACATAAAAACTTATCCTACACGTTTCGAAATTCCTACACAACTCGTAATTTATCTTACACACTTAGTAATTTGTCTTACATTCAGTTTTTATTTTTTGAAGAGTAAATTACAAAAATCGTCCTTTATTTATGTCACTTATTGCAAATTGTGTCATTTGTCTTCAATAATTACAGAAAACGTACTCAATATTTGCAAACCCTTTCAAGTTATGTTCTTTACCCCTAACTCAGTTAATTTTTGTGGTTAAATCTGACCAAATGGACCCCACATAACGGTATTTTTGTGGTTAAATCTGAACAAATGGACCTCACATGAGAGTAAAATGACCAAAATACCCTCATGTGGGGTCTATTTGGTCAGATTTAACCAAAAAAATTATTTGAGTTAGGGTTAAAGGACATAACTTGCAAGGGTTTGCAAACATCGAGTACGTTTTCTGTAATTATTGAAGATAAAGGACACAGTTTGCAATAAGTGACACGCATAAAGGACGATTTTTGTAATTTACTCTTTTTTGAAAAAAATATATATTTTGAAAATAAGTTACAAATTTAATGTAGTTAGCTATTAAAGAGGTTGACTGAAAATTAATGATCTATGTAAGTTTACAAATATACCATTATATTAAAATTAAATACAAATATTAAATGAAATAAATTGAATCATTTTTATTGATTGAAACTTCTTAAAAAAATTGTTCTCATTTTTTTAGAATAATGTCCGGATAGTCTCTGTGGTTTATCCATTTTTCACCTTTAGTCCCTAAATTTCTAAAAGTATAGCTATAGTCCCAAACTTTTGTAATTTCGTTCTCAGATAGTCCCTGGCGCGGATGTGGGTTAGTTTTTGGTGTTAAATGGATGTGAAATTACTAAATTGCCCCTCACTTCATTAAAAATAATTAAACAATAAAACAATTATAATATTTAAAATAAAGCGGGCCCCACCTTTTTCTTAAAAAATAACAACCCCTCCCCCACCCCTTTCTTCCTCTTCATCTTTCCAGCCGGGAAGTCCGCAGACAATTCCGGCCGAGTGTAGGAGTAAGTTCCATTCCGCTCTCGAGTTTTTCGTAGGTGTATATTTTAAGCCCCTTTAACACTTATTTTTAGCCAAGTTTTAAATTTATAAAACACGATATTTTACTAACACTAAACACACATATGGGCAAGTGCACCCATCGTGAGCGTAGTATAGTGTTGGCAAGATACCGAGGTCGTCCAAGGACACAAGAGCTTTTAGTACCGGTTTATCCTCAACGTCTAATCAAAATAAAAAGTTTAGAAAAATGTTTTAAACTAAGAAAAATAAAAACTAACTAAAATGCTGAAAATAAAAATAAAAAGAAAAACAGATAGACAAGATGAATCACTTGGTTCCGACTCGTATCTAGTGTAACCTTTGATTATTTCCGCACTTTTGCACATAATTAAGAGATTATCTTAGTTATTGTAGTAGGCCCCTCTTTTGAAGGTGACGTTACCCTCACCCCAGTAGTTTGAGTCAGCAAGGATACAATCCTAAAAGGGTGGATTATTGGAAGATAATTAATTAAGTTATTAATGCAATATTATGGTAGGCCCCTCTTTTGGAGGTGACGTTACCCTCGACTAAGTAGTCTGAGTCAGCAGGGATACAGTCCTAAATAGCCGGGTTATAGTATTAATAGTAGTTAACTTATGAGGGGATCAAAGAGTTTGGACCCCCGCCATCCAATACCGTTAAGTATTGAAGGAGATCCTACTAAATTTGACCCAGGTCCATTGCAGGACCTCTAAACGCTGAACAATGGCAAGACCTTTACCAAACCGTTCCCTTAACCCCCGACCAGGTAGCCAACATACCTCCATATAGACCGTGGAGATATGAATGGTGAAAATCTTTTATTTTATATAGACAGTAAAATAATTTCAAGACACCACGGACAAACGATAAGGAAAGAGCACCTTCAACATAAGCAACTAGTTATTAAAGTCATTAATACAAAACCAAGTAAAAAGTGCAAAAGATTAGAAATAAAAAGTATTACACTAGACACTTTGTCTTCACCAAGTGATGTAAGAGACTTAGGCAAACATGGTCTTGATTGTCAAGAACTCTTACGATCAATCTTGGATCCCGAGACGACTCACACACTCTACGATGGACAATGGATAATGGTGGTGGATGATGGTGTTATGGTGGTGGTGGGTGGTGGGTGAAGTGTGAGAGAGGTGGTGTGCCAAGGGATGGTTTGAGCTTGAGCCAAGCACTTCTATTTATAGGCTGAACAGAAGCTCGGGCACGGCCCCGTGTCCAGTGGGCACGGCCCCGTGTCCACATCTTCTCTTTCTTCATTTAATGCAGCTTTGTCTTATTAGTTGACCACGCCCCCGTGTCCGCTGAGCACGACCCCGTGTGCAGAAGAATCTTTGTACTATGAAGATTAGCCTGGATTGTGCGAATCTTATAGTTGACCACGGCCCCGTGTCCGCTGAACACGGCCCCGTGGTGGGCAATAGAAGCTTCTACCACTTTGTCTTTTCTGCTGTCACTTGGGCACGCCCCCGTGCTGGCTGAGCACGGGGCGTGTTCAGGCTTCTGATCTCTTGTTTTGCTTGGGAAGATGCTGTTGTGGGGTCGGGCATGTCACGTCTTGTCCTTTTTCTTGTATTTATGTTAGATTTTGATGTCTTTTTCCTTCTTTTGTTAATTTGAGCTCATTTAATCCTGAAAATACAAAAGGAAGACAAAAGCACACTTTTTTCCAACATTAGTACTAAAACTTTTCATAAGAGAAATTACTTATTAGGGCATAACATGCCTTTGTAAAATTCTATTTATATACAAGTTCACATACCTCACGGGGATCACTCAACACTCGGCCGAAAATGTATTTTTGTGGATCACTCGAGAGCGGCATGGAACTTACTCCTACCATAGGCTTGCCAAGCAATCAATCATCCTCCTTTTTAACTTATATACCTTTGTAAATATCAAGAGGACTTTGTGGGTTAAAGGGTTAGGCTTGGGTTAAAGGTAGGTGGTTGGGTTGGTGGTTAGTGGTTAGTAAAAAGGGCGAAAAGCGTAACAAGTGTCGGTTTTCGTAAGACATTCTATTTTTCGTAACTTTTATTTTGATGAAACTATTTATTCAAACAAAGTTATTTTTGATGAACTTGTTTGTTTATTTTCTTTTGCTTCATCATCAACACAATTTTTTTTTTTTTTTAAATCATACGAAAAATCGAACTCGTTACTAAAACAAAGGGGTAAAAATGAAAAAGGTTTTGGTGGGTAAAAGGGTGTTTGGTTTGGGTTATGAAATGAAAAGGTTTAGGCTCAAAGGGGCTAACTAGGGGGATTTTGGGTAGGTGGTAAAAAAAAATAATGGTGTAGAAAAAAAAAGGTTAGTCCTAATGCCTCCATCATTTACTTACTCGGGTTTAAGTTGGTAAGGACCAAGAATGTATCGTCATGGCAAGTTCTAGAGTCGTAAGAACTAAGCGGCTGTTCACACAAGAAACGAAAAATGAGCAATTAGTTCTAATGATATGTAATTGTATGCTCAATAAAGGCTCAAAACTCAATTTTGTGGGAATGGGTTTTTATGTGATCAAGTATATATAATCAAATTTTAACTAAGCTTGTCATGCCTTTTCATAATTTTCTTATGTTGGTCCTTTTTATCACGACGCTATCGGTTGTAAATTCGTAAAAATATAACCTTTTTGAGAACTTGAATTTCCCGAGTTAAACCTAGACAAGTAAAAAAATAAAAATTTTTGAAAAAAATTTGGGGTGATTAGCGGTTCCAATAGAGTTTTGTGTAAGGCTTGTATTTAGGACTTGCAAGATTCAAGGTTTTAGCATCCCCCCCACACTTAAATTACACATTGTCCTCAATGTGTCCCAAAATAAGTTTTTAGGTTGATTGAATGCGTAAAAAGGTGTAAAAAGCAAAAATTTTGTGTTACTGGTTACCTGGGCACGACCCCGTGTTGAGTGAACACGGCCCCGTGCTCAGGTGCCAGCAACGAAGACTTACAGAAGGTGAACACGGGGGCGTGTTGAGTGAACACGACCCCGTGTCTATCAAGATCTGCAGAATTAAAACAAACAGCAGGTTCAGGGGAATGGGCACGGGGGCGTGTTGGCTGAACACGGCCCCGTGTGGACAGTCTGCAAAGTTGAAAAACAGGTTTCTTTCTTCGGTTTTCCTGCTTCGGCTTTAGTAGTACTAATGCTTAGTACTTTAAGCCTCGTTTGTACCTGTTTAATCAATAAACATCCTACCATACCATAGCAAACATCCTACTTTTACCAATATTCATCATCCATGTCAAAGTTAAAAGAAAAAAATGCAGAAAAAATGAAAGAAGTTAGGGAAAGTAAATTGTTCAACACTTGGCACGCAGGCCATCAATTGTTCAAGAGTGGAAAAGGGTTAACCTGGGAAACCATCAAACAACCTTCTCTTCCTCCGCTCCTCCCGCCTACTCCATGGCATCGTCATCGTCATCATCATCACCATCCCCTCCATGGCGTGCAATGTGGTCTCGTATATATCCAACATCATCTTGGATGTCGGATATGTTTCTTTCGATAGTCCGACCCGGTGGTAGGTGTTGCTCGCCATGTTGTAAGTGTTCCTGGTGCACATGAGGTTCTCCTGCAACAAATCATGCAAACTTTGGAAATTAGGAAAACCGCCTCCGGAGGAGGATTGGCCTGGATCACCTTGGGGTTGGTATTGGTACTGATGATGTTGCGGAGCTTGGAGGACAAGTGCTTCTTGCGGGTTCCATGCATGACCTTGCATTCTTTGAAAGCTCACCGTCCCGTCTTCCGCCTCATAAATCAGGTTCATTGAGCGGCATATGTGTATATCCACCATACCCGACCATGGGCTCCTCTCAAATGACCTTGGTATGTGGGCGAAGTGCCTGAAGAGACGGTACACCCACCCTCCAAAGAAGATAGGAGTCGGTGCACTAGCAAGGCGGTTGTGATGCATGTTTCGGAGCATGAGGAACGGAACATCGAGCGACCTGCGGTTGTGGATGCAATGGAGGACAACCAAATCTCTTAACCCAACTACGCCACTACTGTCATGCCTTTGGCTAAGAGAGTAGCCGAGGAGCCTATGGATGTATCTGTAGAGCGGATCCCTCAACTTTGTACTCTTAGTGCTGCTCGGATTGTAGTACCCTTCTCCAATCTGAGCCCAAATGGCTTGGCGTTCGTTCTCACCTATTTCTCTCATTCCTCCAGTATTTTCTTCGTTTCCTGTATCCTCTTCTGCATACAACCCTACAATCGATCCGAACTGAGCCATAGAGATCGAATACCTCGTTCCGCCACATCGGAATGCTACCCCGTCATTGTCAAACGGGTCAGACCTCGAGTTGAACGTGAAGGTGCTATAGAACTCCAAAGTGCATTCGTGGACGGAACGAAGTCGAGTCGTTAGGGCGACTCTGAGTGGTCCCGTGACAATGTTGTTGAAACGATCGATTTGATTTACCATAGTTAACAATTCCGTGCATGCTTGCCTCGGGTATTCCTCCGGCCTTGTTTGAAGTATCTCGTATCGAGCTCTAGCATCGAGCTCATTGGCGTTGAATCTTGTGAACTTCCTAGCCATCTGAAAGAATACACCAAAAGTTAGCACGAAACAGAAATATTTTCGGACAAAACTGCAAACGGTGGGCTGGACACGACCCTGTGTTCAGCTGGACACGGCCCCGTGTCCAGGGGTCTGTTACTCAAAAATTTCATTTTTCGACCCGGTTTCGAAAACTTGAAAATTTTTGGTCCAATAGGTGCGGTTTCCCCCGAAAATGAATCCCTAAGTGCCGTTTTTCCCAAAATAACCCGTTTACCCTATCAATTTTATCTTTTTTGGTTCAAGAACAAGGGTTTGGGGTTTTGTGAGAAATCGGGTGAATCTATGAACAATACAAGTGTATTTACTCCCCATAACACTAATCTAACTAAATGCAAACAGATCTAAACAAAAATTTGAGGTTCGATCCGTATGAACTTCAAGAACCCTAGATTTTCCCCCAAATTTCTGGTGTTTTAACTACATGCAAGTAACTAATCTAACTACTAAAAGTGATAGAATCATACCTTGATGCTGTTAGAGTGATAGGAGACGTTGAATTTCTGCGAAAAGTCGCCTAGAACCAGAGCTTTTTCGGGGAAACGGGGCGTGTGGAATGAAGTAACTGTTTTGAAAAAGGGGATTTATCCCGACTACAGCGCGGACACGGCCCCGTGTCCAGCGGACATGGCCTCGTGCCGAGCAAAGTTTAAATTTTTTTTTTTAGTGCTCGTGTGAGTGCCCTTGTTTCCCATAAGCTTTAGTTAGAAAACTTACCGCTTTGTTTGTTGTCTCAATCGTTCGTAACTTACCAGGCATGATGTTTTATTCTTCCACCGTTTGAAGCGAGATCTCTTCTTCTTCATCCTCAATGAATCCTTGATAGAGTTTCAGCCGTTGACCATTGACTTTAAATGGAGGCCCATTTCGAGATTTAATTTCTACAGCACCGTGTGGGAAAATATGGGTGATGGAAAAAGGTCCTGACCACCTAGACTTTAACTTACCAGGAAACAATCGAAGTCGTGAATTAAACAAAAGAACTAGATCCCCTACCCGAAATTCATTAGGTTTAATGTGTTTGTCATGCAAATTTTTCATTCTTTCCTTATAAATTTCAGAGTTTGAGTATGCATAATTCCTAAGCTCGTCTAATTCATTTAATTGACAAAATCGATTTTTACCAGCAAATTCTAAATCTAAGTTTACATTTTTAATTGCCCAATAGGCTTTATGTGCAATTTCTACTGGCAAGTGACAACTTTTTCCATAGACTAGCTTATACGGGGTTGTACCTATTGTTGTTTTATAAGCAGTTCGAAAAGCCCATAAAGCATCATCTAATTTATCTGCCCATTCCTTTTTATTTAACCCTACGGTTTTTTCAAGTATTCGTTTTAAACCTCTATTAGTCACTTCGGCTTGTCCGTTTGTTTGAGGGTGATAGGCTGTTGAGACCCGGTGATAGACCCCATATCTTGTTAAAAAAAATTTCGAGTTGATGGTTGCAAAAATGGGTACCTCTATCACTTATTAATGCTTTAGGCGTGCCAAAACGAGAGAATAATTTTTTCAGAAATCTTACCACAACTCTTCCATCATTTGTTGGAAGTGCCTCAGCTTCGGCCCATTTAGACAAGTAGTCTACTGCCACAAGTATATATTTGTTTCCTTTCGACGGTGGGAAAGGTCTCATAAAGTCGAGTCCCCACACATCAAAAATTTCACAAACAAGAATGCCATTTTGTGGCATCTCATTTTTGGAAGAAATATTACCTGTTCTTGGGCAAGCATCACATGTCTTGACAAGACTTTGGGCGTCTTTGTAAATGGTTGGCCAATAAAATCCTGAATCAAATACCTTTCGTGCGGTACTAGCGGCACCATGATGCCCTCCGTATGGACCTTCATGACAATGGCAGAGAATTCTTCGTGCTTCGCTACCATGTACGCATCGTCGGACGAGTTGGTCGGCACACATTTTGAAAAGATATGGATCTTCCCAAAAATAGTGTTTCACATTGGCAAAGAATTTCTTTCTTTGATAATGTGACCATCCTTTTGTGACTATACCACTAGCTAGGTAGTTAGCATAGTCGGCGTACCATGGCTCTTCCTTATATTCCACCATTTCCAGGGACTCGGTTGGAAATTTTTCGTTGATTTGCTCGTCCCTGGTTGCCTCCAAAGCTGGGTCTTCTAAGCGCGAAAGATGATCTGCTGCGGTATTTTCTGCTCCTCTTTTGTCTCTGATTTCAATGTCAAATTCTTGGAGGAGTAGAATCCATCGAATCAAACGTGGTTTTGTGTCCTGCTTCTTGAAAAGATATCGAATGGCTGCATGATCTGTATAGACTATAGTTTTAGAAAGAACAAGATAAGAACGAAATTTATCAAAAGCAAATACCACAGCTAGTAATTCTTTTTCAGTTGTTGTGTAATTTTCTTGTGCATCATTAAGTGTTTTACTAGCGTAATAAATTGGGTGGAAATGCTTTTCTTTTCTTTGTCCCAAGACAGCTCCAACTGCAAAGTCACTAGCATCACACATGATTTCGAAAGGAAATTTCCAATCAGGCGCTATCATGATAGGTGCATTGACTAACATCTCTTTTAAGGTTAGAAATGCTTGGTTGCAATCCTTGTCAAAGATGAAAGGGGCATCTTTTTCAAGTAATTTCGTTAGAGGCCTTGAGATTTTTGAAAAGTCTTTGATAAACCGTCTATAAAATCCGGCATGCCCTAGGAAACTTCTGATAGCTCTTATGGAGGATGGAGGTGGTAATCTAGAAATGGTATCTATTTTGGCCCGATCCACCTCCATTCCTTCGCTTGAGATCTTGTGACCGAGCACTATTCCCTCCGTTACCATGAAATGGCATTTTTCCCAATTAAGGGCGAGGTTAGTTTCCTCACATCGGGATAGCATTCGTTCAAGGTTATCGAGGCATTGGTCGTATGAATCCCCAAAGACAGAAAAGTCGTCCATGAAGACTTCCATTGTCTTTTCTATCATGTCATGGAAGATGGCTACCATGCAACGTTGGAATGTTGCGGGAGCATTACATAGACCAAACGGCATGCGTCGATAAGCAAAAGTTCCATAGGGACATGTGAAAGTTGTCTTTTCTTGGTCTTCGGGTGCTATCGGGATTTGAAAGTAACCTGAAAAACCATCCAAGAAACAATAAAATTTATGACCGGATAATCTTTCTAACATTTGATCAATGAAGGGTAAAGGAAAGTGATCTTTTCATGTTGCTTCATTTAATCGTCTATAATCTATACATACTCTCCATCATGTGACGGTTCTCGTTGGTATTAATTCATTCTTTTCGTTAGTTATCACCGTCATACCTCCTTTCTTTGGAACTACTTGGACGGGACTCACCCAAGGACTATCGGAGATAGGGTAGATAAGTCCGGCGTCAAGTAGTTTGATGACCTCGTTTTTAACCACTTCTTGAACGTTTGGATTTACTCGACGTTGTGGTTGTATGACTGATTTGTAGTCATCGTTCATCAAAATTTTGTGCGTGCACATAGAAGGACTAATTCCTTTTATGTCTACAAGTTTCCAAGCTATTGCATTTTTATGTTTTTTCAAAAGACTAATTAATTTTTCTTTTTCTAAGCTATCTAATTTACATGAAATAATTACAGGTAAATTACCCTCTTTGTCTAGAAAAGCATATTCCAAACCTTTTGGAAGTTCTTTGAGCTCAAGTGGTGGGTCTTTAGGAGACTCCTTATTTGGTTGCTCATTTCGATCAAGAACTTTAAAAGTTTGTTCTATGGCGACCTCTTCTTCAACAAAGTGGTCAATCTCTTCGCTTGTATCGGGTGGTTCATCTTCATCTTCAATTAGGGGGTCATTATTGCTGAATGGATCTTTCATTGACCGTTCGAGATCGACACTTCTTTTAAATGCCCCTAACTGAAGAGGTAGGTTGTTGAACTTCCGGTTTTTCAAAGCTTCATGAGTTTTTACAAATGGTCGTCCCAACATTAGAGGAGCGTCATCGAGAATGACAAAGTCGGTCGGGATTACCATTTGATTTGTTTGAACCAAGACATCTTCAACTATACCGATTGATTTTATTACTTTCCGATTGGATAGAAAAATGGGTATTTGAAGTGGAGAAAAATCACTAATACTTAATTTTTCGAAAATGTAGTTAGGCATTATGTTAACACAAAGATCTTTATCGATTGTGACGTTACTAATAAATGAATTTTGAAAGAAACATGGAACCGGTGTAATGTTAATTTCAAATGGGTCTTCTTTTATTAGCGAAGTTTGATCATTAGTTAACTTAACACTTACTGTTTCGTCAATTTTAGTGTTAGTGTTTAACTCTTTTAAAAACTTAGCATGAGTGGGTACTAAACAATGATTTTCGAAAGAAGGTGACAAGAGGTTAATTTCTTCAAAATTAGACTCTTCTTGTATTTTAACGTTGTCGGACTCACCTATTTCGTTGTTTAACTCATGTGTCGGTTTTTCACTTATTTGTTCTTCCATTTTTACAATTTCAGTTATCTCTTCATTTTTTAATTCTTCTCTTGCGCGGGACTCCTCTTCCCTTGCGCGAGATTCTCTTATACAGCGATCGATAACTGTTATGTGTTCTAATATCCTCTCGGTTACTTCGGTTATAGAAAAAGAATCGGTATTTTCTAAGCTTGAATCCGGTTGTTCGACCCTTTGTTCCTCATAATACCCATATGAAGTAGATGGTTCGCACCATTGTTCTTCATTGTGAGCATATGATGGATAAGGTTCGTAATTTTTGTTCTTCATAATACTCATGTGAGGTGGGTTGTTCACGCCAAGGTTCCTCATAGTAAGCATATGAAGGTGGTGGCTCATATCTTGGTTCCTCAAAGTAGGAGTATGAAGGCTCATACCTTGGTTCATCAAAATATGAGTATGAGGGAGGAGGTTCATACCTTTGGTCTTCATAGGATGTGTTTGAAGTTGATGGCTCGTACCTGGGCTCCTCATAGTAGGTGTATGAATTGGATGGTTGATATGAGTGATTATTTTGAACCGATCGTGTGTTACGACAATTAGTGCAATAATTACCCCTATAATCATCCTCCTCATAGGTGTAGTTGTAACCTCCTGAGTATTGATCCATAAGAATCACTCAGCAGACCACAACTGAGTCTCGAGATCAGAAAACAAAAATAAAAACGGAAACAGAGGCGGGACACGGCCCCGTGTTCAGTGGACACGGCCCCGTGTTCAGGATCTGTATCTGGGCGTTTTAATTAAATTTACTGATTTCGTTGAGCACGGGGCGTGTTCAGTGAGCACGGCCCGTGTTCAAGCTACTGTTACTGGGTGTTTTTATGAAAATGTGCAGCACGGCCCCGTGTTCAGTGAACACGGCCCCGTGTACAGGCTACTGTAAATGCAAAACTAAACTAAAATGCAGAAAAATGTGAGCGCGTTTTAAAAAGGTTTTGAAAAACTGATTAGGCCGTCGATTCCTAACTTTCTTAAAATCCTTGTGTCCCCGGCAGCGGTGCCAAAAACTTGATGCGTGTGAAGTGTTATATATAGTTGGTGTATATTTTAAGCCCCTTTAACCCTTATTTTTAGCCAAGTTTTAAATTTATAAAACACGATATTTTACTAACACTAAACACACATATGGGCAAGTGCACCCATCGTGAGCGTAGGATAGTGTTGGCAAGATACCGAGGTCGTCCAAGGACACAAGAGCTTTTAGTACCGGTTTATCCTCAACGTCTAATCAAAATAAAAAGTTTAGAAAAATGTTTTAAACTAAGAAAAATAAAAACTAACTAAAATGCTGAAAATAAAAATAAAAAGAAAAACAGATAGACAAGATGAATCACTTGGTTCCGACTCGTATCTAGTGTAACCTTTGATTATTTCCGCACTTTTGCACATAATTAAGAGATTATCTTAGTTATTGTAGTAGGCCCCTCTTTTGAAGGTGACGTTACCCTCACCCCAGTAGTTTGAGTCAGCAAGGATACAATCCCAAAATGGTGGATTATTGGAAGATAATTAATTAAGTTATTAATGCAATATTATGGTAGGCCCCTCTTTTGGAGGTGACGTTACCCTCGACTAAGTAGTCTGAGTCAGCAGGGATACAGTCCTAAATAGCCGGGTTATAGTATTAATAGTAGTTAACTTATGAGGGGATCAAAGAGTTTGGACCCCCGCCATCCAATACCGTTAAGTATTGAAGGAGGTCCTACTAAATTTGACCCAGGTCCATTGCAGGACCTCTAAACGCTGAACAATGGCAAGACCTTTACCAAACCGTTCCCTTAACCCCCGACCAGGTAGCCAACATACCTCCATATAGACCGTGGAGATATGAATGGTGAAAATCTTTTATTTTATATAGACAGTAAAATAATTTTAAGACACCACGGACAAACGATAAGGAAAGAGCACCTTCAACATAAGCAACTAGTTATTAAAGTCATTAATACAAAACCAAGTAAAAAGTGCAAAAGATTAGAAATAAAAAAGTATTACACTAGACACTTTGTCTTCACCAAGTGATGTAAGAGACTTAGGCAAACATGGCCTTGATTGTCAAGAACTCTTACGATCAATCTTGGATCCCGAGACGACTCACACACTCTACGATGGACAATGGATGATGGTGGTGGATGATGGTGTTATGGTGGTGGTGGGTGGTGGGTGAAGTGTGAGAGAGGTGGTATGCCAAGGGATGGTTTGAGCTTGAGCCAAGCACTTCTATTTATAGGCTGAACAGAAGCTCGGGCACGGCCCCGTGTCCAGTGGGCACGGCCCCGTGTCCACATCTTCTCTTTCTTCATTTAATGCAGCTTTGTCTTATTAGTTGACCACGCCCCCGTGTCCGCTGAGCACGACCCCGTGTGCAGAAGAATCTTTGTACTATGAAGATTAGCCTGGATTGTGCGAATCTTATAGTTGACCACGGCCCCGTGTCCGCTGAACACGGCCCCGTGGTGGGCAATAGAAGCTTCTACCACTTTGTCTTTTCTGCTGTCACTTGGACACGCCCCCGTGCTGGCTGAGCACGGGGCGTGTTCAGGCTTCTGATCTCTTGTTTTGCTTGGGAAGATGCTGTTGTGGGGTCGGGCATGTCACGTCTTGTCCTTTTTCTTGTATTTATGTTAGATTTTGATGTCTTTTTGCTTCTTTTGTTAATTTGAGCTCATTTAATCCTGAAAATACAAAAGGAAGACAAAAGCACACTTTTTTCCAACATTAGTACTAAAACTTTTCATAAGAGAAATTACTTATTAGGGCATAACATGCCTTTGTAAAATTCTATTTATATACAAGTTCTCATACCTCACGGGGATCACTCAACACTCGGCCGAAAATGTATTTTTGTGGATCACTCGAGAGCGGCATGGAACTTACTCCTACCATAGGCTTGCCAAGCAATCAATCCTCCTCCTTTTTAACTTATATACCTTTGTAAATATCAAGAGGACTTTGTGGGTTAAAGGGTTAGGCTTGGGTTAAAGGTAGGTGGTTGGGTTGGTGGTTAGTGGTTAGTAAAAAGGGCGAAAAGCGTAACAAGTGTCGGTTTTCGTAAGACTTTCTATTTTTCGTAACTTTTATTTTGATGAAACTATTTATTCAAACAAAGTTATTTTTGATGAACTTGTTTGTTTATTTTCTTTTCCTTCATCATCAACACAATTTTTTTTTTTTTTAAATCATACGAAAAATCGAACTCGTTACTAAAACAAAGGGGTAAAAATGAAAAAGGTTTTGGTGGGTAAAAGGGTGTTTGGTTTGGGTTATGAAATGAAAAGGTTTAGGCTCAAAGGCGCTAACTAGGGGGATTTTGGGTAGGTGGTAAAAAAAAATAATGGTGTAGAAAAAAAAAAGGTTAGTCCTAATGCCTCCATCATTTACTTACTCGGGTTTAAGTTGGTAAGGACTGGGAATGTATCGTCATGGCAAGTTCTAGAGTCGTAAGAACCAAGCGGCTTTTCACACAAGAAACGAAAAATGAGCAATTAGTTCTAATGATATGTAATTGTATGCTCAATAAAGGCTCAAAACTCAATTTTGTGGGAATGGGTTTTTATGTGATCAAGTATATATAATCAAATTTTAACTAAGCTTGTCATGCCTTTTCATAATTTTCTTATGTTGGTCCTTTTTATCACGACGCTATCGGTTGTAAATTCGTAAAAATATAACCTTTTTGAGAACTTGAATTTCCCGAGTTAAACATAGACAAGTAAAAAAATGAAAATTTTTGAAAAAAATTTGGGGTGATTAGCGGTTCCAATAGAGTTTTGTGTAAGGCTTGTATTTAGGACTTGCAAGATTCAAGGTTTTAGCATCCCCCCCACACTTAAATTACACATTGTCCTCAATGTGTCCCAAAATAAGTTTTTAGGTTGATTGAATGCGTAAAAATGTGTAAAAAGCAAAAATTTTGTGTTACTGGTTACCTGGGCACGACCCCGTGTTGAGTGAACACGGCCCTGTGCTCAGGTGCCAGTAACGAAGACTTACAGAAGGTGAACACGGGGGCGTGTTGAGTGAACACGACCCCGTGTCTGTCAAGATCTACAGAATTAAAACAAACACCAGGTTCAGGGGAATGGGCACGGGGGCGTGTTGGCTGAACACGGCCCCGTGTGGACAGTCTGCAAAGTTGAAAAACAGGTTTCTTTCTTCGGTTTTCCTGCTTCGGCTTTAGTAGTACTAATGCTTAGTACTTTAAGCCTCGTTTGTACCTGTTTAATCAATAAACATCCTACCATACCATAGCAAACATCCTACTTTTACCAATATTCATCATCCATGTCAAAGTTAAAAGAAAAAAATGCAGAAAAATGAAAGAAGTTAGGGAAAGTAAATTGTTCAACACTTGGCACGCAGGCCATCAATTGTTCAAGTGTGGAAAAGGGTTAACCTGGGAAACCATCAAACAACCTTCTCTTCCTCCGCTCCTCCCGCCTACTCCATGGCATCGTCATCGTCATCATCATCACCATCCCCTCCATGGCGTGCAATGTGGTCTCGTATATATCCAACATCATCTTGGATGTCGGATATGTTTCTTTCGATAGCTCCGACCCGGTGGTAGGTGTTGCTCGCCATGTTGTAAGTGTTCTTGGTGCACATGAGGTTCTCCTGCAACAAATCATGCAAACTTTGGAAATTAGGAAAACCGCCTCCGGAGGAGGATTGGCCCGGATCACCTTGGGGTTGGTATTGGTACTGATGATGTTGCGGAGCTTGGAGGACAAGTGCTTCTTGCGGGTTCCATGCATGACCTTGCATTCTTTGAAAGCTCACCGTCCCGTCTTCCGCCTCATAAATCAGGTTCATTGAGCGGCATATGTGTATATCCACCATACCCGACCATGGGATCCTCTCAAATGACCTTGGTATGTGGGCGAAGTGCCTGAAGAGACGGTACACCCACCCGCCAAAGAAGATAGGAGTCGGTGCACTAGCAAGGCGATTGTGATGCATGTTTCGGAGCATGAGGAACGGAACATCGAGCGACCTGCGGTTGTGGATGCAATGGAGGACAACCAAATCTCTTAACCCAACTACGCCACTACTGTCATGCCTTTGGCTAAGAGAGTAGCCGAGGAGCCTATGGATGTATCTGTAGAGCGGATCCCTCAACTTTGTACTCTTAGTGCTGCTCGGATTGTAGTACCCTTCTCCAATCTGAGCCCAAATGGCTTGGCGTTCGTTCTCACCTATTTCTCTCATTCCTCCAGTATTTTCTTCGTTTCCTGCATCCTCTTCCGCATACAACCCTACAATCGATCCGAACTGAGCCATAGAGATCGAATACCTCGTTCCGCCACATCGGAATGCTACCCCGTCATTGTCAAACGGGTCAGACCTCGAGTTGAACGTGAAGGTGCTATAGAACTCCAAAGTGCATTCGTGGACGGAACGGAGTCGAGTTGTTAGGGCGACTCTGAGTGGTCCCGTGACAATGTTGTTGAAACGATCGATTTGATTTACCATAGTTAACAATTCCGTGCATGCTTGCCTCGGGTATTCCTCCGGCCTTGTTTGAAGTATCTCGTATCGATCTCATTAGCGTTGAATCTTGTGAACTTCCTAGCCATCTGAAAGAATACACCAAAAGTTAGCACGACACAGAAATATTTTCAGACAAAACTGCAAACGGTGGGCTGGACACGACCCCGTGTCCAGGGGTCTGTTACTCAAAAATTTCATTTTTCGACCCGGTTTCGAAAACTTGAAAATTTTTGGTCCAATAGGTGCGGTTTCCCCTGAAAATGAAACCCTAAGTGCCGTTTTTCCCAAAATAACCCGTTTACCCTATCAATTTTATCTTTTTTGGTTCAAGAACAAGGGTTTGGGGTTTTGTGAGAAATCGGGTGAATCTATGAACAATACAAGTGTATTTACTCCCCATAACACTAATCTAACTAAATGCAAACAGATCTAAACAAAAATTTGAGGTTCGATCCGTATGAACTTCAAGAACCCTAGATTTTCCCCCAAATTTCTGGTGTTTTAACTACATGCAAGTAACTAATCTAACTACTAAAAGTGATAGAATCATACCTTGATGCTGTTAGAGTGATAGGAGATGTTGAATTTCTGCGAAAAGTCGCCTGGAACCAGAGCTTTTTTGGGGAAACGGGGCGTGTGGAATGAAGTAACTGTTTTGAAAAAGGGGATTTATCCCGACTACAGCGCGGACACGGCCCCGTGTCCAGCGGACATGGCCTCGTGCCGAGCAAAGTTTAAATTTTTTTTTTTAGTGCTCGTGTGAGTGCCCTTGTTTCCCATAAGCTTTAGTTAGAAAACTTACCGCTTTGTTTGTTGTCTCAATCGTTCGTAACTTACCAGGCATGATGTTTTATTCTTCCACCGTTTGAAGCGAGATCTCTTCTTCTTCCTCCTCAATGAATCCTTGATAGAGTTTCAGCCGTTGACCATTGACTTTAAATGGAGGCCCATTTCGAGATTTAATTTCTACAGCACCGTGTGGGAAAATATGGGTGATGGAAAAAGGTCCTGACCACCTAGACTTTAACTTACCAGGAAACAATCGAAGTCGTGAATTAAACAAAAGAACTAGACCCCCTACCCGAAATTCATTAGGTTTAATGTGTTTGTCATGCAAATTTTTCATTCTTTCCTTATAAATTTCAGAGTTTGAGTATGCATAATTCCTAAGCTCGTCTAATTCATTTAATTGACAAAATCGATTTTTACCAGCAAATTCTAAATCTAAGTTTACATTTTTAATTGCCCAATAGGCTTTATGTGCAATTTCTACTGGCAAGTGACAACTTTTTCCATAGACTAGCTTATACGGGGTTGTACCTATTGTTGTTTTATAAGCAGTTCGAAAAGCCCATAAAGCATCATCTAATTTATCTGCCCATTCCTTTTTATTTAACCCTACGGTTTTTTTTAGTATTCGTTTTAAACCTCTATTAGTCACTTCGGCTTGTCCGTTTGTTTGAGGGTGATAGGCTGTTGAGACCCGGTGATAGACCCCATATCTTGTTAAAAAAATTTTCGAGTTGATGGTTGCAAAAATGGGTACCTCTATCACTTATTAATGCTTTAGGCGTGCCAAAATGAGAGAATAATTTTTTCAGAAATCTTACCACAACTCTTCCATCATTTGTTGGAAGTGCCTCAGCTTCGGCCCATTTAGATAAGTAGTCTACTGCCACAAGTATATATTTGTTTCCTTTCGACGGTGGGAAAGGTCTCATAAAGTCGAGTCCCCACACATCAAAAATTTCACAAACAAGAATGCCATTTTGTGGCATCTCATTTTTGGAAGAAATATTACCTGTTCTTTGGCAAGCATCATATGTCTTGACAAGACTTTGGGCGTCTTTGTAAATGGTTGGCCAATAAAATCCTGAATCAAATACCTTTCGTGCGGTACTAGCGGCACCATGATGCCCTCCGTATGGACCTTCATGACAATGACGGAGAATTCTTCGTGCTTCGCTACCATGTACGCATCGTCGGACGAGTTGGTCGGCACACATTTTGAAAAGATACGGATCTTCCCAAAAATAGTGTTTCACATTGGCAAAGAATTTCTTTCTTTGATAATGTGACCATCCTTTTGTGACTATACCACTAGCTAGGTAGTTAGCATAGTCGGCGTACCATGGCTCTTCCTTATATTCCACCATTTCCAGGGACTCGGTTGGAAATTTTTCGTTGATTTGCTCGTCCCTGGTTGCCTCCAAAGCTGGGTCTTCTAAGCGCGAAAGATGATCTGCTGCGGTATTTTCTGCTCCTCTTTTGTCTCTGATTTCAATGTCAAATTCTTGGAGGAGTAGAATCCACCGAATCAAACGTGGTTTTGTGTCCTGCTTCTTGAAAAGATATCGAATGGCTGCATGATCTGTATAGACTATAGTTTTAGAAAGAACAAGATAAGAACGAAATTTATCAAAAGCAAATACCACAACTAGTAATTCTTTTTCAGTTGTTGTGTAATTTTCTTGTGCATCATTAAGTGTTTTACTAGCGTAATAAATTGGGTGGAAATGCTTTTCTTTTCTTTGTCCCAAGACAGCTCCAACTGCAAAGTCACTAGCATCACACATGATTTCGAAAGGAAATTTCCAATCAGGCGCTATCATGATAGGTGCATTGACTAACATCTCTTTTAAGGTTAGAAATGCTTGGTTGCAATCCTTGTCAAAGATGAAAGGGGCATCTTTTTCAAGTAATTTCGTTAGAGGCCTTGAGATTTTTGAAAAGTATTTGATAAACCGTCTATAAAATCCGGCATGCCCTAGGAAACTTCTGATAGCTCTTATGGAGGATGGAGGTGGTAATCTAGAAATGGTATCTATTTTGTCCCGATCCACCTCCATTCCTTCGCTTGAGATCTTGTGACCGAGCACTATTCCCTCCGTTACCATGAAATGGCATTTTTCCCAATTAAGGGCGAGGTTAGTTTCCTCACATCGGGATAGCATTCGTTCAAGGTTATCGAGGCATTGGTCGTATGAATCCCCAAAGATAGAAAAGTCGTCTATGAAGACTTCCATTGTCTTTTCTATCATGTCATGGAAGATGGCTACCATGCAACGTTGGAATGTTGCGGGAGCATTACATAGACCAAACGGCATGCGTCGATAAGCAAAAGTTCCATAGGGACATGTGAAAGTTGTCTTTTCTTGGTCTTCGGGTGCTATCGGGATTTGAAAGTAACCTGAAAAACCATCCAAGAAACAATAAAATTTATGACCGGATAATCTTTCTAACATTTGATCAATGAAGGGCAAAGGAAAGTGATCTTTTCTTGTTGCTTCATTTAATCGTCTATAATCTATACATACTCTCCATCCTGTGACGGTTCTCGTTGGTATTAATTCATTCTTTTCGTTAGTTATCACCGTCATACCTCCTTTCTTTGGAACTACTTGGACGGGACTCACCCAAGGACTATCGGAGATAGGGTAGATAAGTCCGGCGTCAAGTAGTTTGATGACCTCGTTTTTAACCACTTCTTGAACGTTTGGATTTACTCGACGTTGTGGTTGTATGACTGATTTGTAGTCATCGTTCATCAAAATTTTGTGCGTGCACATAGAAGGACTAATTCCTTTTATGTCTACAAGTTTCCAAGCTATTGCATTTTTATGTTTTTTCAAAAGACTAATTAATTTTTCTTTTTCTAAGCTATCTAATTTACATGAAATAATTACAGGTAAATTACCCTCTTTGTCTAGAAAAGCATATTCCAAACCTTTTGGAAGTTCTTTGAGCTCAAGTGGTGGGTCTTTAGGAGACTCCTTATTTGGTTGCTCATTTCGATCAAGAACTTTAAAAGTTTGTTCTATGGCGACCTCTTCTTCAACAAAGTGGTCAATCTCTTCGCTTGTATCGGGTGGTTCATCTTCATCTTCAATTAGGGGGTCATTATTGCCGAATGGATCTTTCATTGACCGTTCGAGATCGACACTTCTTTTAAATGCCCCTAACTGAAGAGGTAGGTTGTTGAACTTCCGGTTTTTCAAAGCTTCGTGAGTTTTTACAAATGGTCGTCCCAACATTAGAGGAGCGTCATCGAGAATGACAAAGTCGGTCGGGATTACCATTTGATTTGTTTGAACCAAGACATCTTCAACTATACCGATTGATTTTATTACTTTCCGATTGGATAGAAAAATGGGTATTTGAAGTGGAGAAAAATCACTAATACTTAATTTTTCGAAAATGTAGTTAGGCAGTATGTTAACACAAAGATCTTTATCGATTGTGACGTTACTAATAATGAATTTTGAAAGAAACATGGAACCGGTGTAATGTTAATTTCAAATGGGTCTTCTTTTATTAGCGAAGTTTGATCATTAGTTAACTTAACACTTACTGTTTCGTCAATTTTAGTGTTAGTGTTTAACTCTTTTAAAAACTTAGCATGAGTGGGTACTAAACAATGATTTTCGAAAGAAGGTGACAAGAGGTTAATTTCTTCAAAATTAGACTCTTCTTGTATTTTAACGTTGTCGGACTCACCTATTTCGTTGTTTAACTCATGTGTCGGTTTTTCACTTATTTGTTCTTCCATTTTTACAATTTCAGTTATCTCTTCATTTTTTAATTCTTCTCTTGCGCGGGACTCCTCTTCCCTTGCGCGAGATTCTCTTATACAGCGATCGATAACTGTTATGTGTTCTAATATCCTCTCGGTTACTTCGGTTATAGAAAAAGAATCGGTATTTTCTAAGCTTGAATCCGGTTGTTCGACCCTTTGTTCCTCATAATACCCATATGAAGTAGATGGTTCGCACCATTGTTCTTCATTGTGAGCATATGATGGATAAGGTTCGTAATTTTGTTCTTCATAATACTCATATGAGGTGGGTTGTTCACGCCAAGGTTCCTCATAGTAAGCATATGAAGGTGGTGGCTCATATCTTGGTTCCTCAAAGTAGGAGTATGAAGGCTCATACCTTGGTTCATCAAAATATGAGTATGAGGGAGGAGGTTCATACCTTTGGTCTTCATAGGATGTGTTTGAAGTTGATGGCTCGTACCTGGGCTCGTCATAGTAGGTGTATGAATTGGATGGTTGATATGAGTGATTATTTTGAACCGATCGTGCGTTACGACAATTAGTGCAATAATTACCCCTATAATCATCCTCCTCATAGGTGTAGTTGTAACCTCCTGAGTATTGATCCATAAGAATCACTCAGCAGACCACAACTGAGTCTCGAGATCAGAAAACAAAAATAAAAACGGAAACAGAGGCTGGACACGGCCCCGTGTTCAGGATCTGTATCTGGGCGTTTTAATTAAATTTACTGATTTCGTTGAGCACGGGGCGTGTTCAGTGAGCACGGCCCGTGTTCAAGCTACTGTTACTGGGTGTTTTTATGAAAATGTGCAGCACGGCCCCGTGTTCAGTGAACACGGCCCCGTGTACAGGCTACTGTAAATGAAAAACTAAACTAAAATGCAGAAAAATGTGAGCGCGTTTTAAAACGGTTTTGAAAAACTGATTAGGCCGTCGATTCCTAACTTTCTTAAAATCCTTGTGTCCCCGGCAGCGGCGCCAAAAACTTGATGCGTGTGAAGTGTTATATATAGTAGGTGTATATTTTAAGCCCCTTTAACACTTATTTTTAGCCAAGTTTTAAATTTATAAAACACGATATTTTACTAACACTAAACACACATATGGGCAAGTGCACCCATCGTGAGCGTAGTATAGTGTTGGCAAGATACCGAGGTCGTCCAAGGACACAAGAGCTTTTAGTACCGGTTTATCCTCAACGTCTAATCAAAATAAAAAGTTTAGAAAAATGTTTTAAACTAAGAAAAATAAAAACTAACTAAAATGCTGAAAATAAAAATAAAAAGAAAAACAGATAGACAAGATGAATCACTTGGTTCCGACTCGTATCTAGTGTAACCTTTGATTATTTCCGCACTTTTGCACATAATTAAGAGATTATCTTAGTTATTGTAGTAGGCCCCTCTTTTGAAGGTGACGTTACCCTCACCCCAGTAGTTTGAGTCAGCAAAGATACAATCCTAAAAGGGTGGATTATTGGAAGATAATTAATTAAGTTATTAATGCAATATTATGGTAGGCCCCTCTTTTGGAGGTGACGTTACCCTCGACTAAGTAGTCTAAGTCAGCAGGGATACAGTCCTAAATAGCCGGGTTATAGTATTAATAGTAGTTAACTTATGAGGGGATCAAAGAGTTTGGACCCCCGCCATCCAATACCGTTAAGTATTGAAGGAGGTCCTACTAAATTTGACCCAGGTCCATTGCAGGACCTCTAAACGCTGAACAATGGCAAGACCTTTACCAAACCGTTCCCTTAACCCCCGACCAGGTAGCAAACATACCTCCATATAGACCGTGGAGATATGAATGGTGAAAATCTTTTATTTTATATAGACAGTAAAATAATTTCAAGACACCACGGACAAACGATAAGGAAAGAGCACCTTCAACATAAGCAACTAGTTATTAAAGTCATTAATACAAAACCAAGTAAAAAGTGCAAAAGATTAGAAATAAAAAGTATTACACTAGACATTTTGTCTTCACCAAGTGATGTAAGAGACTTAGGCAAACATGGCCTTGATTGTCAAGAACTCTTACGATCAATCTTGGATCCCGAGACGACTCACACACTCTACGATGGACAATGGATGATGGTGGTGGATGATGGTGTTATGGTGGTGGTGGGTGGTGGGTGAAGTGTGAGAGAGGTGGTGTGCCAAGGGATGGTTTGAGCTTGAGCCAAGCACTTCTATTTATAGGCTGAACAGAAGCTCGGGCACGGCCCCGTGTCCAGTGGGCACGGCCTCGTTTCCACATCTTCTCTTTCTTCATTTAATGCAGCTTTGTCTTATTAGTTGACCACGCCCCCGTGTCCGCTGAGCACGACCCCGTGTGCAGGAGAATCTTTGTACTATGAAGATTAGCCTGGATTGTGCGAATCTTATAGTTGACCATGGCCCCGTGTCCGCTGAACACGGCCCCGTGGTGGGCAATAGAAGCTTCTATCACTTTGTCTTTTCTGTTGTCACTTGGGTACGCCCCCGTGCTGGCTGAGCACGGGGCGTGTTCAGGCTTCTGATCTCTTGTTTTGCTTGGGAAGATGCTGTTGTGGGGTCGGGCATGTCACGTCTTGTCCTTTTTCTTGTATTTATGTTAGATTTTGATGTCTTTTTGCTTCTTTTGTTAATTTGAGCTCATTTAATCTTGAAAATACAAAAGGAAGACAAAATCACACTTTTTTCCAACATTAGTACTAAAAAAGGGTTAGTTTTATGCCTCATTTGATGAAATTTATATGTTACATTTTGAACACATCAGCAGACTGTCCACACGGGGCCGTGTTCAGCCAACACGCCCCCGTGCCCATACCCCTGAACCTGCTGTTTGTTTTAATTCTGCAGATCTTGACAGACACGGGGTCGTGTTCACTCAACACGCCCCCGTGTTCACCTTCTGTAAGTCTTCGTTACTGGCACCTGAGCACGGGGCCGTGTTCACTCAACACGGGGTCGTGCCCAGGTAACCAGTAACACAAAATTTTTGCTTTTTACACCTTTTTACGCATTCAATCAACCTAAAAACTTATTTTGGGACACACTGAGGACAATGTGTAATTTAAGTGTGGGGGGGATGCTAAAACCTTGAATCTTGCAAGTCCTAAATACAAGCCTTACACAAAACTCTATTGGAACCGCTAATCACCCCAAATTTTTTCAAAAATTTTCATTTTTTTTACTTGTCTAGGTTTAACTCGGGAAATTCAAGTTCTCAAAAAGGTTATATTTTTACGAATTTACAACCGATAGCGTCATGATAAAAAGAACCAACATAAGAAAATTATGAAAAGGCATGACAAGCTTAGTTAAAATTTGATTATATATACTTGATCACATAAAAACCCATTCCCACAAAAGTGAGTTTTGAGCCTTTATTGAGCATACAATTACATATCATTAGAACTAATTGCTCATTTTTTGTTTCTTGTGTGAATAGCCGCTTGGTTCTTACGACTCTAGAACTTGCCATGACGATACATTCCCGGTCCTTACCAACTTAAACCCGAGTAAGTAAATGATGGAGGCATTAGGACTAACCCTTTTTTTTCTACACCATTATTTTTTTTTTTTTACCACCTACCCAAAATCCCCCTAGTTAGCCCCTTTGAGCCTAAACCTTTTCATTTCATAACCCAAACCAAACACCCTTTTACCCACCAAAACCTTTTTCATTTTTACCCCTTTGTTTTAGTAACGAGTTCGATTTTTCGTATGACTTTAAAAAAAAAAAAAAAATTATTTGTGTTGATGATGAAGCAAAAAAAAATAAACAAACAAGTTCATCAAAAATAACTTTGTTTGAATAAATAGCTTCATCAAAATAAAAGTTACGACAAAATAGAAAGTCTTACGAAAACCGACACTTGTTACGCTTTTCGCCATTTTTACTAACCACTAACCACCAACCCAACCATCTACCTTTAACCCAAGCCTAACCCTTTAACCCACAAAGTCCTCTTGATATTTACAAAGGTATATAAGTTAAAAAGGAGGAGGATTGATTGCTTGGCAAGCCTATGGTAGGAGTAAGTTCCATGCCGCTCTCGAGTGATCCACAAAAATACATTTTCGGCCGAGTGTTGAGTGTTCCCCGTGAGGTATGTGAACTTGTATATAAATAGAATTTTACAAATGCATGTTATGCCCTAATAAGTAATTTCTCTTATAAAAAGTTTTAAATAAATCATGACGAATAGGATTGTAAATAAATAAAAATAAAATTAAATAAAGAATCTTGGAAATCCCGACACTCTACGACAAGCCCAAAAACCTTCTTCTCTACCCATTCCATTTGGGAGTGTAATAGCCACATATTAAAGAGTTTTGCTTGAGGACAAGCAAAGATTCAAGTGTGGGGGTATTTGATGTGTTCAAAATGTAACATATAAATTTCATCAAATGAGGCATAAAACTAACCCTTTTTTAGTACTAATGTTGGAAAAAGTGTGCTTTTGTCTTCCTTTTGTATTTTCAAGATTAAATGAGCTCAAATTAACAAAAGAAGCAAAAAGACATCAAAATCTAACATAAATACAAGAAAAAGGACAAGACGTGACATGCCCGACCCCACAACAGCATCTTCCCAAGCAAAACAAGAGATCAGAAGCCTGAACACGCCCCGTGCTCAGCCAGCACGGGGGCGTACCCAAGTGACAACAGAAAAGACAAAGTGATAGAAGCTTCTATTGCCCACCACGGGGCCGTGTTCAGCGGACACGGGGCCATGGTCAACTATAAGATTCGCACAATCCTGGCTAATCTTCATAGTACAAAGATTCTCCTGCACACGGGGTCGTGCTCAGCGGACACGGGGGCGTGGTCAACTAATAAGACAAAGCTGCATTAAATAAAGAAAGAGAAGATGTGGAAATGAGGCCGTGCCCACTGGACACGGGGCCGTGCCCGAGCTTCTGTTCAGCCTATAAATAGAAGTGCTTGGCTCAAGCTCAAACCATCCCTTGGCACACCACCTCTCTCACACTTCACCCACCACCCACCACCACCATAACACCATCATCCACCACCATCATCCATTGTCCATCGTAGAGTGTGTGAGTCGTCTCGGGATCCAAGATTGATCGTAAGAGTTCTTGACAATCAAGGCCATGTTTGCATAAGTCTCTTACATCACTTGGTGAAGACAAAATGTCTAGTGTAATACTTTTTATTTCTAATCTTTTGCACTTTTTACTTGGTTTTGTATTAATGACTTTAATAACTAGTTGCTTATGTTGAAGGTGCTCTTTCCTTATCGTTTGTCCGTGGTGTCTTGAAATTATTTTACTGTCTATATAAAATAAAAGATTTTCACCATTCATATCTCCACGGTCTATATGGAGGTATGTTTGCTACCTGGTCGGGGGTTAAGGGAACGGTTTGGTAAAGGTCTTGCCATTGTTCAGCGTTTAGAGGTCCTGCAATGGACCTGGGTCAAATTTAGTAGGACCTCCTTCAATACTTAACGGTATTGGATGGCGAGGGTCCAAACTCTTTGATCCCCTCATAAGTTAACTACTATTAATACTATAACCCGGCTATTTAGGACTGTATCCCTGCTGACTCAGACTACTTAGTCGAGGGTAACGTCACCTCCAAAAGAGGGGCCTACCATAATATTGCATTAATAACTTAATTAATTATCTTCCAATAATCCACCCTTTTAGGATTGTATCATTGCTGACTCAAACTACTGAGGTGAGGGTAACGTCGCCTTCAAAAGAGGGGCCTACTACAATAACTAAGATAATCTCTTAATTATGTGCAAAAGTGCGGAAATAATCAAAGGTTACACTAGATACGAGTCGGAACCAAGTGATTCATCTTGTCTATCTGTTTTTCTTTTATTTTTATTTTCAGCATTTTAGTTAGTTTTTATTTTTCTTAGTTTAAAACATTTTTCTAAACTTTTTATTTTGATTAGACGTTGAGGATAAACCGGTACTAAAAGCTCTTGTGTCCTTGGACGACCTCGGTATCTTACCAACACTATACTACGCTCACGATGGGTGCACTTGCCCATATGTGTGTTTAGTGTTAGTAAAGTATCGTGTTTTATAAATTTAAAACTTGGCTAAAAATAAGTGTTAAAGGGGCTTAAAATATACACCTAATATATATAACACTTCACACGCATCACCCACCCTTCACAGTCTAGTAGTAAACATTCCTTAAGCTAACCATACCATGTATAAAAATGTCTGTAATAGTTGTAACATGTATTCCACCCCGAAGTATAAAACGGAAAACAGTTAAGAGAAAAGGGGGGACATGAACTCACCTTGATAGCGAGTAAGTCCAAACAAGCATGCAAATGTGAGAGTTCTTGGAAATAAGATTCCACGTCACTTTAATTGATTGAACATGCAACAATATGGAATATGTATCAACAATAATGTTTAATTGGATAATTGGAAATCCTAAATCTATGGGATTCGGTAGTGTTTTGTTTAAATGGTAATTATGAGATTTGGATAACCTAGCAAGAGGACTTGGAAAATGAATATGATGTAAAGGAATTATTTATGAAAAATATTTATTTATCATAAATAATAAAATTGCAAAATTGTATATTTGATTTAATATAAACATTTGTAATAATAAATCAAATATATTTAACTAGTATAATCAAATAACATAATTAAATATAATGATTATTGGCAAAATATTGTACAAGTGATATAATTAATTTATATCAGAATAATTAAAAATAACATTTTTAATTATTGAACTTGAATATTACTGATTTAATTATATAAATATCAAAATTATATAAAATATCAGTAAAAATATTATTTTTAGAAAGATTTACCCTTAAAATGATTATACTGAAAAATTTCAGTATTTAAATAATTAATTTCGAATTTATATAATTTAAACATTAATAAATCTGTTTTGGTTTTAAATAAATAGTTTGATAAATAAAAACAGTTGTTTTCGTATTTTTATAAAATGTAATAGTGTTTAATAGTATTATTAAAAATAATGGCAGGTGTAAAATATGAAAAATAAAAAGTTTAAAAATGTTTGCATATACCCGGGTTCAAACCCGGGTCAATTGAGAAAACAAACACACACACAACCACTGGGCTAGGCCTGGTGGTTTGTGTTTAAGTTTAGTTTATATAAAATAAATACAGATGTGAAAAGTGTCATCTTCCCCAAATTTTCAATCAGAGTCAACAGAAAAAGTCAACTCTCAAAATTAACGGGGAAATCTGTGTTATATTTAAATTAACTCTGGGGAAACATTGTATAAGCATAAATGAATTAATTGGACGGATAAAAACGAACCGGTATCGTTTGGATCGAGTTAACGACTAATTCCGGCGAGTGGCACTATTCCGTCGAGTTGCAGATTTGAACAGAGGTTAGTTTCAAAGTGTTTGTTAATGGTGAGAGGTGTAGGAGATTCGTGTGAATCTGAGGGATTTATATAACAGTTCAACTTGATCTCAGATCCAACAAATCGTAGTGGATTCGATCTACTTTTAATTTTTTATAAAAAGTTTGCTTTTACAGCAAATTGGCACGAAACTGTGTCGATTAACTGTTTAATTGGGTTGGCAATGGGTTGGGAACTCGTGGTTGATGATTAAAGTGGAAAAAATTCGATTGTGGTCGGATTTGGTGGTTTTTGGTCGAAATCCGCGACCTGCAGATCTGAGTATAAATATTCAGATCTGTTTTTAAAGTGTACATATATATAATATGATCTATATTCTAACACATCCCAATTGGTAGACCAGTTGGTTTGTGCGCGTGCTTTTGTTTGCGGGGAGGCGCGGGTTCGAGTCCCGTTTGTGGCCGGTTTGATTGGGTTTAAACCCTTTTAGTTTTTGAATTAAAATTAATTAAATATTAAAATCCTAAATAGTGTATAAATGAATTTAAGTTTCATATTCTAACAGCTCCTAGTAGGAGGATAAACTGGTTAAGGCGTTGCGGTTGTAACCGAGAGGTCGCGAGTTCGAAACCCGGCAGGGGCCGGTCCGATACAGAAGGACCCCCTTTTTAACCGGTTTTTAACATATTTACACTTTAGTCCCTGAAGTTTTATTTTTTACAAAAATAGTCCCTAAAGTTTCGAAAAGTTGCATAATCAGTCCCTATACTTTCAACAAAAGTACATAACTGGCCCCTGAATTTTTGAGAATTGACATAAATGGTCCCTGTACTGTTCAGTTAAGTATGTTAACTGAGTTAGTGTTTAAAGAAGAAAACCTTTATAAGAAAGTTAACCCGGTTAGACTATTCAGTTAAAATAGTTTCAATAATGACCATAATAGTCCCTGGAGTATGAGTTTCATAAAATGACCAAATGGTCCCTAGACTTTTATTTCAAAAATATATATTTATTTCTTTTTATAAAATAAGTTTCAAAAATTACAAAAAGAACCCTAAACTTGTAGTTTGAAATAATTGCACTTTAACCCTTGTATTTATATAGTTTAAAAAATGACAATTTAGTCCTTGGACTTAAAAAGTAATAGATTCCTAGCAGGTTTCAAAGAATGTCAAATAGGTCCCTCAACATATTGTTTGTCTATGTGCTGGCATTGTCAGCATGTTTCTGAGTTATCCGTTCACTGTGCTAACTGTGTTTTGTGCATCAAGTTTATCACTAAAGTTTGTGTGTAATAAATGGAGTGACAGTATGAATGTGATGCATATGTATGTATGATGCAGAACTCATAAAGCAGTTTAATTCGTCAGTTGTAATTCTAGCACAGTCATTAAGCACAAAGTTAATATTAATTAATTGTACGGATACCTGTAATTGTGAGCGTTGTCACAACGAGATTGTTGGTAAATAATTTTTTTATGCTTTTGTAAATAATATTTTTTATGCTTGTGTAAATAATATTTTGTATGCTTTTGTAAATAATATTTTTTTATGCTTGTGTAAATAATATTTTTTATGCTTTTGTAAATAATATTTTTTTAGGAGACGACCAAGACATAAAGGTATTTTGGGTTCGTATACGTGATAAGTTTTTCGCCGCAATGGGTCGTGGCATGTATCGAAACCCCGACTCTTTTTCGGGAAAGTGGGGTGCTTTGAGTACGAAGGTTAGCAACTTCAACAACATATACAATAACCTCGTCAATAACACTCGAAGGAGAAGTGGTGCGAGCGACGTCGATGTCTTGACTGAAGTCCACAACGAGTATAGAATGAACAATGGGCATATGTTTACGTTGGTAACCACATGGGAGCTTCTTCGCAAATCTCCAAAGTGGCACCTTGTGCCACCGTTCGACCCATCCCGCCCTAGATTCAAACGGTCCAAATCGACATCCACCACCGAACCTTCTGGGTCCGATGCTCGTACAGTAATTAATCTAAAAGAGGATGCTGACGAGTTTGAAGAACCAAAAGAGCTGCCTCGTCCAACTGGTAGGGATAAAAGTAAAGCCAAGGCACGTGGAAAGTCTACTAAATCAGATGGTCCGTCAAAGATTAGCGAGTTTCAGGCAGATCTCAAGCAAATAATCTCCATTAGGGAAAAAGACCAACAAATGAGAATGGAGAAACAAATTGCGAGAGACATGGACTTTCTCGCAAAAGACCTGTCACATCTACCAGAGGAGGACCGAGTCATTTTGGAGGCTCGTAAGGCACAAATTCGGGCCAAATATATATAGTTTTTTTTAAGTATGTTGTCTTTTTTTTTCTAGTATGTTATGTTTTTTTTAATGAAATTATGTTTTTATTTTTAATTTTGTAGTTATTAAAATTGCCATTTAATTTAAAAAAATAAATATTTAAATAAATAATTAGTTAATCATTACACGGGGCTCCATCCACACCCTCCAAATTAAAGGGGGGCATGATAAAGCCCCCTTGCTGACATGACGATGACATGGATCCTACTTGGCATGATAAAGCCCAAGGGGGCTCCATCCACACCTCATAGCCTTAGGGAAAATTAACTTTTTATTTGATCTTACCCCCCCACACACCTATACACACACACACACATACATATTCCATTAAAATATAAATCAAATCTAAAAGTTAAACACAAAACTGATAAACAACAGTCTGCTCATTGCTCCAATGTTTCATGTCGTTACCATAAGTCGATCGTCTCCTACTCTCAACGTCATCGTTCGTGCAATATGATCATCGCTTCGTCGGCCACAACGTTGTTATTCACTAGAAAAATATTATGGTATGAAATGTGCCTGTTTTTATAGACATAAAAACTTGAGACCCAACATTGTCAGTATCTCTCTCAGAAAATTTAAATCGGGCGACACGGTTGTCCAAATCGCTTGAACTTTACTCAACGCTCACTCGGAATTTTTACTGCTTGGAAAATGCTCGCTTGATTTGAGGCTCTGTTTAAAATGAGCCGCTCCGCTCGGTTTGGTTTGTAAACGAGCCAAGCATGAGCAAATGTCCGCTCGATTCGGCTCGCCTCGTGAACAACCCTAATAGTTTTACATTTTATCCTGAAAAAATAGACTGAAATAGTGATTTTGTGTCTGAAAACATGTACTAAATTATTTTGTTAACCAACTACTAATAAACTTGTGTCTGGAACTTTTGTTACAAAATAATGAATGTTGATTCTAAGATCAAATAACAAAGATGCAAAAATAGTGAGTTAGGTTTCGAAACTCGGTATAGTCGAAACCGAACCGTAATTTTCGGTTTGGCAAAATAACATAACGGAATAGACGTGAGTTTTTAGCCGAATAATCGAATTATAGTTTTGAGTCGTTTATTTATGTTCAGTTTGTCAGGTATTTGGTTTTAGTTCGGTTATCGGTTTTTTCTCACCCCTAACATTTTTTTTTACAAAAAAAGAAGTAACAATAGTGTAAGCAAGCGCCTTTTTATTTAGGTTGAGTACGGGTTGAATATTAGTCATGGTTAAGAGGCACTTAATCATGATCGCAAGTTGCCAACTTCATGAACAGAGAAAAAACTATTAGTCATGGTTAAGAGGCACTTAATCATTTGTAGATGTCCTATTTGGACTTTTGGTTCTATTCAAAAGTCAAAATAAATGGTTTTTGGCTTGCAATTCAATTAAATGGTTAAAATATTTTAATGAGCAAAAGCAAAAGCAAAAACTAACAATAAAAAATAAGCATCCCAATGTTGAAAAGTAGCATATACCAAAAGATGATTTTGCACGTTTACAATTGTAATCACAAGATTATTGTGAACAGCCATTAAATGTTAACATGTTACTTATGAGCAACGTTTATTGGTTTATTGCTCGATCGTCTTATTATCTATTTGTTATTATATTTAAGGTAGAGGTTTCTGTAAAAAAAAAGTTTTTTTGTAAGAAAGGTAAGAAAGAATCTACACATTAGATCTTTGATCTAATGGTTGAGATCATAATGACAAAATTGTAAATAATGTTTACTATTAAACATATTAATTTTCTAGATTAAGGGTGGTAAATTTAACATTTTTAAATTAAGAAACTAACATTAATGCACATGTAACTTCTCCCTGTCTTTTTTAAACGTCAACAACTTTTTATACGTAACTTCTTTTTAAAAAAAATACACCATAATAACGAGCGTTTTTTATATTTAATATGAGTACCATATTGCTATACTTATATAGAGAAAAAAATATGTTTTGATCAGATGTTTAGTCCATGAATGGTGTTATATACTTACTGAATGGTGTTAGATGCTTACTGAATGGTGTTATATATTTGCTGAATGGTGTTATATCTTTACTGAATGGTGTTAATCTGTTATATACTTGCTGAATGGTGTTATATACTTGCTGAATGATGTTATATACTTACTGAATGATGTTATATACTTGCTGAATGGTGTATATACTTACTGAATGGTGTTATATACTTGCTGAATGGTGTTATATACTTACTGAATGGTGTTAATCTGCTATATACTTGCTGAATGGTGTTATATACTTGCTGAATGATGTTATATATTTGCTGAATGGTGTTTATAGAGATCTTTTAAAAAAAATCAAGTTCCTATAATTAAGGTGGCGATTATGTGAAGTTTTTAATTAATTGAATTAATGATAAAATTACTTGTTTACCCTTTTGAATTAATTTAGATTTAGGACACATGTCATCTCCACAATATTTCTCACATTTCTCACACTTTTAACATTTTTTACAATAACCTTACCCTTATATTTAATACAATTATTTTATATAGTGGATATTGAATTAGTCCATATAAGTCTCCAAACATGACATACCATTGGTATATTTTAAATGTTACCATATTGAATTAATCCATATAAGTCTCTTAACATGACATACAAGTGGAGGGTTTAAATGAAAACCACCAATTAGAGTGAAAACTAACTAAAAAAACCCTAAAAAAACATACCACTTTTTTTTTTTTTTTTTTTTACAAATTTTCGCTACTTTTTGTATATATAAAAAAAATCTTAAAAAAAAAACCTTGTAATAACGCACATGTGTATTACAATTTTTTTATATATAAAACGTAGCGAAAATTTATAAAATAAATTGTAAAAAAAAAATTGTTATGTTTTTTAGGCCTTTTTAGTTATTTTGCGAGTTTTCACTCTAATTAGTGGTTTTCAGTTGAACCCTTACCTGATATACAATTGGTATAATTTAAATGTTATACACCGCCAAACTATACGTTTGGTGTCACATGCTTGAAATAAAGGCTATATCCCTGCAAACTATGGTTGGTGTAAGTTGTAATACCTAATTTGTACCAGTTGCCTAGTTGGGTTTGGGTGCCTTTTGGACGTACAATCGATACAACCAATGTTGTGAAGTAGATTTTACATCTAAATCTAAGGGCACAAATTCTCAATGAGTAAGCTTAAACCAATAAAATGTTTGAACCATTAAGTGCTGAAATAGTTAGGGATCTGAATTATTAAAAGCTAGTATAATGCTTAACCATTCAAAGACAAATGTCTGACCAATTCAGATAAGAGGTCTTAACCATTCAGACTCAGTACCATTCAGATATTTGCTCGTGAAACAAACAGTCTAAACCATTTAGTGCTGAACCAGTAAAAAGTCTGAACCATTAATTAAGAGCTAAAACAAACAACCTCTAAGATAAGTAGCAAAACCGATTACATTTGTCTTGCATTACATGAAATACACATGTGAGATCTGTAAAACGGTAGAGTAACACTGCAACATGTCATAATTTCAACATGGTATGTTAAATTTGAATAATGAATAATAGCCAAGTGAAAAATGCCTTGAAACTTTTCAACACATTGTGACTTTTTGAAAAAAATAAACACATTGGTGCCATATTAGTCAGATAAAAGTGATTATTACTAACAATCAGTGCGTAGATCGATATGAAACTAACAAGTTATACAATCGTAACCGTTACTAACCGGATTAACGGAATTTTTAACCATTACACTAGTACCTGGTTAAGGTTAGAAACATCATAGGTTAGAAACTTGGTTGGAGATTTTAGAATAAGACTCGGTTACTAATCGCTTATTTTAATCTAAAATAACCAGTTAACTCGGCTATTACTTTGGGGGGGGGGGGGGGGGACTAGTCATTTTTCATTTTTTCGAACCATTATAACCCTATGTGTTGGTATAAATAAGTATCGGGCGTTGGTTTGATCACAACACTTCTCAAGTCTCCAAAAAGTACTTTATTGAGTTTATTTTATATATATACTAGGTTAGAACCCCGTGTGTTATACGGGTTGAATAAATATAATTTTATAGACTAAGTAATAAAAAATTTATATCTTAAAAAAACACATGTGTTGCATAGGTTGAATAAAACTGCGTATTACAGAGTTGAATAAAATTGTGTATTATATAAGTTGAATAAAATGTAATTTAATTGGTTAACACATACAGTCATCAAAACATGTCTTTAAAAATGAATTTCGATGTACTATTTATTAATTATTATAAGGGAAAACAAAAAATAGTTAAACTCAATGAATGATACGTGTCACTCATATGTTTGTTTTACTATATGGTATAGATATAGATTCGTAGACTATACTCATATAAGTTATTTAGTTTAGAACTAATGGAGAGAAAAAAAGCTTAGCCGTTCAAAAAAAAAAGAATATAAGTTATTTTATTAATAATTTTTGTTTTATATAAGGCATTCGTAGATTACAAAGAATCTAATTTAACGATCATTATTTTATATTTAAAATAGAAATCAGATTATTATTTTCTAGCATACCCATTTATTCACCCAACAACAAATCATAACCCATAATATATTAAGCTATGAATTATAATATAACGAGTTTTCAAGACCCGCGTGTTACGGCGGGTCTGTTAAACCGAAAAAATAGACATTAAAACGTTTAACCATCAACCTTTGGTGCGACCTAATACACTTAAGCCTATTTTTAGTTCCAACTCAATTTCTATTGAAATTGGTAGTGTTTTTTGTGGGTTGTTCAAATATATCATTAATAGTAAAATACATAAATTAGTAGCAAAATATATTGTAAACATTAATTTTTGGTCGCCATTTATGCTGGTCCGAATATATTATCTACCAAAAGGCCCAAATATAAATCGTTAATTACAATGACAGTACATACAATGTAACATCTCTACATCTCTTTCTGTATCTGCCATAACCAACAACGCAACATCAGTACCATCAAAATGCCCCCGCCACCAACCACCGGAGCACACCACCACGACAGCACCACAACCACACCAACACCGCCATCACCATCTTCATTATCTCTCTCCATTGATGAAACTAAGAGTCAACACCTCCATCCACCACAACACATCTTACCGCCATCTTAACGCCACTGCCCCAATTCTCTATCTACAAACATTCTCCCTAACATAGAACTGCCGGAATGTTATCATCCGGGTATTGTTCGATTGTTTGGCAGAATACGCAAACGGTGGTGAACCTTTCGTCGCCCCCGATCCAAACGAAGTTCGTCACCACTGGTAGTCCACCACCAAGAAACTCCGGTGGCGGGTGTTTTGGTTTTCCGGCGAGGTTGTGTATTGTGATTTTGGGATACTTTTGTGTTTGAAGGTTGAATAGTAGAGGAAGAGGAGAGGGAAACGTACTTGTATTGAAAAAGTGAAAAAGGGCGATAATGCATCACCAACTTGTAAACTCAATTTAATGTGCATTATCTATTTGTAAAAAAATGAATAGTACTTTTACATCATAAAGCAAAACTGATAATTAATATAGGGGAAATAATATGTCAGTAAACGGGTAAATTTAAAATAATCGAATTTCAATAATGAATATTTTTAAATTTAATATAATCAATAATTTTAGTATTATATAATAAAGATTACATTTGATTTAATATTATCCTTTAATTGAGAATTGATCATTAACATTTATCCTCAAAATTTTAAATTATTTAATTTAATCAGAAAAAAATAGATAGCCTGAATTAATGACATGTGTCACTTATAGGTTTCTTTTATTATATAGTAAAATTATTAGCTATTTTTTTTTCAATCAAATATTGATATAGTTTTATAGTTACAGGCCTTATATAAAAAAACTAATTACGTTTCAAAAAAAATATAAAAAACTAATTGAAAAACAACATATGCACCAATTTTTTTTTGAACGGAAACATATGCTCTAATTGAAAAAATATAAAGTCACTTTCATTTTCTTTTCATTTTTATAAAAATTGAAAAAGAAAAATTGAGTTTGTCTTTGGAGTTAGGGTATCTTTTCCCTAACACACTTCTCCTGATTCCAAACGCCACCTTCCCCAACCACCCACCCCCATATATTATTATTCCGTTTATAAATAAACCCTCCACACTCCAATTCACTCACCTCTTGATTTCTCCGCTAACTGCATTTCTCCTCTGTAAGTTCTTCCAGATTCTTCTATTTCATCATTTTTTCCTTAATCTAATCCTGTTACGCTACACGTTTTTAATCGATACTCGGAGCTATTATCTGTTTCCGTGAGTTTTTAGATGAAATTTTGTTAGGTTTAATCACTGTAAGTTCATTCAGATCCTTCAATTTCATCATGCTATTACGCTACTTGTTTTCAATCGATATTCATAGTATTATGTGTTTCTGCTTTGAGTTTTTAGTGTGATTATTGATTGAATTTGTGTCTGTTTGAGTTTTAGATGAAGGTTTTTAGGTTTTTTACTGTAAGTTCGTCTAGATCCTTCAATTTCATGAGTTTCTTCGATCTAATTCATAGTATTATGTGTTTCTGTTCGTTTTTAATGTGATTACTGATTGATTTTGTGCCTGCTTGAGTTTTAGGCACAGTTTTTTAGGTTTTATTACTGTAAGTTCAACCAGATCCGTTAATATCATGTGTTTGTTTGATCTGATGCTGTTACGTTTTTTGTGTCGATCGATATTCATATTATTATGTGTTTTTGTGAATTTTAATGTGAATATTGATTGATTTTGTGTCCGTTTTAGTTTTAGATGAAGGTTTTTAGGTTTTATTATTGTAAGTTTGTCTGAATTCTCCAGTTTCATGAGTTACGTGTTTCTGTTCGTTTTTAATGTGATTACTGATTGATTTCGTGCTAGTTTGAGTTTTATTGAAGTTTTGTTACTGTAAGTTCGTTCAAATCCTTTGATTTCGTAATTTTTGTTTATCAATCGTATTATGTGTTTCCATGGATTTTTAATGTGATTACTGGTTGATTTTGTGCCTGTTTGAGTTTTAGATGCTGTTTTTAGGTTTAATTACTGTAAGTTCTTCCAGATTTTTCAATTTCGTGTGTTTATTGATCTAATGCTATTACGCTACTTTTTAATCGATAATATTAGTATTATGTGTTTCTGTCTGTTTTTAATTTGATTACTGGTTAATTTTGTGCTTTTTTTAGTTTTAGATGCAGTTTTTTAGGTTTTATTACTGTAAGTTCATCCAGATTCTTCAATTTCATCATTTTTTGATTTGATGTTATTACGGTACTTGTTTTTTTGTTTGTGTTTGTTTTTAATGTAATTACTGGTTACTTTTGTGTCCGTTTGAGTTTTGGATTAAGTTTTCTTAGGTTTTATCGTGTTTTTTCTGCTAGATCTGTTTCACCGATTTACTCTTTGGAGTCATGTGTGATCGTTACTTGCTTCCGCTGAATTTAAGGAATATTTTGTTGTGACAGAAGCTTACATGCATGAGAGATTATTTGCAAAGTTCACATGGATGATTTGTTTGATATGTTAGTTTTCATGATTTTATTTGGTAGACCATAAGTTTTGGTGTAGTTGGAGAGTGTTTTTGAAATGGCTTTGTGATCTATTGTGGGGACAGATTCTTTGTAAAGTTGGTCAAAGAGTGTTGGCAGATCCTCCTGCCTTCCGGTGTTGACCAGTTTTAATTTGTAAAACGTGAGTCTTTTTTAAAGGAAAACTTGTATAGACTTCTGCAAATTATCATTTGTAGAGAAGAAATAAAAACTAAAAATTATGACCTGTGAAACATGCTGGTTCTGTTTCATATTAGTCTCTAAAAAGAAAAGAGAAGGTTGCTCAAGTGTGCTTAAATTGGTGTTCCTGAACTTTACGATATCACGTTATTACTTTCGAAAACACATAGTTATAAACACCCCCTAAAAGAACATCCGTGTTCGCTTAAAAAAACCCGTATACTAAATTGCAATGTTAACTTTTTTAATTTTTTGAAACCGTGGTATATTGATATCAACTTTATTAATTTTTGTTTTCGTTTATATCCAGGCCAACAATCAACATGTCGTCATTCACACTTCCTACCCAAACCATGGTCAGAACCTCACCCCAAACCATGGTCAAAACCGCACCACAAACCATTGTCAGTGCTTTCTTAAAGTACCCATCCACCCTTCCGACGGCTAAGAGTATCTCAAAAACCTTTGGCTTAAAATCCGGCTCTTCTTTTAGGACAACCGCGATGGCTACATACAGGGTTAAACTCGTGACACCTGACGGTGAACATGAATTTGATGCACCTGATGATTGTTACATTCTTGACTCAGCTGAGGCTGCGGGAATTGAGCTGCCATACTCTTGCAGGGCGGGTGCATGCTCAACATGTGCCGGAAAGCTGCATACTGGTGTTGTTGACCAATCTGATGGGTCGTTTCTTGACGACAACCAAATGAAAGAGGGTTACTTGTTGACTTGCATTTCATACCCGACTGGTGATTGTGTTGTTCACACACATAAAGAAGGTGATCTTTACTGAGTTCGAGATGTTTGTTCAGACATGTTTGTTTAAAATTAATGAACGGTTTGTCGTTTAGAGTTGAACTTGTATTTGGAATTGGAAATCCTAGTGTTTCTTGGTAGCAATAAGCATTTTAAATCTTGTCACATGATTTTGATAAAGAAATTTTAAACGTGTTCCAAAGCTAACTCCATCAAAGAAACGCGTTTGTACAAAGGGCATTTTGCCCAATAGTTTCTTGGTGTGTGAAATGGTTGAGGGTTTGAGTCAATTGTGGATTGTTGAGTAGAACTAAGGAGCTGTTTGGCAACTTCCGAATTGGTAAGTGTGGTGCTAAATCAGTAAGAGTTCTGAACCATTAAGAGGTAGTATAATGCTTAACCGTTGAAAGACAAATGTCTGACCAGTGCCTTGAGCATTCAGACTCTGTATAATGCTTAACCATTCAGAGACAAATGTCTGAATCATTTAGATATGTGCTCGCGATACAAACAATTTGAATCATTCCTGAACCAGTAAGAGGTCTAAACCATTAAGAGTCTCATTAAGGGCTAAACAAACAACCGTATGCTTAACCATTTAGAGACAAATATTTGAATCATTTAGACATGTGCTTGCGAAACAAACAGTCTGAACTATTACTGAACCAGTAAAATGTCTAAACCATTAAGAGTATCATTAAGAGCTAAACTAACAACCCCTAAAAGTAGAGTAGATTAGATGAGTGTATAAGTTGCCGTTTTCACGATCTTCATAAGACGTCACTATCAAAGAATCAAAGGCGTTGACCAATTTGATTGGTTGTTTCTTGACAAGAACCAAATGAAAGAGGGTCATCTGTTGACTAGCGTTTCATACCCGACTGGTGATGTGTTGTCCACATACACAAAGAAGGCGATCTTTACCGAGTTCGATATGTTTGTTCGGACATGTTTACCTGAAACTTGAACAGTTTGTCGTTTAGAGTTCAACTTGTATTTAGAATTGGAAATCCTAGTGTCTCTTGGTAAAGAAATTCTAAAACTGTTCCAAAGCTAATTCCATCAAAAGAACTAAAAATGGTTTTAACCCAATGATATTTAGTGTGTTAAATGGTGTTTCTTCCCACAGAGGTCGAGGGTGCGAGTCAACTATGGACTATTGACTAGAATTAAGAGTAGATTAAATCTTATGTAAGAGTTTACATAAGATTTAATCTTAGTCAGTCAAAAAGTATATTGCCAACTAAATTGGTTTTCTAACTCTTTTCACACCTCTCATTTAGCCCTCAAAACGCGTGCATAAAAAAGCGAAAGAGCAATTTCCCTAGCAAACAAATAATTACATGACAGATTTCAGGAGCTTATTATTTTTAAGGAAAACCCATTGAGCTCGATAGTTAACATAAATGCTAACAAGCAGAACACAAGTATGGTGCCAATGTGTGACGGTGTACGCCAGGTAAATTATAATAATAACTTAGTTTCAATTCATACGTCTCAATAACAACTATTATTCATAGTAAAGCATGCAAAATATCGTAATCTTAGCTCACCGTCATGGGTGGGGCCACGCCATTGATGCCACAATGTGTATTGATCACCCTTACAAGTAGGGGTGCGGGTGGTATCAAAATAAAGATGGTACGGATAACCCTCCATAAATCAATAAAATTACAACTTAATTTTTTTACAACTTTGTCTACCTTAAATTATAAGACTTCTAATAATATCAGATCAGATCTTGAAAATATTTTTAAAGTTTTGAACTCTACAAAGATTTTATAAAACAATCTACTTTCACACTTCATCTAACATACAAATCATATTTTTCTTAACTTTATAAAAATGCAATATATTATTTTTATTTTACAAAATGCTAAGTTAATTATTTCTTAACTTTATAAAAATGCAATATATATTTTTGTATTTTACAAGATGCTAAGTTAATTATTTTTATAAAAAATATTAAGATTTTAGATCCGTTGGGCTCTTGATTAAAGTTTAAATGGTTCTTGTGGGATTTGGGTTTGGGAAGAAGTGGGTCGCGAGTAGTACACCAATTAAACATTAGGCCCAGTGTATGTCCACACAAGCTACAATAAAATTATGATTTATGCTTGTTTATTTAGCCTAAAATGTATTTTCCCCATCAATTGTATTTCACGACTATCCAATGTGTTTGTAAACAATTTAACCATTTCAAACAATGAAGTTGAAGTTCATATACCTTACACATGTTAACTAGCATCGTTTCGATTTTCACTGATCTCAACCTTACAAGTCGAGTTCACAACTCCTATAGGCGAGATTCGTAATCTTAAGTTTACTTTTGTATCTTCAATCCTCGATAATGTTCTTTACATCATATAGAATGTTTCATTATCTTTTGATACGTACCCAACCCACGCCCACCATACTCCATGGCATGCACATTAGAACATAGGTTTAGCAATAACACTACTTCTGTTGGGTCTTCCGTATTGTTTAAGTTTTATGTTTAGTCTTCTTTAGTTAGTAAGTAGTGAGTAAGATAATTGTTAATTTCAGGGAGTAAGTTAGTACGAGTGGGTAGTTTCTCTTTGCGTTGTAGCCTATATTAGGCATGTGTTGGTATGAATGAAAGGAAGATAAAGAAAAGGGAAAACTACAAAAATGGCAGTTACCAATTTGATTTACAAAAATGTCACCTTCATGCGTCGGTGGAGAGGGGCTTCAAGCATACCTTGCGTCGATCATATCAGTCATGGCGTCCGTTAACGTGGATCTGACATGTGTCCGACAAAGCTGATGCGCCGCCTGACGCATCGTTACGACGCCTCCTACGTGGCCTGCGTCTAGGCATCCGGCTTACGTCTCTCTTGTGTTATGGCTGACGCTTCCCTCGAAGTGGTCAGGCCGACGCATCCCATGTCTGATATCGAAGTGGTCAGGCCGACGCATCCCATGGCTGACATTGAAGTGGTCAGGCCGCCGCATCTCGTGTCTGATATCAAAGTGGTCAGGCCGACACATTAGAGTGGTCAGGTCGACGCATCCCATCGTTGACATTGAAGTGGTCAGGCCGACACGTTAGAGTGGTTAGCCGAGCTACTAAAACCAACTAAACCGAGCCATGTTTGACGCGTCAGCCAAGCCATAAGACCGATACATCAACCACCTTTTTGGCTTTGATGCACTGGCAGCCGACTCATCCCGGATTCTGGACACATGTAGTTATAACAATGACGGACGCAAGACATGTGTGAAGCCCCTCTCCACCTACGCATGAAGATGACATTTTTGTAAGTCAAGTTGGTCAAATGACAATTTGGTAATTTTCCCTAAAGAAAATTGTTCCAAAAAGGAAAGTTAGGAGAAATACTCATTTCTCTCAAAGTCCTTCTAATTTAGGAGGGAAGATTTTTAAAAATCTTTCTCTCTTCTTTCCACTTCCTTCCTTTAAAAAACATAGAACACAAACCTTTTCCAAATCCCTTCACTTCATTCCATTAAACCACAGGAACGAAAAATGTAATTAACTCTTTAGAGTATTACAACACATAGTCAAATGTGGTACTATTTTAGCGCGCATTACGCTTTTAAATTGGACATGTACACAATTTGAATATTTAGAAAGTAGAAACCTCACATTTATCCTTACAAGTTCCTACTTGTTAGTTCTTTTCCGCACCTTGTTGACTCTTTAGAATTCAGCTTGTTTGTTTATCGGTGTAGTTCTTGAATACGATGCATAGCTTACTTTTTTTTAACGACAACTTTCATTAGACACTAGCAAGGAGCTAGAAAAACAATACAAGGATTACAAATCAACCAAAATTAAAATTACATCAATCATTCCAATTTCCACCCAGACAATTTGTAAGAAGAATGTTTTTTTCATCCAAAGAAAGGCAAGTGATTTTGTATCCTCCACAATCTTTTCCGCCATTGTCATTTTGTGTTTTGTTAGAAAAGGCCTTTTCGTTCCTTGCTTTCTAAATATTCCAACACATCACCATGATGATAGCGTGAATCAATTTCCTCGTCTTTGGCTATGGAAGACATTTAGGAACTTAGTAGACCTTGCACCGAAAAAGCATGGATTTGTGGTATTTTATACCATAAACTAATTTTGTTCCACACCAATGCTGATGTATAGCATTCTGTTAACAAGTGACACACTGATTCATCATTCTCCCCACATAAATAACAAGCCTTCAAGCAATGGTGTATGTTCCTCTTCGCCAAACCATCGAGCGTTGGAAGCCGCCATTTTAGCGTTGTGTAGGACATCACATATTCATCATTCCACTTTCCATAGCATGATATTTACTTTTTTTGGTACCCAATTATTCCAAGACATCACATATCCACTGTTCACCATTTTAGCGTTGTGTAGGACCTTCTTCATTGATGAAACCGAGAACACACCCGATTTATCTTCTGACCAAACCCATTTATCATTTGTACAACAATTGAGTAGGATATTAGTGCAATCTTGTAACGCCTGTATCTCCAAAGCACTTTGTGGAGGCCTTTTTTATGACCATAACAATGTAATGTTAGAGTTTTGCCTTTCAAATTAAAGAATCGCTAACCAATCTGTTTTTGTGACATTCCAATTTAAAAATGTTTGGGAAAGCATTTTTGAGACTTTGAGTGGCTGATTAAAAAAAACAGGCATCAATCTAGAATTTGCTTGCATGCTGTTTCCGATCACACCTTTTATTAAATTCTCCAAGCTAATGTTTGTGTTTGTCAACTGGTTCTCAATTCGTGCAATTGTGTTCCAAGTACCTGTGTGCCTTTGAGGTGCGGAAGGATTGACTATTACCGGTTTGATGTATTTATTGATACAATCACTCTTCTCCGCAATGCTTTTTCTCCTCTTTGAAACCCCACCACCACTTCGTTACTAGTGCAATGTTTCCGTCTCTAAGCGGTGTGAGACCTAGACCACCAGCCTCCTTAGGTGAAGTTATTTTGCTCCATTTAACCCAACAAGTTTTTCCATTTTCCAAGTTCCCTCCCCAAAATAATGATCTTCTTTTTGCTTGTATATTTTCTTAAACCTTTAACGGGGCTTTGAATAGTGAGTAGTTAATATGATGGTTTTGTTTCCATGACTGATTTTAGCAAATTTGGGGTCCTTTTTTTCCGTTTTTGATTGTTATAAACCAAACCCCTTTATGGTTAAACCTAATCCACAAACATCAACACCTAATTATGCCAACATATTCGATGTCAGATTAAAAGAAAATTCCCAGCTCAGCTGGTTGTTGGGCCGGTTGTCTCCTTTGGAGGCGCCGGTTCGATCCCCGACTTGAGCATGGGTGAGACACCTGGGTTTTTACCCATGGTACCCGTGTTCGATCCCCACTTGAGGCGGTTTATGTTAGAGATGTTATTAAAATTTATTATGTTTATATTATTAGAACTTCTATATAATTCGATATGATGATAGCTTATGTATAAACGATAAGCGGATTTGATAAGCGGGTATTTCAAACTGCAAGGCAGTTTTTCCCGCCCTTCACAACCGCCAAAAACAATGAAGTATATATAAACTTGATTCCCGGCAATAACTTCCGGTATCAAGACATATTCAGTTATACTCGAATTGTCCAAATTTTCTGTTTGAACTTCCTGCATTCGTATATCTTATTTCTGAACATGGACATTCAATTCGGTTCAACCTCGAACATGAATTCATCCATGTCTCAAACTTCCGCTGCAAGTAGGATGTCTGATTCCCAACAGTTTACTCCCCTCTGTGGTGGCAATCAACTTGTCAAACCCTTGGTTGGGGTGAGGTACCTGTGGGGTTTTCTCCCTGGACGCCGGCCACTCTCTGATGCCAGCGGAGGCACGGTTAAGACACTCACGTCTGGCCGGAGTGGGGCAACGGGCCTCCCCGCAATGGGGTGGGGGGTGCGAATGTGTCTCGCACCCGAAAAATCTTGTAGACACACTTAGCCATTCAAAAAAAAAAAAAAAAAAGAAAATTACTTATCATCTATTACATCTATTGCTTATCATATGCACCATGAAGCCGTAAGAAAAACCACCTTGAGAATCTTTTTGTTTCCTTTTTTTTTTGAAACATTCAATTAGCAAACTCGAAGATCTGCAAGATAGATGAAGCCATTCCATGTGGAATGTTGCACCAAATAGGCAAATGCCTCCAAACATCCTTCACCCGTTCACATTTAATAAAATCTCTTTCGAGAAAACTGACACGAGACACAATTAACTAATGTAGACAGTTCTCTTTTCGACAAGTTAATCAAGATAGGAAGTATGCTTTGCATCAATCTCTACCCAATGAAGTTTACTTTAATTGGAATCCACTTGTTCCGCTAGAACTTAATTAGAATCGAAACGAAAACAAAGCTTATATTCAATCACGAGTCTAAGCGATCTCAAAGAGAGCCTACCTCCCGGGTCAATGCTCCAACTCCACATGTCGTCCTCCAAGTCCTATATAACTACCTGATTCAGAAGCTTAAAACACTCATTCCAAAGATTTTTCTCTTCACCAGGTCTTTTGCAATACACTTTGATATTTATTAAATGTTTTATCAGTGGAAATCTATCTACTATAATAAAAGAAACCAACTTTTGGACACGTGTCATTCATTGAAGGTATCCTCAAATTTATACTTATCTTATATTAACTTAATAAATAATAAATTAATATTAAATCTTATCATACTTTAATAAAATATTATCTTCAAATCTAAATTGTTAATTTATTATATTTTTAAAACAAATACCTCTCTTTCCTACTTATCTTATATTAAATACATAAATAATAAATTAATGTTAAATGTTATCCTAATTTATTAAAAATATAACTTTTTTATTATTTGTATACAAAATTATATTTATTCAACTCGTGTAAAACGCGAGGTTTTTATAAATATAATTTTTTTTATTATTTACTATACAAAGTTGCATATATATATATATATATATCCCGTGTAATACACAAAGTTTTTAAAGATTTAACTTTTTATCATTTGCTATGTAAAATTAGATTTATTCAACACGTGTAATATACGAGGTTTTTCAAGGATATAATTTTTTTTATTATTTGGTAGATTTTTCAACCCGACTATACACAGGTTTTTTAAAGATACGACGTTTTTAGTATTTAATATACAAAATTACATTTATTTAATCTGTGTAATACACATGGTTTTTAAAGATATAACTCTTTTTTAGATCTATTCAACACGTGTAATATACGAGGTTTTTAAGGGTGTAATTTTTTATTATTTGGTAGATTTATTCAACCCGATTATACACGGGTTTTTTTAAAGATACGACGTTTTTAGTATTTAGTATACAAAATTACATTTGTTTAATTTGTGTAATACAAATGGTTTTTAAAGATATAACAGTTTTTATTATTTGATATATAAAATTACATTTATTTAACCCGTACAATATACGGGGCTCATAAAGATATAACTTTTTATTATTTAATATATAAAATTATATTTATTCAACCCGTGTAATACACAGGGTTCTAACCTAGGTTTAAAATATTTAAATATAGTATAAAAATTAAAAACCCTAATAAACTATCAAACACAAACGATCACAAACTAACATAAACAAACAAGCACAAACAAACATAAATGAGTCAACGCGGCCTCTGTTCATGTCCATTCATCTAACTAAACAAACAAAATTTATTGTTTGTGTTCGTTTATTTAGGGGCTGTTTGTAAGAGTTCTGATTGGGTAAGAGAATTTGAACGAGTAAGTGTTGAGCTAGTAAGAGTACGCCGATGTGGTGGTGGTTGGTGTGGGTCGAGGAGATGATGCGTGAGTGGCCGGGTGAGGGTTATGAATACAGTTGAAGGGAAAATGTCGGAAAGAAGAAAAACAAATAGTATAGGGGCTAGTGTGTAATATGGTGGTCTATATAAACACCATCTTTGTGTAACCCTAATTTTGATCAATACAATTCAAACCCCAAATCAGTTCATTCTCTATACCAAACAACATGGTATCAGAGCAGTGTTTCTGATTCTAGAACACTTTGCTCATCATCTACAATCAATCCCAAACCAGAGAAACCCGACAACAAAATCAAACTTGAAAAAAATACCAGTTCCGACAAACCTCAGATCTTGTTTCAGTTCCAGCGAATCAGATCTTTTTTCAATTCCGGCGAATCAGTTCGTTCAATCTGCTCAACTCAGACCTTCGTTCAACCTGTTCAAACAATCTGTACCAACGATCTGTTCAGAAATTCAGATCTGAACCAACAATCGTTCAGAAAAAAAATGACTGGAGACGGCTGTTGTCAGACTCTCCGTCGCCGTGATCGGTTATCAGTGTCCTCTTCTACATCTGTGCTATACAGTGATCAATTTAGGGTTCATATTTTTTTTGTGATCCGGTTCCTATTACTGCCGCCGCTCTGATAACTACACTAAACCCTACTTCCCATTTTTCCAAAATACGCTCCTTTATTTGGTTCCTATTTTGTTCCATTTGATAAATACGCTGTCTTTATTTGTTTCTTTGACCCAGTTGATCTCGCTGTTGATAAATACGCTGTCTTCACACCTTAGTCCGCTGCATACTCAAATCTTGAAGGCGAGTTCAAGTTGCCGGTGTATTTGATAAATACGCCGGTAAGATAACTTCGCTACCTAGCGACGGTATTCCGAACGAAAATCTTGAACGCGAGTTCAAGTATCCAGCGTATTTGATAAATACGCGGGTCCGTTACGTGCTTAATAGCGGTACCTAGACAACGTATCTCTTACTTTCGGCGTAATTAATTGTCTTTCAAATACGCTCGGTTGGTAAGTGTCTCGTATCAAAGAAAAAAATCAAAAAAAAAAAAAAAATCAAAAGAATAAAAAAAAAGGAAAAATGGAAATCAGTCATGGAAAAAATAGTTCTTGGATATTCGATTCTGGTGCTACTGACACCATGACATTTGAACCGTTAGACATACGATCAATGTCCAATCCTCAAAAAACTCAAATCCATACCGCAAACAATGGAACGGTGCAAGTGAAAGGATGAGGAACAATTGAAATTTCACCAACTATAAAATTATCAAATTGTCTTTATGTTCCATCATTATCGCACAAACTACTCTCAATTAGCCATATTACCAAAGAACTAAATTGCACGGTACTAATGCATCCTACTTTCTGCCTTCTACAGGATATCAGGACGGGTGTGATTATTGGACGTGGTACTGAGTGCCACGGATTGTACTACGTGGATGAAGTGGCTCAACAGAGTACTGTGATGTTGGCTTATGGAACTGAAAACCGGGAAGCCTGGCTATGGCATAGACGTTTGGGACACCCATCCCATGGTTATTCGCACCTTTTGTTTCCAAAACTCTTCCCTTCAAATGGAAAAATAGATTGTGAAACCTGCCTTCGTGCTAAAAGCCATCAACAACCATTTAAACCTAGCAATACAAAAGTTGCTTCACCTTTTTCACTAATCCATTCTGATGTGTGGGGTCCTGCTTGTAACAACCCGCACTTTCGTGCGTTGTTACTACTTGATATACTCGTTACGCCTAGCACTAGAGATTCGGATCATAATGTAACTATATCGCATACATCGCTATTCGAAGGATAAATCGCATATTTTCGCAATATATTATCACTACGTTACATCACGAACACTAACACTCACGATGGCACTGAGTGAGGACCTATTCTACCCTCCTCGGTGGCCGTGATGTGTCGAAGCGCAGACAATTAACGCTAACAAAGACTCCCGGGTGAGTGCTATAGCTCCAGTCGTCGTGACGATGATGACAATACGAGTAAGTGGTACCCTGTCAGTCATTGTGGCACAACACACAATAACGTTCACTATGACATCGAGAAATGACCTATACTACCCTCCTTGATGGCTGTGAAACGTTGCTAATAATCGCATACTCGAATCGAAGACCGATTGTTATATCGAAACTTTAGATTATGGATACGTAAATACGACCCCTAGTGATATATATACATATATAATAATAATATAAATTAAATATGGAAAGCACGTACTTCGAAAAGTATCAAAACGATCGAAAACGGAGAAACTCACCGCGCCGGAGTAGCCATCCGGATGGACAGCCTCATCCGAACGGATGGGCCATCCGAACGGATAGCCATCCGAACGGATAGCCATCCGAACGGATGGCCATCCGACCCAGTAACTCCCTTCACCTCATTTTGCCTATAAATAGCCTGCCACACCACTGTTCAAGTGATGTGACAGCTCCCACTCGACCAAGCACGCTTCAAGACCCTTTTCTCTCGATTTCTCGCGATTCCGGTAAGATTTCAACCTAAAAACTTGTACTTCTATGATCTACACTCAATTCTACATCATTCTATCTTTTAAAACTCAATTTCTAACCGTGAAATCTACTGATTTGAGGTGTTTTAAGGTGATGTCACCAAGAGTTCATATGAACTTCAAGTTGTGACCTCATCCCACCATAAACAACTCAGATCTGGGTGATTTCCACATGTTTTGATAACAAATCTCGCCTAAATCTATGTATTTAACCAAGGAACTGTGCGATTTCGAGTTAACCATGAAGAACCATCAAGAACGGCCAGATCTGATGGAATGGGGGTGATTCCCGGCCGTTAGAACGGGTCGGAACTGATGGGATTTCAATTGTTAATGCGAAATTACACTGCCCTAGTAAAACCGCATGCATTCCATCCAAAAACACTTGAAAACAGTCGTTCGGAACGCTAAAACAGACGTGTCATCCGACTGGGTAACATGTCATCCGAACGGATCACATGCCATCCGACCGGATAGCATGTCATCCGATCGGATAGCATGTCATCCGACCGGATTGCCATCCGATCGGATAGTCATTAAGCAAACCTCACCTTCAAACGAATGACCATCCGACCGGATTGCCATCCGATCGGATAGTCACTATATAGACATCCAAACGAATGACCATCCGACCGGATTGCCATCCGATCGGATAGTCACTAAGCACGCAATCATCCAAACGAATGGCCATCCGGCCGGATTGCCATCCGACCGGATAGCCACTGTCCAATGTCCTCTCCTAACAAGTGACCATCCGATCGGATTGCCATCCGACCGGATGGCCACTAGTCACCTGTTTCGCTCGTCACCGTTTAACGCACTCTCAATCGTTCAAGCTAACTCAGACGCAATCCAAATTAAGTTGTGTTTACTTGCCGATTACGCACTGTGAGTATACTTGAACCCCTTTTAATCGCATTTTGGGTGTAACATACGTTTCTAACAAATCGAACTTATCAAACGAATTATCACTTGCGAATAACTGTTATGCATAGATATACGTGATGCTAGTTGCATATGTGCTAGGGCTTATACTCGCGACGTCCCACCATGACTAGTATAGTACTATTGCGCCCGACGGGGTCTAGTTTGCCATCGCATATTCGAGCATCGAGGACTTAGTTAGTAGTATCAGCTTTGTGAGTACATATGTCGTGTGTTACGTTCTTGCATATGGGAATTCGCTACACCTTTATCTATTACGCTACATATCAAACCTGTATACTCGCCAATACTTTTGTATTGACAAATATTTTAACGTATGTTGCAGGTCAGATCGCAGGCTATATCAAATCAAGCTAGGAAGTCTAGAAACTCAACTAAAATCTAGGTTGTCGGATTTGTATTGTTCGAGAGGACAAGAAATCTTTGATAACTTATGTGATTGTATTATTTGTTAGTATGGGATAACGAATGTATTAAATATTATCGCAATATAGTTGTTATGGATTCTCTTGAGCAATCTGATTCGCCTAGTGCCGCGCCCCGATGATTCCGCCATCGGTTGGGGTGTGACACTGCTCCTGTGATGGGGGGGGGGGGCAGGGTCTTCGGTACTTTATACTATTCGTGGTTGATTGCACTCGCATGACATGGGTTTATTTTTTAAAAAATAAAGCCAAAGTTTACGAAAAATTTATCACGTTTTATGCTATGATTCAAACTCAATTCCGAACTCAAATCCAAATCCTTCGATCCGACAATGAGGGGAAATTTGTCTATACATCCATGAAACAATTCTTTAAAACCAAAGGATTAATTCATCAAACCTCGTGTTCTCATACCCCCGAACAAAACGGTGTTTCCGAGCGGAAAAACCGTATTATTCTTGAAATGACTCGAGCCCTGTTAATCGAATCTCGGGTTCCTAAATCCTTCTGGCCGGAGGCAGTTGCAACCTCCGTGTATCTCCTGAATCGGCTTCCCATAAAAGCTCTTAAATTTAAGACTCCCGTAGATTGTCTGTCTAATTCTGCTAGTATTCCCCATCCTCTTACACTTGAACCTCGAATCTTCGGGTGTACCGCATTTGTCCACATACCCAAAATCAACCGAAACAAGCTTGGCCCATGTGCTGAGAAATGTGTATTTGTCGGCTATGGGATCGACCAAATAGGTTACCGGTGTTATAATCCAAAAACTCATCAAATGTTAACCACAATGAACGTTGACTTTCTTGAAACAAAATACTTTTATGTCACCCAACTCAGTGGTCAGGGGGAGAATGAATGTATAGACACCCTGAGTTGGCTAAACCAACTTCCCTTGTCTGAAGAAGTAACAACAGAAAATCATCACGATACTGCGAGTCCTTCAAACACAGCCACATAATATGCGGAGCACAGTACCACTGAAGAAAGTCCATCCAACGTGATACCTGAGGTATGAAATACTAAGGACCCTGGATGTTCTACGTTTTATAACCATGAGACAACAGGGGAACACATAGAACCGACAACAACGGAACCTACTCCACAGGCTGAACCAGATGTGGAAAAGAGTAAACCAGACTTGGAAGAGGTTGAACAAGTTATTGAACATGTGGAACCAGTTGCAGCAGAGACAACCGGAAGATACCCTCTCCCTCCTAGAGCTAATAGAGGGGTCCCTCCAAAACGGTACTCGCCAGAGAGGGAAACCAGAACCTCAAGGTATCCTGTAGCTAATATAACTAATGGGAACTTATCTAATAGAGCAAAAGCATTTGTCACCTCTCTATACTCTGAACAAATACCTGGCTCTGTAAAGGAAGCGCAAGGTAAGAAGAACTGGAAAGAAGCAATGGAAACAGAGATGCAAGCTCTTATGAAAAACAATACGTGGGAAAAGTGCATTCTCCCAAAATGAAAGAAAACAGTTGGCTGTCGTTGGGTGTATTCAATTAAGTATAAACCATATGGTTCTATTGGAAGATACAAAGCTCGACTTGTAGCCAAAGGGTACACTCAGACGTATGGGATCGATTACTCTGAGACGTTTTCTACGGTTGCAAAAATGGACACCATCAGAGTCCTCTTCTCCGTGGCAGCCAATAAGAATTGGCCTCTCCATCAGTTTGATGTTACAAATGCATTTCTCCATGGAGACCTAGCGGAAGAAGTCTACATGGAAGCACCTCCAGGTTTTTCAGGGGGTTTTAAAGATGGGGAAGTTTGTCGGTTGAAAAAATCTCTATACGGGCTAAAACAGTCACCTCGGGCCTGGTTTGGAAAGTTCACCTTGGCCATGAAGAATACGGGTATTACCAAAGTAACGCTGATCATACCCTGTTCCTCAAAAGAAAAAACGGCCTCGTAACTTGCCTGATCATATATGTGGACGACATGATTATCACCGGAAATGATGTGGAAGAGATAGCATGGCTGGAAAAGAATTTGTTTTTAAAGTTTGAAATGAAAGACCTTGGGAATCTCAAGTATTTCCTCGGAATAGAAGTTCTCAGGTCTAAACAGGGGATTTCTATCTGCCAAAAGAAGTATGTCCTTGATCTCCTGGCGGAAACTGGTTTGATTGATTGTAAACCATCAGATACGCCAATGGTGGTGAACAACAATCTTCACATGGAAGTTAATGGCGAGCTTGCAGACAAAGAAAGGTATCAACGGCTCGTGGGCAAGTTAATTTATCTCTCTCACACTCGCCCTGATATAGCTTATGCTGTTGGAGTGGTAAGTCAGTTTATGCACCAACCACAAGTTGCTCACATGGAAGCTGCTCAGAGAATTCTAAGGTATCTAAAGCGAATCACAGGCCATGGAGTGTTGTTCAAAGCAAATGGTCATTTGAATGTTGAGCTCTACACTGACGCCGACTGGGCAAGAGATAAGGGAAATCGAAGGTCAACATCAGGGTACTTCTCCTTGGTTGGTGGAAACCTTGTTACCTGGAGGAGTAAGAAACAGAAGGTGGTCGCTCTGTCGAGTGTAGAAGCAGAGTTCAGAGGCATAGCTCGAGGGTTAAGTGAAGTTCTTTGGATCAGGAAACTTCTAGAAGACATTAGTTTCTCCCAAAGGGCAGCACCCAGTAAAATTATGTGCGACAATACAGCTGCAATACAAATCTCAGAAAATCCAGTTCAGCATGATTGAACAAAACACGTGGAGGTAGATTGACATTTCATCAAGGAAAAACTGGAGGAAAAGATCATAGAGCTCCCGTATATATCATCAAAAGATCAACTCGCAGATATTCTCACAAAAGCAGTCAACGAAAACGCTTTTAGTAGCTGTTTGAGCAAGTTAAGTATTGGAGATCCCACTACTCAATTTGCGGGGGAGTGTCAGAAAGAAGAAAAACAAATAGTATAGGGGCTAGTGTGTAATATGGTGGTCTATATAAACACCATATTTGTGTAACCCTAATTTTGATCAATACAATTCAATACAATTCAAACCCCAAATCAGTTCATTCTCTATACCAAACAATAGAAAAAGGGGTAAAATTTTCATTGAGCATCATAATAAAACTCAATAGGTAAGAGGCTTGCTACCTGATTCAGAGATGTCTTTCAAATGAACAGAACACACGTAATGTTGACTGATTTATAGGTAGTCATGGAATCATCAAGTGGCTATCAAATAGCTGCTTATTTAACGAACGAACATTGGGATGACAAAAATACCCCAGCTCGACAGGTATATCCAAAACCCGAAGCATTTGGGACGGGTACACCCAATACCCGACGGGTATTGGGCCGGGTATGGCTATGGAAAAAAATACTTCGCGGGTATGGAACGGCTATGTGATTAGATGATACCAGACCCGATTACCCAAAACTATATACCCGAAAACTTTTAAGCTTTATATTTATATCCTTTTAACTATTGTATTATTTTTATAGGTTTATTATTTGAAAAATAAACTTTTCATTTGAAATATATATCCGAACGGGTATACCCGATGGTAGGATTTAGGGAAAACACCTAAAAGTGTGAAAACGGTGAGAACGCCCCTCATCCGTTGGATCAAAACAATCTATCGATTAGAATGGCGCGGTGACATTTTCGTAAATAAAATCAACTTTATTACTTGGACGCGCTTCACTAAGGGTAAAAGGGTATTTTTACTGCTCTAATACAAAACACCAAACTCATGAGCAAAACACCATTCAAAATTCCCGCCTAAACCTACTAGCCATACACATCAGTCCCTTCCAGATGAAACACCATATTTATCTAAAACACCATTCATACAAAAACGTCAAACTTAATGATGAAACGGGTTGCAGATTTAACAGGTAGAGGTGAGCAAACAGTAACTGAAACTTTATTACTAACATTTATTATAAAAAATTCCCTCCTAAACTACGCGCCAAACTTAATGTTTTGAATTATTAATGAACTATAATGAATTCGGGAACGCCATGAACGTCAAGATATTTACTTTTATAAGACAAAAAAGATTAATTCAACTGGACAGATCTACAAAAAACAAAGAAAACGCCAAAAAAATTGTAATGTTTGAATTATTAATGGTATATAATGAATTTGGGAACGTCATGGATGGCAAGATGTTTACTTTTATAAGACAAAAATATTAATTCATCACGACAGATCTTAAAAAAAAAACAAGAAAACGCCAAAAAATTTGCAATGTTTGAATTATTAATCGATTATAACGAATTTGGGAACCCCATAAACGCCAAGATATTTACTTTGTAAAAAAAAAACCGATTAATTCATCGCGGCAGATCTAAAAAAACAATAAAATGCCAAGAAGTTTTTGTTTTTAACTACACGCCAAAAAATCCCACATGCCACAAACGAGAACGGTGCGTGAGATGCATTGGAAAAAAATAAAAAAGACAAAAAAGCCCCTATATATCGCGCGCCACGTGTTCGACCAAGATCCCTTCTCACCATTTTCACACTTCCAACCGTTTTCTCCTGATCCCGTTTCTACCCGATATCCGTGGGTAATGGACCGGGTATGAGACAAGATTTTACAATCGGGCATGGGTATGAGATTGGCCAAACCCGACTCATACCCAGCCCATTGCCATCCCTAATTACGAACACAAACGAACTTCCCGCCAGGCGGTTTACGAATTGTATGCTAAACATTCGGTTCGATTGGAGCCCTATCTAGAGGCCTATTTTGATTAGAAAATTTAGTTACTAAAAGGGTTATCGAGAAATCAAATTTAGTATGAATATGATTCATAATGACTGATCATCCTGTATAGGTAGAAACCAATTCAGCAAAGAGTTGCTAAGACTGAAATTAAGAGTATTCAAACAAATGTGTAACATAGTGTGTCCAACAGTCTAGCAGTCATTTGTCAACAAGATTAGAAGGCAAAACGTGAACAAGCAGAAGGAAAGACTGATTTAAGCAAACATGAGAAGGCAAAACATTATACAACAAATGAAAAAACTAAAGATTCGGCTAAGAGATCTTTCAGCATGTGTTGTCCTCAATCTTTCTCATCTAGTAACCGTGACTAGATTATACGAATTCGGTGTACCAAATAAAGGGGATCCCAACTCGCCTAAGATCCTCCCAGAGATCATTTCTCCAAGCATCCCAATTGTAGGACTCGGTACCACCACACTGTCCCTAGTACTTGTATCATCATGGCGAGGCAAAGCTAGAGGTGATGGTGCAAGTCGTCGATAACCACGACGACCTAACATTCCTAGTCCGCGATATCTTGGAGTAGGTGGCCTGGGTGGGATGACTTCTCCAACGTCACTAGGACCCTTTTCATCCGTACCATTATTCGAGGTTACAAGGTTTGGTTCGTATAATGGGACGATATCCTTTTCTGAGATTTCGGTTTTGCATACGGGGCACTTTGCGTTTTCATTTTCGAAGGTTTCGGGTGAAGTTTCTTGGTACTGGATCCACTTGTAAATGCATGGCCAGCAGTAGAGGTGGCCACAAAGTGTCACCACCAGATCTTGGACGGTATCTAGGCAGATGTTACATTCGAAAGTGCTCGAAACACTATTTTCGGATTTATCGACAGCTTTAGCCATGGAGCTATATGTAGTCTGCGTTAATAAACGGTGTTTTGTACTTGAATCTGTAAATGGTTAGTGGTTGTTGTTGGTGCACTTGTGTCTGTACTTTGTCTGTATTTTGTCATGATGTAAAACGATGTCTTTGGTAGTCCTGTGAGTTTGACCAAGTCAACCATCCTCCGGTTTGACCTGGTCAAACAGTTAGAACAATGGTTTGTAAGCTGTTTGAGTCGAAGGATGTGTCATCGAAGGATAGTTTAGATCCTTCGATGAGCTCGAAAGATAAGCCTTCGATTGATGGACCTCGAAAGATGTCATCCTTCGAGGTACATGTTGATCCTTCGAGCTGTTTCTGGTCGATAGATGATCCTTCGATCACTCTATCTGATCCTTCGACCAGACCTGCTGTGTTGGGTATAAATACCCATGTTGTGTGTTCATTTCATTTTAGAGAGCTTCATTGTTAGACACTAGAGAGACTTCAGAAGTGAGAGCATTCTGTTAAGAACACACACACACTTAGAGAGTTTGCAAAACAGATTTGTAAACATTGAGCTTGTAACCGAACCTTTCATACGTATTAATACAAGTGGTGTTAATCGGTGAATATTGTGTGTCTTGTGTTTGTGCTTGTTTCATCTCGGTTTGCACTCTAGCTTGGATTCCGCACTCGCTAGTGTGTTTCACATAATAAGGAATAGGTTAAACCTCAACCTCCGAGGGACCTACAAGTGGTATCAGAGCCGTGGCTCTTTTCCTTGTTAAAAACCGGGTTTTATACAAGCTTTGGAGTGTTTTGGACAAAAACTCACTGGTTTAGCTCCCGTTTTCTGTGTTTTTCTCGCTGTTCTTTACATTAAAACGTGTTCTAAACTTCCGGGTGTGTTAAGGAACGGGTTGGGTAACTTAAAAACTTGTTTTTAAGGTGTTTGGTGATTTCCGACCAAAATTCCGGCTTACTCCGGTACCGGTTTCTGGGTTGATCCTTCGGTTTTTAATATATTTTATTGTTCAAACTGCATGCAGAAGATATGGTCTGACCATACCTTCTGCCGTCTGCCGAAAGTTTCTACCAACCCATCACCTTTTTCACCAACCTGTCACTCTTTGTCAACTGTGTCAGTGCTCATCGAAAGATATCCTTCGAAGTCGAAAGATCATCTTTCGATCAAGGAGGTTCGACAGATACCCATCCTTCGAACATCTTTCGAAGTCAGTGAGTTATCTTTCGAGCCAAGGAATCTTTTCGAAGGATATATTGTTCGAGCTACTGTTCTGTTTCGAAAGACAAGGATCCTTCGATTGGAGAGTCTTTCGAAATCATTGTTCGAAACTCAACAGTGATCTTTCGAACACTGTTGATCCTTCGAACAAGTATTGATCCTTCGATACTTGTCTGTTTAAGGTTAACAAGTTTGTGTTTTTCAGGTCTTTCGATCTCAGATCCTTCGGCTAGTGTAACATCCTTTTTTCTTGATCAAAAATGAATCCGGCCTGGGGTACTCCGTCAAATACAGAAAACAAGTATAGAAGCAGTGAGGATTTATTTACAGAAATGTATTATGGAACACCCAGCACTCCTGCAAAAGCTATCACCCATACTCCGATTCAAACAGCATTTGTGTCTAGCACTAGTTTGTATGGCACTCCTCCTCCAAAAACAGACATGTACGGAAATCCGCTTCAACCAGTTCCTCAACCGGTGCCTCAACAGCAAACCCAAAGGCCTCCTGTGACAACTGATCTACATGGCAATCCCATTCAAGTTCCTGTTAAGCCAGCTCAGCATGGGAACCAGAACCCTTTCAGAAATCAAGGCGACCAGCAGAATCAGAACAGGAACAATGAGCGTACGTCGATACCTGTCAACAACCAAAGCCAAGCAGGACCATCAAATGCTAACCAGGCACTTGTGGTTCAAGTATATGAAGGTGGTGATTGGTCAATCAAGTTAAGTAGTGTTGCTCCAGTTGGAACAGCTTGTTTTGCTGAGGTTGTCAAGGATTTAAATCACGCCAGTGGTGGAGAATCTTCCACCAATGGTGGTGAATCCTCGGGAAATAATGACAGTTCTGAACATGACAGTAGTTCAGATGAAGATGTTTCAACTTCAGTTGAGGATGATACAACTTCAAGTTCAAGCGAGGATGGATCTGAATATGAATCATCAAGGGAGGTTGTTGATTCTGATGCAGAAAGGTCAAAATCTGAGAATGATTCAAGTCAGGTATGTGTTGATGAACCCACTGCTGTTATTTGTGATAATTGTGCTAGATTAATCGTTAAATGTTCTGATTTAGAAGCAAACATGTCTGAGTTGCAAGGCAAACATGATGCTTTACAAGCTAGTTTGTTTGACTTGCAAAACAAACATGTTGATTTAGATGCTAAGTGGTGTGAGTTGCAAGGCAAACACGAGGCTTTGCAAGACAAGTATGATGTGACATTCATTCACAACCAGAAGTTGACCGTGGATCTTTCTAAGTGCACAGAAGCCAACATGTTTTATGAAAACCATGAAAAGGAATTTAAATCGATGATTGAAACATTAAAGAAAGATAAAACAGAGCTGACAAAAATGGTTTCCAGAAAACAAACTGACATAAATTTATATATCACACGTCTTGAGATAATGCAAAAAGAAATGGCTTGTGTGAAAACGGAAAGTGAGGCGATCCAACTTAAGCTAGACAGTTATTTGAGCTCTAGCTATGTGTTGGATCACATCATTGACGTACAGAAAGAAAAACGGGATGTCACATGCATTGGATACAAGAAATGTCCACCACCTGTGAGACACAATTATGATGCCATGCCTGACGAGGAGGATAGAACTTTCTTTGAACCATCTGTTCCTCTAGATGTTAATGAATTTGCAGCAGGACTAGGATACAAGAAGGAAGTATCATCAGAATCGGATGTGTCAGCAGATACATGTGTGTCTTCTGCTGAACCGAATCAGAATCCTCCAGTTGTGATTGAGGATACTGATTCTTCTGATGATGAATCTGATGATACTGATTCGGAAAAGTCTGATGCGGTGATCAAAGAAGAGGACATACCTCTTGAGAATCACATTCTTTGTGATCCACCTGCAAAATCGTTTGTGACTGCTACAGCCAAGTCTGTTGAATCCTCATCTGGAAGCTGTGAAAGCGTGAACTTGCTTTACACGTTGATTGGATCTGATAAAATATATTCAGACAAGGATTTCCCTATCAAAAATGTCAATCAATCTTTGATTGATAAAGTTTTCGAAGATTCTACCAGTAAGTTTTTGGGAAAGTCGAGTCCAGGAGTTGTAGTAACTCAGTGTGCTCCTATCCCAAAATCCGAAGTTAGAAAGAAATATGGAAATCAAAAATTGCAAAAACAAAACAATCAACGAAAGCAAAATCACGCTGCCCAAGGAAATGGAAAAGGCAAACAGAACCAAAACAAGAAAAAGGACAAGAAGGTAAACTTTGTGAAATCAAAGGGAATGGACAAAATTGAAACGTTTGAAAACAAATCTAACTTAGATTTTGTTAAACAAGCAACCGTGTTGAAAAGAAATGAACCAAACTGTTCGAAACCTAGTACCTCGAGATCACAAAGTTCATCATCATCGGCAAGACGATCACATGATGCTTCGGGGTTTGTTGAACGAAGATCATGTTTTGAATGTGGTACAATTGGGCACATAATTCGAAACTGTCCGTATCTTCATAAGTTGAAAGCAAAAGTTGGTGCCCCCCATGGTAACAATTACCATAAAAGATTCGTTTCACCAAAACAAGACCCTCGTCTTGTTAAACAACAAGAAGTGAAACAGAGAAAGAAACAACGGAAAAATGTTGAAAAGGTTTTAAAACCAGAGGTTATCCAAACACAGTCTGTTAAGTTAGAAGTTAAAAATGAAAAACAAACACAGATTTGGAAACCAAAACCAGTAATTGTTTCAGGGGGAGCTACATCAATTCCTAATCATCGGGAAATGGATGTTACAATTCTCGATGATGACGGACGACCCAAGTCTGTGAAGGCTTGGGTCCCCCTCTCCAATTAATCTCTGAATGAGTGTGCAGGATGTTCCAGGAGGAACTATTGATAGTCTTAGGATTGTTGATAGTGGAGCGTCCATGCACAAGATCGGCGACATAAGGCTCCGAAACATTGTTGTATCCAAGGAGAATATTGTTGCCATTGATGGAGAGAGAGGAAAGAAAAAGAAAAGAAGAAGAATTTGCTGATGAAAGAATGTGGTTGAATGAAGTTGAAAAATTCGACAAGATGAAGATCATTCCAAAAATTGGCTGTTATGGTTTTTGATCGGGTCCTCAGGGAAGATTCGAATGAAAAGTACGCACATGCAGCACGTTTGAAGTTCAAAATCAACAAGATGAACGTGCAGTGTATTTTTCTCCACGGTGTGAATGAAGAAAATATGTTGGTTGATCAAACCAAACCGGGTGTGCGGATGCCTTGGCGTGGGTTGAACAACCGCACACTACTTCTCAAGAGAAAGACAAAAACCTTCGCTGGTGCAATATGGAAGACCAGCCGGACCCAGAGGTCTATGATCTTGTTGCTGTCAAGAGTTTTCTCAGTAGCTACAAAGAATCGACTTTGAAATCCACACCGGGTGGATATCCAGTTTGAGAGAGCACTCAGATCCTTGCAATGCACGAAGCAGTTGCAGGATACGGTTTTTAAATTTCTAATCTCTCCTTTACTTGTCGATATTTAAGCTGCTTTATGAATTTGTATTATCTCGTACAACACTCTTTGGCCAGACAATGTTGTCATGGTCCGCACCGCAAACCGACATGCCAACTGATTTTTCCAAAATTCGAGAAATCTTTTCTAATTAAAAATTAATTTTGGTAAACGGCATTGAGGTAAAACATGAGTTAACCAACATCGGAAAGTCATTCTTGTAAATACCTTTGTGTTTTTAAATTTTATCTTAGTTTGTTGATTTTAGGGGGAGTAAATCCAACTTTGGAAAATCCAAAAACATTGAAAAATTTCAAAAGCACAAAAACAATAGAAAAACAAAAATGAGTTTCCTGGCGAGCAAAAGAGAAAATGATAGTACATCAGTGGTCTGTCTAAACCTCTTTAAACCTAAAATGAAAAACGATAAGCAGCTCTATATAAGATGTATCGGTAGGCTCACAATCATTTTAAAGTGTGCAGGGTGATATAAACTTAAATCGACTGAAGACTGGGTGGGAACCATTCATTGGCATATGGTCTTGGTACCGAAATTTCGTTTGAGAGATTGCCGAGGTTCTGAGATATTCGGTCTTTATGCTGCTTATCATCTGGGTATCATGGTTGTATCTTTTACCGGAAAAATAACGGGGACGCAAGTCTAGATCTTCCATGATACCATACATACGTGTACATATTGCATACGACCTCAATAAGTGATCAACAATCACATGTCCCTCAAAATAAGTGATAAAATATCACAAATTCTTTGCGGGAGTCAAGTTCGTCTCTCTGCTGTACGAAAGTACTGACCTGTTCACGGACTTGCTCCTGTGCCCTCATGCATCGAAAATCAAGTTCCTCATCAATAAGTGATTCTATCACATAGGGCTTGTTTTCAATCAAAATAAGTGAGAATCTCACATCATATACGGTCAAACAGATGATAATCGGTATACTCACCGGTAAGATGAACCCTCGTGCATACCTTGATACGGGAATGTGTCGTGATGTGGATGAACACCGGTCGGTAAGTATAAATCATACCATTAACGTATCCCCTCGCCATGATTACAAATGATAAGTTGAGCTTAAGTGGACAACAATACCGATAATTGTTATAGGATGCTTATCTAAATGTTAACTAAAAGAACAACAAGAGCGTTTTGGCATGACCGTACACTGATATGATTCTCTTACCCTCGAAACTCGCAAAAAGAATGTCTGTAGATATTTATATTACTGTTTTCAGTTTATGCATCTTTGTATATATTTATTTATTGTTTTCCGTCTTTTCGTTTAAAAAAAAAAAAAAAAAAAAAGATTTTAGGTGTGTTTTAATTTAAACTTTATAAAAGTCAAAAAGATTTTGCTTCTAGTTTATTTTTGATTGACTGATGTTGGAACTCGAGTCTATCCTACCCAAAATCCTGATCGTAAGCCGGAAAACAATTGCATCTTCATAAACTGTCGAAGTTAACGAGTTTTGAAAGTTAAAGGACTAAAACTGATCATTTTCTAAACTTTCAAAATGTTGTCGGTTGGTGTTTGATTGAGATTTGATCTCATATGTGTCGTTGTTTAAATATTAACTATATTCCAAGCAGTTGTTCTCATTATGCGTTTAGCTTTCTTGCATGTGCAGATGCTAAAGGCGAGGAGAACATGTTCGATGACAAGCTTTGGAATGAAGACACGAAGTGGAGGCACTCAAAAGATAAAGTGATCGAGTTGCCGCTGACACTTCATCAACACCACAAGGATCTGAAGAATTGACAAGTCAAAAGATTCACGAGCATGACTCAATGGAGAGTTCAATCTAAGGGGGAGTTTATTGACACACTACCTAAATGAAAAGGGGAGTTTGTTGATACACTTTCTACTTACGACGCGTGAAGACTTTGAAGATCCTCCGACGTGGAAGACATCGAAGTTGAACCTCACGAGTAGCGTCCAAGGGGGAGTTTGTTGATACATATTTTGTGGACACGACTCGGCTCGGTTCGACTCAGCTCAGTTGAAAGGACGTCAAAGACTTGAAGACACGAAGATCGAGACAAAGCTACAGCCAAGGGAGAGTTTGTTGGTGCACTTGTGTCTGTACTATGTCTGTATTTTGTCATGATACAAAACGATGTCTTGTGTTAGTCTGAGTTACGTCTTAGGTTTGTTATGTGCGTTCGATATAAGTTTGACCAAGTCAACCATCCTCCGGTTTGACTTGGCCAAACAGTTAGCACATATGTTGTAACATGCTTGTGTCGAAGGATGTCATCGAAGGATGGTTTGTATCCTTCGATGACCTCGAAAGATAAACATTCGATAGATACAGATGGACCTCGAAGGATATCATCCTTCGAGGTGTATATGTGATCCTTCGATAGGTTTCTGGTCGACAGATGATCTTTCGATCAGTCTGTCTGATCCTTCGACCAGACCTGCTGTTACGGGTATAAATACCCATGTAGTGTGTTCATTCCAGTTGAGACACTTCATTTGGAGACACTCAGATTTCAAGGAGAGACACCAGCAACACTTGAGAGACACTTCTGTCAAGAACACACACACACTTAGAGAGTTTGCAAAACAGATTTGTAAACATTGAGCTTGTAACCGAACCTTTCATACGTATTAATACAAGTGGTGTTAATCGGTGAATATTGTGTGTCTTGTGTTTATGCTTGTTTCATCTCGGTTTGCACTCTAGCTTGGATTCCGCACTTGCTAGTGTGTTTCACATAACAAGGGTTTGTTGGTGCACTTGTGTCTGTACTTTGTCTGTATTTTGTCATGATGTAAAACGATGTCTTTGGTAGTCCTGTGAGTTTGACCAAGTCAACCATCCTCCGGTTTGACCTGGTCAAACAGTTAGAACAATGGTTTGTAAGCTGTTTGAGTCGAAGGATGTGTCATCGAAGGATAGTTTAGATCCTTCGATGAGCTCGAAAGATAAGCCTTCGATTGATGGACCTCGAAAGATGTCATCCTTCGAGGTACATGTTGATCCTTCGAGCTGTTTCTGGTCGATAGATGATCCTTCGATCACTCTATCTGATCCTTCGACCAGACCTGCTGTGTTGGGTATAAATACCTATGTTGTGTGTTCATTTCATTTTAGAGAGCTTCATTGTTAGACACTAGAGAGACTTCAGAAGTGAGAGCATTCTGTTAAGAACACACACACACTTAGAGAGTTTGCAAAACAGATTTGTAAACATTGAGCTTGTAACCGAACCTTTCATACGTATTAATACAAGTGGTGTTAATCGGTGAATATTGTGTGTCTTGTGTTTGTGCTTGTTTCATCTCGGTTTGCACTCTAGCTTGGATTCCGCACTCGCTAGTGTGTTTCACATATCAAGGAATAGGTTAAACCTCAACCTCCGAGGGACCTACAGTTGTAAACATGAAGGAGTGTGTTCTTATACAAGTTAGGATAACAAATAAAGATTAGGAAGTAGTCCTCTTAATTTATCAAGGAACCATAATAAATTATTTTCGAAAATTCCAAAAAACATTTCTTTTCCCATTCAAAACCACGTTTGTTTGGTCTTCTAGACTTCTATTGTGTAAAATGTTGAAAAACTTGGAATACATTGACATTTATAAAATATTTATAATATATTAAGTGTTGAAAAAGTTGGAATACATTGAAATTTATAAAATATTTATAATATACTAAGTGAAATTAGTTTTAAAATTTAAAATTTAATATTTTATGAACTATAATTTTCAAGTTTAAATAAATGTTAAATGAGGATGTGATTGAAATTTATAAAACATTATAATATACTAAGTGTTCTACCGTTAAACTTGAGTCAGTTAAGTTAAACGATTTTTGCTGAAAAATAGAAAAGAGGGGTGAAAACACCACCTTCATTCAATCATTTGTGTAGAAAAATAGGTACTTATGTTCACGTATTGTGGTAGGTTTGTTATATGAGAGTATTCAGTCGGTATTGATTGGGTGTGTAAAATTGTCAACACTTAGCATCGCAACTAAAAGAAAAAACCAAAACATAAGTTCGGTTCATTATGATCCTGACACAAGTAACGAAAATAATAATAAAACAAAAATAATTAAAAAAACAAGAAATAAAAAAGTAAATTAAAAAATTAATTAAATAACATGTTAAATTGTGGACTCTTGTACTATATAGTATACTAGGTTAGAACCCGCGTGTACACGCGGTTTAACAAATAAAAATACTTTGAATAAGATAAACTTAAAAATACGTAGGATAGTTTGAAAATATACAAAATATAATTCAGATTTTACTAAAAATTTATTTCCTTGTAAACCACATTGATTGTTTATTTGTAACATTTTCATCGAGAATTTTTGTTGAACTTACCATTTAACTTGGTTGTGCTATGGTGAATTTTGTATTAAATTCATTAAAGAAAGTTTTTTATTAAATAGTTTTCTGTAATGGTAGATTAGTTCTGCTAAAATGAATTCTGCTACTATAGGATTTGGTATGTATGTTCTATACTAACACTTGGCAAAATTCTTTCTCTAGTTTAGGAATTTAGGGTTTGAGAAAGTGATGATTTCTTATAAAATATGTTAGAATCTTTTACAAATATTTTCGCCATCAGTTATACTTAGGGTGCCCTATGGTTGTACTATTTTCAGAATACGCCTCTGTTGGAAGTTAACACACCAAAAGTCAACTGAGAAATGGAGCAAAGGAGACACTGAGTATTAGTAAGAACCCCATGGTAGAATATGGGGTATACGCATCTGAATTGAATGTGAACACATATTGTTGATAGAAACATACCATTTAAAAAAAGCTTTCAATAACACTTATGCTAATCAAAGTCCAGCGAGAAATCACCCAAATTTTCAGAGTCATCTTCCTCAAATGCAACACGAATTTTCTCCATTAATTTCTTGTCCTCATCTGTGAGAAATTGGCCTGTGTCATTAATAGAAAAATTAAAGGCATTCACATGTAAATAACATTATTTGTAAGACCATGCGTACTGGGGCGTTTTTGCCCAGTTTTTTTCCCCATACACGCCCAATCATACCCCACCCCCACCCCCACGGACGTTTTTCTAGTGTTTTTATTTCAAAAAAAGCCCCCGGGCGTTTTCTAAACCACGCCAAAAATCCAATTGTTTGGCCAATCACATGCATTCTTTCCTATGCTTGCCCAATACCATTTTTTGGATGTTTTTTTATTTAATTGTTTAACACCACTTTTTAATATAATGCCCACATCCCTACTACACCCATTTTAGAAAAACGCACGATAATGCCCCTTGCTGACTGTACTGCCACATGGCGAAAAACGCCCAAGGGTAGGGGCTTTATTCACCCAAACCACTACACATGGTCTAAGCATATTCTAGTGACTTGGTGACTGATGCACTGATCATATGAAAGCATAACTCTTTGGTAAATTAAAAACCAACTACATAAATGATAGTCGTATGTAAATTACTGGTTAGCAGATCGTAAAATCTACTACAAACCTTAATTTGTTGATTTATAGATCCTTTGTACCATATGTCTTACAACTTCTCCACAATGAATAGTAGCTCAAGCTGAAATAGAGATAATCTACATCTGAATAAATTAAAAATAAAAAGCTCTTTTATACAATTAAAGAATTAGCAATTAACAACCTCCTATATATAATCAATAGATAAACTACTACTGTACAGTACAAAATTATCACCTCTAGTTCTCATCTCCTTTGCTCCCCATTAGCCTTTTGCTTATTTAAGATGACTTACCAAGCCAAAGAAACATGGTCAAAGCTGTAGCAAGTTTATCATCACCAAAGTTGTAGCACGTTTATCCACGCAAGACCTGAAAGCCAACAAAATGTATTTATAAGATATCAACAAAATGTAACTATATATTTCATTCCATATTTAACAAAGTTTCCGATAATAGTGGTCCTATCTCTATTTTCAGACGCGATTTCTGATTTGATACTTACAAAACATACCATACGCGTTTTCTATTGCATCCCCTCACCTTAATTTGCGACCCAATTAACAGAATCCAACAACGATCGGAGCGATTGCAAAATCAAAGGGGACCAGCGTACCATTCAATTCCAGTCGCATACCAGAACCGATTTGGTACAAAACGAATTTCGATTTGGTACAAAACGATCCAATACGGAATTCGTGGGTGGATGAGCTATTTAGGTGACTATGAGTAAAACGCGTACTATACTTACCTCAAGCTTTGGAACTTTAGCAGCCCCTTCTAGTGAACTTCCACTTACATATTCAACTCCATCCAAAACGATATTGTCGAGTCTAGCTTCTTTGTAACTCTGTTAACATTCAGATAACAAAGATATTTAAATCTAACCAAATGAACCTAAAAGACAAATGAACCTAAAAGACGTTAAAATCATGCTAATTACATGTATGCATGTGTACTGTAACTGTTACATACCATCGCCACATCATATACAAAAAGATTTTCTCCAATGGGAATGTGAAGGGTTTTGATGCCAACCTCCCCGTTTAATAGCTTATTAACAATGTGAATATTGGTGATGGTTTCTCTGGCCATTACTTCATCATTTGCACACTAATTAGTAGAAACAATAAATATCACCCAATATGTTCTTGTTATTCTAGTCTTCTGTAAATAGGTTATTTGCTAGATTCAAGAAAGATGAGTCAATTCTTTCATGAGAAAAATTAGGATAACTAACTGTTCAGTCACAAAAAAATTAAATAAAAGATTGAATTAAAGCCCATCTATGATACAAAGAAATTGTTTTACCATCATTTTGTACCTTGAATTATATCAGATGAATTCACCTACTCGGTAATCTTTAGTTAGTCCAGTTACTGCTCTGCACAAAACAAAATATATTCAAAATACTTATAATATAACTATGAAATTTAACTTCCAGAAGATGCAACTATTGGAATTGGTCAATGAATTCTAGCTTATAGCACAAAAATTCACATAAAAGAAAATTATAAAGTGAAAATAAAAGACAATGAGCATGCAGATCAAGATAAGAGATCTTAACAAAAGAATTTCCTACTTTTTTTTTGTTTTATCATGAAAATAAAAGCATATTAAAGATGGAAGGAAAAAAAATATAGAGTAAATTAATATGACTACACTAATTAAGGAGCTCTTGAATTTTCATATGCAACATCTACGACAAACAACCTAGATTAAATATAAAACTAAACTGATGTAAATGAAACATTAGATTTCAAAAAACAAAAGCTAATTACAGGAGAATGGTACAAAATTGGCTATATGAAACATAGATTTCGAGAAAGAGGAACACTTAGACGGTCAACCCAACCCGGCGCAACCCATTTCGGCCTGTTCTCAAAGTTAACTTGTTTCAACCTAAATCCGTTTTGACCCGTTACCCAACCTACCTGATCTAACCATATTGCCACTTCTAACTGCAACAACTACTCAATTCAAAAGCAAGTTAGCCTCTTACAGGCCCGCTCAAGTGCCTTAAAACACTTACTCAAGAATGTAAGACCGACAAATATAATTCTAATATAAACCCTGATATAAATTGTTGGAGCCGACATCTTAGCAGATTGATAACCAAGCACTATAACTATCAGACCAGTTTGTGCTCATTAACCCATTAACATATATATTTAATAGCTATGAAAGGTATGATATTAATCTTTTTTTGGAGCAGTAAATTTTTTACTGTAATCTTCGAATTAACATAACAATCCAATCCAAACAACTTAGTATTTCATCAATTTTTGAATGTGAATGTGGATGCAGGTGTGTGTATGCTTGTTAAATGTGTGTGAATACAATATTTACGATGAACGGGTATGATAATCCAATTTATGAGTATGAATGCAGGTTCAAAACATGTGTACAAAATAACACTTGAATGACAACGTAAAATTCAGAGAATAGAAAATCAACTCTTTCAATTTGGTTACTAAAAGTTCACATACACTGCAAATTCCTTTTCTCATCTAATTCAATCCATGTAGGTTCCTGATAAACCATGGAATACACGAAACAAAAGTCATGAGCGAAAAAGGCCATGCTTCGCGATTGTGAAGAGCATGATGAACATCAAATCCAATTCCTCACTATATGCAAAAAAAAAAAAAAAAAGATTAAAATTAACCAAGGGGGGGGGTGAGAAACTAACCGATGCATATGAGAAATCTAAAGGAGTCAGATAGAGGCTTGAATGAAAATCGGCAAATCAAAAAAAGCTTTTGCCGATCTTGGGTTCGCAGGAAGAAAACAACGGAGGAAAATTAGGGTTTGTGATAAGGAGAGGAATATATTAAAGAAGCGTGATGACTTTTGGGTCAAGACTTAAATCATGACCCGCTTGAGTTAATAATCAGGTTAAAAGCATATAGGCGGGGAAAATTAGTGCGAGATTGAACCAAATAGCGACATGTGTACCATAATGGGTTTCTTTTATTATATTCTATAGATACGCTATTCTTAAAATGAAAATTGTATAAATACATAATTAGAGGTAAAGTTATTATATAAAGTCTTATAAATCAAGAAAGGTTTAAAGACATAATAGATCGCAAAGTATAACATAATACTGAAAAATATAACACAATATCGAGGAAAAAAGACACAGTGACGCAAATAAAAAAAGTCACAATGACATATAAAAAGACATAATGATCTAAACAAAAATTCTAAAATTTACAAGCTAAAAATCTAAAAGCGAAAACCTATTGTACAGAGTTTAACGAGACGGTTCCAATGCCGCTTGAATGAGTTCAATTGAAGTCTGTTTCATACCCTTCCCATGACTTCCTATTTTTAGAGACTATGTATTTCAACATTTTCCGGATAATTAGTGTATGCAGAAATGTATGTATTTTTTTTGGTTTATGAAGAGAGGGGAGTTGACGGGCGTCGTTAAGGAATTCTTTTTCATGAATGCATATGCAGAAATGTATGTATTTTTTTGGTTTATGAAGAGACTATGGGAGGAGTTGTTGGAGAATAGAAATACTCATGAGGGATATTTCATAGTCCTAAGGGATTTTTAGTGATGTCAGACAAACCAAATGAGAGGAGAAATTCGGTGTTCAATCCTAGCAATACATTAGCGTTCAATATATATATATATTTTTTTAGAAATGTCAGGTTATTCAAGTACAACATGGGTGGTGCACAGTTTACTTATCAATTTGATGATGGTTCCAAGTGTAATAAGTTAGACCATATATTCTAGTATGTGACAACTTTATTAGAAGATGACCCGATGACAAACTCATGCCCTCCCTAAGGAAAGATAGGATCACAGATCGGTTATTTTATCGGTCTTCGGGGATAATTACGGCCCCTTTCCATTGCGGTTCTTCAATAGCTAGATGGAAGATCCTGGACTCAGAAATTGTTATTTTAGTTATGAATACAAAAGTTATGGAATCATAATTAAAGAATGAAGATACGGAACAAGTCAATGGAGCTAAGACCTTGGCTAACATGTTAGAACTGTTGGTAGAAACGAGGAATCTTAGCGAGGAGCGGAAAAGAAAGAGAATGGAGGCAAGGGATGTAATACAAAATGGGAGAAAAAGAAAAACATGGACTTGCAACAAAAATCAAATGTAAGATGGGTGTAGTTCGGTGATGAAAACTCAACGATCTTTCACAAGGTAATAAATAGCCACTTGGTGAAAAGAATAATTATTTCTATCTTTGTAGACAACCTTTGGGTCTCAAATCCTAGTTTAGTTAAAGACGCTTTTCGGTCCTTCTGTCATAAAAATTAAAGAGTCTGTTATAAAAGGACCAAGAATCAAAGGCAACGGCTATAAAAGATTATCCACATAACAAGCATGGATCCTTGTCAATCCTTTCTCGAAATAGGATATCAAGCGGGCAATTATGGAATGTGGAGGTGATAAGTTGCTCGGACCGGATGGTATGTCTTTTGTTTCCATTAGAAAATATTGGGAAGTGATGTGTCCAACCTTTGTATCGGTATTGGAGGAGTTCCATTTTCATGGTGCAATGTATAAAGGGAGTGCTTTATCTTTTATATCGCTTATCCCTAAGCATGATGACCCTAAACATTCAAAGGAATTCAGACCTATATCACTAATCGAGGTTGTGCAAAAATAATTTCAAAGGTGCTTGTAAACATTTAGTGTAAGTTATTAACTTGCGTATATAACCATGCTAATTGGCCTACCTAGCTGGCCAAAACATCACTGACAGTCCACTGATACTAAACGAGTTATTCTCGTGGGCTAAGAAAACTAAGCATCCTCTAGCACTCTTCATGGTTGATTTTGCCAAGGCTAATGATAGCCTAAATTGGAAGTTTTTAATGTAGGCCATGACACATATGGATTTTCCAAAAAATGGTGGTGTTGGATTATGGGTATTTTATATGTGGGGCCGACAATGAATCACCAACCGGGGATTTTAACTTGGAGAGAGGACTATGATAGGGAGATCCTTTATTACCCTTCTTCTTCATTGTAGTTATGGAGGCACTCCACACTACAATGACCAAAGTTGTGAAGATCGAAATATTTAAAGGGTCGAATTACCGAACGGGCTCTGGTTGTAGCACACCTGTTTTACATGGATGTTGTATTTGTTGGTGACATCACCAGTTTCAAAAATCTTAACCACATTATACATTGTATTTTCTTGCTTGAGGTTTAAAGGTGAGCGTAACAAAGAGCAAATTATTCGGTAAATGTTTGGAAGAGGATGAGTTACAACCGGTGGCCGAGATACTTAAGTGCCAAATAGGTGTATTTCCTTTACCATATCTTGGAATGTTAAAAGGTGTCAATATGAATAAAATAGAACTGAAAGTTGGAAGACGACTATTGATCCATTTAATGTTTGGGTGTCTAGTTGGAAAGCAAGGAATGTCTCTTTTATTAGGAGGGTAACATTGCTCAAAAGTGTGCTCTAAAATCTACCAACATATTTCATGTCTCTCTATAAATCCCTAGTTAAGGTACTCAAAACTTTGGAGGGTACTAGAAGGAATTTTCTTCGGGGTGGGTCAAATATGCCGAATAAAATAAAGTGGGTGGCATTGGAGAAAATGTTACTTTCAAGGAAAATTGAGTGTCTCGGAATTGGGGGATTAAAGGATGCAAACTTGGCTGTACTCCTAAAATGGTGGTGGAGGCTGCGAGATTGTAGTTATCTATGGGCAAAAGTAATATTTGCAATCCCTGGAAATAAATGGGATAAAGAGTTGGCAGCGGGTCAGAAATCATCAACAAGAATTTGGAAAAGCATTAGCAAGGTTGGGCTGGAAAACAGATGGTGGTTCAGACGTTGATGCTAAAACGTATGGGAATAATTCTACAAGGCCTTAAACCCAAACCAAAGATAGATGGTGATGAGTTGGTGTAATTGGGCTATACCTTAGTGTGGAGAGCCATGGCTGGGAAAATATCAAAAAGCATGAAATTCGAAAAAAGGGTTACAAATTGGGAATCAATTGTGTTCGTGTTGATACATATTATATGGACGCGGCCCGTTCGGTTCGACATCGCTACGAGTTGAAGACCAAGACTTGATTTCCTCCATCAAGTCTCGGTGAAAGTTGCTGATCTGCATGTTGCAGATGTTCTGTTTGCTGCTGATTGACGAAACACCTCCTATGCATGCTGTGACGAAAAACTGACCTTGTAACATGACGAAAAACCTCTGATGAAAGACATTCTTCGTCGCGATATGATGGTGACAAAGACCTGCATGTTTCGTCGTCTCTGGTGTTTCATCGGAGTTCTTTCATCGGCTGAAGTCTTTCGTCGGCTCCATGTTTCGTCAGCATGTTTCGTCGACCTGTGCCTTTAAATAGCAGCAAACTGAAGACAGAAGTGAGTAGAACAGAGACATACGAGAGAAAAGTGAGTGAGTTTGTGAGAATTATAACTTTGTGTAATTCTTGTAAACAAACTCTTCTGGTTATAACATTTGGAACTTTAATCGTTATATCTTGCTTGTCTGTTTCGTGTTCTTATCTCGGTTTGCTTTCCCAGTTGGATTCCGCACAACCGGGTTTGTTCGTATACAAGGATTAGGCGACTAGATCCTCCGCTAGTGGACCTACAAGTGGTATCAGAGCCTTGGCTCTCATCCTTGTTAAAACCGAGCCGTGTGTCGAGTTTTTCAAAGGTTGTATCTTGAAAGTTTTCTGGCTTTATTCTGTGAAAATCATGTTATTTTGCAGTTAGTTCTTATAAAAACCATGTTAAACCTCATGTATACATGTTAAGATTTGTTTTTTTAGTGAAGTTTCGGGCAAAAATTGTGTTCGGAAAAACTTTCCGGTGAACGGCTTGGTCGGAAAACTCATAAGTTCATCGAGTTCTTCATTGTCATCTTCATAATTTCAGGATATAGATTTCAATGTTTGGTCTTTGAATATTTAAATATATTTGTTGTTAAAAAAGTTGGTAAACAGAAGCATGGGTTTTTGAAAAGTTATGTGAACAAGTATGGTGGGTTGACATTTGATTTACCAACTTTCTGTGAAAAGATAAGATTGTTTTGCTTAAAATAATTGTTTCTCCATTTCTCTTTCACATACCATTTCAACGAACCATAGAATCTTCGCGGACTTGATAAGTCCATTATTCTAGTCTTTGTGGCCCACCTCTTTAAAACTTTTATTTGGTGAACACTAGTCTTCGTGGGCCTAAAAGTTTTAGTGAAGGGTTGCATAGTCTTTGTGGGTTTAAATTTCTTTTTTTATAACAATTGTTCATTCTAAACAACTTTTCGTAGACAAAGAATCATAAACAACTCTTCGTGGTCTCATTGTTTAAAATTGTCACAGAACACTTATTTTTCACACCAAAAGTTGTTTAAATTGGTTTTTCAAGTATTTGTCATTTAGTCTCAACTAAAAATGAGTTCAAACTGGTGGGGTATTCCATCTAATACGGAGAGCAAGTATAGAAGCACGGGTTTATCGCCATCATGGGCCGAATCTCCCACACCGTCAAATAACACGTATACGAGAAAGGGTTCAGCAACCGATATGTATGGAACACCACAACCAGTTGCCTCAAAGCAAACGGCTTTTGTCTTAAGAACCGATATGTATGGAACACCACAACCAATTGCCTCAGAGCAAAGCTATCGGTCTACTGGAGTACCATCATTTCTTGATCCAAACTACAATGGTCAAACAAAAACGGCATTTTACGCCAAAATTGTCAAAGATGCCAGCAATGGTGAATCCTCGGGAAATAATGACAGTTCTGAACATGACGGTAGCTCATTTGAAGATGGTACAAGTTCAAGTTCAAGCGAGGATGGATCAGAATATGAATCAACAACGGAGGTTGTTGATTCTGAGGCAAATGAGTCAATATCTGAGAGTGAATCCAGTCAGGTATGTGTCGATGAACCAAGTTCGGATAGGTGTGATAGTTGTGTTAAATTAAGTGCCAAATTGTCTGATTTGGAAAGCAAATATGACGATTTGCAAAGCAAGTATGACGTGACATTTATCCACAATCTTGATCGTGGATCTTTCGAAATGCAAAGAGGCTAACATGTTTTATGAAAACCATGAAAAAGAGTTTAAAACGATGATTGACAATTTGAGAAAAGATAAAACCGAGCTAACTAAAATGGTTTCAAGAAAACAAACTGACATAAACTGTTATATCAATCGTCTCGAGGTCATGCAAAAAGAGTTAGCTTGTGTAAAGTGTGAAAGTGTGGCGATCCAGCTTAAGCTAAATAGTTATTTAAACTCTAGTTATGTGCTGGATCACATCATCGATGTTCAAAAAGAGAAAAAGGATGTCACGTGCATTGGATATAAAAAATGTCCACCACCTGTTAGACACAATTATGATGCAATGCCTGATGAGGAGAATAGGACTCATTTTGCACCATCTGTTTCTTTAAACTTTGAGGAGTTTACAACTGGACTTGGATACAAAATGGAAGTATCATTAGATTCGGATGTGTCAGCAGATGCAGATATATCAACTACTGAACAAAATCAGGATCCTCCGGTCATTGTTGAGGATGCTGATTCTTCAGATGATGAATCCGATGATACTGACTCAGCACAGTCTGATGCGGTAATCAAAGAAGAGGACATACCTCTTGAGAATCATATTCTATGTGATCCTCCCGCAAAACCTGCTAAGACTGTTCTGGTTGAGTCCACGTCTGCACAAGATTGTGAAAGCATGAACTTGCTTTATACGTTGATTGGTTCCGACAAAGTTTACTCAAACACAGATTTTCCCATTAAAAATGTTAATCAATCCTTGATTGATAAAGTGTTTGAGGATTCAACCAGTAAGTTTTTGGGAAAGTCAAGCCCAAGAGTTGTAGTAACTCAGTGTACTCCTATCCCAAAAGCCGAAGTTCGAAAACAATATGGAAATAAAAAACTTCCAGTTCGACAAAAGCAAAATCACGCTAATCAAGGAAAGAGAAAGGACAAAAGAGCTCAAAACAAGAAAAGGCTTCAAAAGATAAACTTCGTGAAGTCTTAAGGGACGGATAAAATTGAATCTTTTGAAAACAAATCCAACACAGATTTTGTTATGCAAAAGAAAATTTTGAGAAGAAACAGTCAAAACAACTACACACAACACACAAACTGTTGTGATGTAGGACCAAGTACCTCAAGATCACGAAGTTCATCATTAAGCTTTTACAATTATGATACTCCTAGGTTTGTTGAGCGGAGATCATGTTTTGAATGTGGTGAGTATAGTCACATTGTCAGAAACTGTCCATATCTCACGAAAGGAAAGGCAAAAGTTGATGCCCCCCATGGTAACAGTTACCATAAATGATCTGTTTCACCAAGACAGGACCCTCGTCTTGTTAAACACCGAGAAAAGAAACAGAAAAAGAAACAAAGAAAAGAAGTTTAAAAGGCTTTAAAACCAGAGGTTGTCCAAACGCAGTCTGTTAAATCAGATGTTAAAAATGAAAAATAAAAACAGATTTGGAAACCAAAATCGGAAACTGCTTCAGGGGGAGCTACATCAATTCCGAATCATCGGGAAATGGATGTCATAATTCTCAATGATGACGGACGACCCAAGTCTGTGAAGGCTTGGGTCCCCCTCTCAAACTAATCTCTGAATGAGTGTGCAGGATGTTCCAGGAGGAACTATTGGAACTATTGATAGTCTTAGGATTGTTGATAGTGGAACGTCCATGCACAAGATCGGCGACATAAGGCTCCGAAACATTGTTGTATCCAAAGAGAATATTGTTTCCTTTGATGGAGAGAGGAGAAAAGAAGACAAAAATGTCAGATGATGGAATGATGGTGAAAGAATGTGGTTGGATGAAGTTGAAAAATTCGACAAGATGAAATGTGTGCCAAAATTTGGTTGTTATGGTTTTTGATCGGGTCAAGAGGATAGATTCAAATGAAATGTACGCGCCTGTAGCACGTCTGAAGCCTTTTGAAGATTCATGGTTTTTTCTTCTACAAGAAGTTCAAAGTCCATAAGATGAACGTGTAGGGTACTTTTCTCTACGGTGTGATTGAAGAAAATGTGTTTGTTGAACAAACCACACCGGGTGTGCGGATACCTTGGAGTGGATTAAACAACCGCACACTGCTTCTAAAGGAGAAAGACGAAAGACCTTTGCTGGTGCAAAAACATGTGGAATACATCATGCATGGATCGACCAATGATGATATGTACAAGCTTTCCCACATGCTCCATTTGCCACTTACCAGCCGGACTCGAAGGTTTATCATCTTGTTGCTATAAAGAGGATTCTCGGTTCGATGAAGTACCTGCAAAATCGACCTTGAAATCCACACCGGGTGGATATCCAGTTTGGGAGAGCACTCAGATTCCTGGCGATGCACACAGAAATTGCAGGATTATGGTTTTAAATTTCCAATCTCTCCTAACTTTGTCGACATTTAAGCTGTTTTGCGAATTACTACCATCTCGTACAGCACTCCTTGGCTAGACAGATTGATCTCGAATATCACCTCACACGTGATTGTTTCAATGTGAAACTCGTCGATGTTGTTAAGGTCCACACCGATGATCAACGTGCCGACCTTTTTACCAAAGCATTTGACAAATCACGATTTGGCTTTTTATTATTGGTAAACGGCATTAAGGTCAAGGAAGAGTAAAACCGACATCGGAAAATCGTTTTTGTAAATATCTTTGTGTTTTTAATTTATCATAGTTTTTACATTTTAGGGGGAGTAAATCCAAATTTATTCAAAAACATCGAAAAAATTTCAAAAACACAAAAACAATAGAAAAACAAAATTGAGTTTCCTGGCGAGAAAAAGAGAAAATGATAGTACATCAGTGGTCTGTCGAAACCTCTCTGAACTTAAAATGAAAAATGATAAGCAGCTCTATATAAGATGTATCAGTAGGCTCACAATCATTTTAAAGTGTGCAGGGTGATATAAACTTAAATCGATTGAAGACCAGGTGGGAACCGCTTATTGGCATATGCTCGTGGTACCGAAATTTCGTTTGATAGATTGCCGAGGTTCTGAGATATGTGGTCTTTATGTTGTTTATCATCTGGGTATCATGGTTGTTTCTTTTACCGAAATATAACGGAGACGAAGTCTAGATCTTCCATGATACCATACATACGTGTACATATTGCATACGACCTCAATAAGTGACCAACAATCACATGTCCAAACAAAATAAGTGATAATATATCACATTTATCCGGGAGTCAAATTTGTCTCTTTGCTGTACGTTAGTACTGACCTGTTCACGGACTTGCTCCTGTGCCCTCATGCATCCGAAAATCAAGTTCCTCATCAATAAGTGATTTTACCACATAGGGCTTGTTTTCAATCCAAAATAAGTGAGTATCTCACATTTTCATATACGTCAAAACAGATGATAAATGGTATACTCACTAGTAAGATGAACTCTCGTGCATACCTTGATACGGGAATGTGTCGTGTGTGGATGAACACCGGTCGGTAAGTATAAATCATACCTTAACGTATCTCCTAATCGCGAGTACATCTGATGAGTTGAGCTTAAGTGGACAACAATACCGATAATTGTTATATGATGCTTATCTAAATGTTAACTAATTGAACAACAAGAGTGTTTTGGCGTGACCGTACACTGATATGATTCTCTTACCCTCGAAACTCGCAAAAAGAATGTCTGTAAATATTTATTTACTGCTTTCAGTTTCTGCATCTCTGTATATATTTATTTACTGCTTTCAGTCTTTACATTTCAAGTATTCAAAAATACCAAAAAGATTTTAGGTGTGTTTTAACATAAACTTTATAAAAACCAAAAAGATTTTATTTCTATCTTATTTTTGATTAACCGATGTTGGAACTCGAATCTTCGTTACCTGAAACCTGATCGAAAACCAAAACAACTGTATCTTCATAAACAGTCGAAATTTGCAAGTTTTGAAAGTTAAAAACCAAGATTGAACAATTTGTTAAACTTTCAAACTGTCGGACGGTAGTTGATTGAGAACTGGTCACATGTGTGTCGTTTGTTTATGTTAACTATATTCCAAGCGGTTGTTCTCATTACGTGTTTAGCTTTCTTGTATGTGCAGATGCGAACGTGATAGAAGACTAGCTTTGGAATGAAGACACAACGTGGAGGCACTCAAAAGATAAAGATGGTCGAGTTGCCGTTGACCTATCATCAACACCTCAAGGATCTAAGTGTGAAAATGGATTTATTTTAAGGGGGAGTTTGTTAACACACTTCCTAAATGAAATGGGGAGTTTGTTGATACACTTTCTACTTATGACGCGTGAAGACTTTGAAGATCCTCCGACATGATAGACATGGAAGATGAACCCTCACGAGCAGCGTCCAAGGGGGAGTTTGTTGATACATATTATATGGACGCGGCCCATTCAGTTCGACATCGCTACGAGTTGAAGACCAAGACTTGATTTCCTCCATCAAGTCTCGGTGAAAGTTGCTGATCTGCATGTTGCAGATGTTCTGTTTGCTGCTGACGAAACTCCTCCTATGCATGCTGTGATGAAAAACTGACCTTGTAACATGACGAAAAACCTCTGATGAAACACATTCTTTGTCGCGATATGATGGTGACGAAAGACCTGCATGTTTCGTCGTCTCTGGTGTTTCGCAGGAGTTCTTTCGTCGGCTGAAGTCTTCCGTCGGCTCCATGTTGTTTCGTCAGCATGTTTCGTCGACCTGTGCCTTTAAATAGCAGCAAACTGAAGACAGAAGTGAGTAGAACAGAGACATACGAGATAAAAGTGAGTGAGTTTGTGAGAGTTATAACTTTGTGTAATTCTTGTAAACAAACTCTTCTGGTTATAGCATTTGGAACTTTAATCGTTATATCTTGCTTGTCTGTTTCGTGTTCTTATCTCGGTTTGCTTTCCCGGTTGGATTCCGCACAACCGGGTTTGTTCGTATACAAGGATTAGGCGACTAGATCCTCCGCTAGTGGACCTACAGTTTGCTGTGTGGCTATGCAATCGAATATGTGGACCATATTTATGTAACTTGTTTATCAACAAAGGTACTATGGTGGGAAGTGGGCAGGTGGATAGAGGTACCTAAGATCGCTTCATGCTCCATGGTAACGGAGATGATTACATTGGTTTATGATCTGAAACTCCCTAAGAAAAGGAATAAACTAATTTGAATATTTCAACTAAATCAGAATAAAAGAATTTGAACAAATAGACTAAATCTATATCTGATCTGATGATGGCCTCTAACTTAAATATTGTTCGTATCAGTCATTATGTTCGAATGAGTTGTTGCATTGCTGTTTTGTTGCTACTACGTTCATATTATTACCTGTTACGTTGTTTATCCACTTGGCGAGAACTTAACTTGGTTATGCTTTTTTTTTTGTAAGAAAAATTCTACGATAAACAGACTCATATCCACATGGCCTACCCTGGTGTGGGTAAGCCGCAACCCTAGCCGAGGCCCGTTTTTCCATAGTGGCTAGTGCTCTGGTAGTTTTGGTTTGTATCTTTTTCAGGGAGGGTGTGGGTTCGATCCATGCTTCCCTTGTTTTTTGCTTCTTTTTTCTTTCTCCTGGCTCCTGCTTCTCTTAGTGTAGGTCTGTTTTTCCTGGAGGATCCGATACGAAAACCTAGTCCCTGTTTATCACAAACACGACCGCGGGTGCGGAATCCCCGTGACGGTGCAAACCGAACAAAGTAGATAAATAACAACAGCAAGTAACCAAAGATTCACTTCGATTAAATGGATGAGAACATTCACAAACATATACACAAAATGCTTGTACAATAAACTCTCACAAGTCTCTCAGTTCTCGTGGAGTCTCACAATAATCTCATAACTAAACTGATAAACAACTTAGCTATTTATACTGTCCAGCGACGAACTCCCATGAGATGAAATCCATGTATGACGAAGTCTTAGGAGTTCGCCACACACACATATTGACGAAATCAGGGAGTTCATCACACATATATTGACGAAATCACAAAGTTCGTCATATATGTTTCCTGTAAATGTAAAGTCTTCTCATGAGATCATCATGACATCATCATGACATCATCATCACATCATCATGGTGATGTCATGGATGATGTGTCTGCGGGACGGTTCGCGGCTCTTCGTGCTTCGCGTGTTGATCTCTGGGGCGCACGACGGAGGAATGTCGCGACGTCGGACTTGAGCCGGACCTAACCGAGTCGAACTGAACCGAGTCGCGTCCACATAAAGTGTACCAACACTTAGAATGGCCCAGTACTAAAAATATATTTCTTTAACATATGTTTTTCCATCCTTTCATATGTATTAAGTCATTTACTTTCTATTGGTATCAGAGCATTGGCTCGATTCCTTGTTTAAACCAAGTCGATTTTCTTGTGTTTGAATAGATTTTCATGTTCTTGTCTAGATTTGTTCTTGATTTTTGAAACAAAAAGTTTGTATTTTCTGGAAAATCAGGTTTAAATCTTTGAAAATCTTGTGTTTTTGCTGTTTGTTCTTATAAAAATCTTGCTAGTTTTTATTTTTACATGTTAAGAAAGGATTTTTAGTGAACTTTCGTGCAAAAAACTTGTGTTCGGAAAATTATTCCGGTAAAAATATTGTCCAGAATCACCAAAAACTCATCGAGTTCTTCATGATCTTCAACGAGTTCATAGTGTTCTTGATAAATGTTTATAGTTTGATCTTTGTTTGGTGAAACATTGGAGTGATTGTGATTAAAATATTGTTGTTTGAAAAAGGTGACACAAAAATGATGAAAGTTTGACATTAGTGGTCTTTCAGTAAGGTTGTGTTTGACAATAGAGCATTAGGTGTCAGAAGGATAATGTTCTTTAATTTGTGAAAATATCTTCAATCTTTTGTGTGTGCCATATTGTCAACGAACTTTCAGGTCAACAAACAGGTCGACAAACTCCTGAAGCTTCGTCATAGTTATTTGTGACGAGCTCTACTACCTTCGCAATTAATATTCAGTGATGAACTCTAAGACTTCATCAAAAGAAGTCCTCGACGAACTCTACCTAATTTCATCACCCTTGACATCGACGAACTCCATACAATTTCGTCACTTTCAAGACCAACGGTTGTTCTACCAACGACAGATTTGTACGGCAATCCACTACCAGTGAAACAGCAAGCATGTTATGGTAGCACGTCATCAGCCGGTCAGCCATCAAATACAGTACGGCTAGACACTTCAATCTTTTCAAAAGTGAGTGTTGAAGTAGCTAAGGATCATATGGAGATACTAAACACTCTGGTTAGTGCGTATTGTGGGTTGATAGCAGGTCAGATCGGGAACATCAATCTGACTGAAGAAGATTACCAGCAGATAGATAAAGAGGAGATGGATATGATGAACATCAAGTGGGCTTTCGCTAGTGCTGTTAGGCGGGCTAAGGACTTCATGGAAAGAACTGGTAGAACCAGCTTGGAAAGCAAGAAAGACACCAAGTATGGGTTTGATAAGCAGTCTGTTAAGTGCTTTAACTGTGGTGAACGTGGTCATTTCAAGCGGGAATGCACAAAGCCAGCAAAGCATGGGAACCAAAATCCTTTCAGAGGTCAAGGCAACCAACATAATCAGAATCAAACCAGGAATTATGATCGCACCTTGGTCCCTGCAAACAATCAAGCAGGACCATCGAACACCAATCAAGCTCTTGTGGTGCAAATAGATGAAGGTTGCGACTGGTCAATGCAATTAGGCATTGGTGATCAGGGAGGAGCAGCTTGTTTTGCTGAAGCTGCTAAGGATTTGAATCACGCCAGTGGTGGAGAATCTTCCGCCAGTGGTGGTGAATCTTCAGATGAAGAGAGTTCTGGTGATTCAAGGAGTTCAGATGAGGAAACCTCAAACTCAGGCGAAGATTATTCTGATGATGTATCTAGTGGGAGAATCGATGTAGATATCGATGAATTGTTAGGAGAAGCTGCAGCAAGGAATGTCGTGTCTTCACTTTATGGCTTGTTGTCTGACACGTTCTCTTCGCCTTTAGCTGATTCTGTTGTCGCATCTGCACATACAAGAAAGCTAAACACGTAATGAGAACAACCGCTTGGAATTTAGACAAATTAAACAAATGACACATATGAGATCTAATCTCATTTAAACACCGATTGACAACAATTTGAAAGTTTAAAAATTGATCAATTTTTATCTTTTAATTTTCAAAACTTGTTAACTTCGACAGTTTATGAAGGTGCAATTGTTTTCCGGTTTACAATCAGGATTTTGGGTAGGATAGACTTGAGTTCCAACATCGGTCAATCAAAAATAAACTAGAAGCAAAATCTTTTTGGCTTTTATAAAGTTTATATTAAAACACACCTAAAATCTTTTTGGAATTTTTCATTTTTCAAATGTAAAGACGGAAAGCAATAAATAAATATATACAAAGGTGCAGAAACGAAAGCAGTAAACAAATATTTACAGACATTCTTTTTGCGAGTTTCGAGGGTAAGAGAATCATATCAGTGTACGGTCACACCAAAATGCTCTTTTTGTTCAATTAGTTAACATTTAGATAAGCGTCCTATAACAATTATCGGTATTGTTGTCCACATAAGCTCAACTTATCAGATGTAATCATGGCGAGGGGATACGTTAAGGTATGATTTATACTTACCGACCGGTGTTCATCCACACACGACACATTCCCGTATCAAGGTATGCACGAGGGTTCATCTTACCGGTGAGTATACCGTTTATCATCTGTTTGACCGTATAAAAGATGTGAGAAACTCACTTATTTTGATTTGAAAAACAAGCCCTATGTGATAGAATCACTTATTGATGAGGAACTTGATTTTCAGATGCATGAGGGCACAGGAGCAAGTCCGTGAACAGGTCAGTACTAACGTACAACAAAGAGACGAACTTGACTCCCGCAAAGAATCTGTGATATATTATCACTTATTTTGTTTGGACATGTGATTGTTGATCACTTATTGAGGTCGTATGCAATATGTACACGTATGTATAGTATCATGGAAGATCTAGACTTCGTCTACGTTTTGTTTCGATAAAAGAAACAACCATGATACCCAGATGATAAACAACATAAAGACCACATATCTCAGAACCTCGACAATCTCTCAAACGAAATTTTGGTACTAAGACCATATGCCAATGAGCGGTTCCCACCTGGTCTTCTGTCGATTTAAGATTTATATCACCCTGCACACTTTAAAATGATTGTGAGCCTACCGACACATCTTATATAGAGCTGCTTATCGTTTTTCGTTTTAAGTTCAGTTCGAAGAGGTTTCGACAGACCACTGATTTACTATCATTTTCTCCTTTTCTCGCCAGGAAACTCATTTTTTTTTCTATTGTTTTTGGGTTTTTGACATTTTTCGATGTTTTTGAATTTTCAAATTTGGATTTACTCCCCCTAAAATCAACAAACTAAGATAAATTTAAAAGACACAAAGATATTTACAAAAAGGATTTCCCAATGTCGGTTAACTCATGTTTTACCTCAATGCCGTTTACCAAAATTAATTTAATCAGAAATGATTTATCAAATTTTGGAAAAAATGAGTTGGCACGTCGATAAGCGGTGCGGACCATGACAACATTGACAAGTTTCATATTAAAAACAATCACGTGTGAGGCGATATTCGAGATCAACGTGTCTGGACAAAGAGTGCTGTATGAGATGATAATAATTCATAAAGCAGCTTAAATATCGACAAGTATAGGAGAGATATGAAATTTAAAACCGTATCCTGCAACAGCTTCATGCATTGCAAGGAATCTGAGTGGTCTCCTAAGCTGGATATCCACCAGGTGTGGATTTCAAAGTCGATTTTGTAGCTACTGAGAAATCTCTTCACAGCAACAAGATCATAGACCTCTGGGTCCGACTGGTCTTCCACATTGCACCAGCGAAGGTCTTTGTCTTTCTCCTTCAGAAGTAGTGTGCGGTTGTTCAATCCACGCCAAGGCATCCGCACACCCGGTTGGTTTGTTCAACAAACATATTTTCTTCAATCACACCGCAAAGAAATGTACACTGCACGTTCATCTCGTTGATTTTGAATCATCAGACGTGCTGCAGGTGCGTACATTTTGATTGAATCTATCCCGGGGACCCGATCAAAGCTTTGAACAATCAAACTTTGGTATGATTTGCATTTTGTCGAAGGTTTTCAATTTCTTTGACAGACAATTCTGTCTTCTTTTCTTTTCTCTCCATCAAAGGCAACAATTTCTTTTGTCGCCGATCTTGTGCATGGACACTCCACTATCAACAATCCGATGACTATCGATAATTCCTCCTGGAACATCCTGCACACTCACTCAGAGATTAGTTGGAGAGGGGGACCCAAGCCTTCATAGACTTGGGTCGTCCGTGTTCATCGACAAAGGTTATTTCAACCTCGCGATGACCTGGAACTGGTGAGACTCCCCCTGAAACTTTATCTGTTTTAGGTTTCCAAGCTTGTTTTCGTTTACCGGATTGTATATTATTTACAGATTTAGAAATCTCTGGTTTTAATGGTTGTGACAAACTAGGTTTCCTATTAACAGATTTTACTTCCGTTTTTACAGCCTTTTCGATCACCTTCACATTTTTACGTTGTTGTTTTGTTTCCTTTTCTTTAACAGTGCATTTGTCAGTTTTTGGTGACATAGGACGACGTTGTTGGTGACCTTGTTCAGAAGGGGCTCTTTCTACAAAATTTGGTTTCGGAGAGTTTGTGCAATTTTTGATAATGTGGCCAAACTCCCCGCATTTAAAGCATGATCTCCTTTCAAAAAAATTAGGAGATTCTGTTCGATGATCTGACGTTGAATTTGTAGACCCCGAGGTACTAGCTTCACACCCGTTTGTGTGTTGGGTGTAATTGTTATCACTATTACGTTTCAAAATTTTGACCTTTTGAACAAACTCAGTATTGGATTTATTTTCAAAAGTCTCAACTTTATCAGTACCCATGGAGGCCACAAATTTAATGTCTTTGTTTTTCTTCTTGTAACGAGCTCCTTTTGTTTCAGCCTTTGGGCGTAAAGCCTTAGGCTTTTGAGCTCGTTGTTGTTGTTTACCCTTAAAGGCGACATGTTGTTGCTTAGTCGGTAATTTCTGATTTCCATGCTGTTTTCTAATTTCAGCTTTTGGAATAGGATCACATTGAGTTACAGAAACTCTCGGGATCGCTTTACCCAAAAACTTAGTTGTATTATCTTCAAACACTTTATCAATCAAGGATTGATTGACGTTTTTTATTGGAAAATCTTTGTCTGAATAAATTTTACTATCACCGACCAAAGTATACAACACGTTATCACTTTTAATGGTAGACACTGTCTCAGTGATAGGATCTATCTCTTGTTTAGCACCAGTTGATTGCACAGCAGGAGTAGGAGGATCACACAGAATGTGATTCTCAAAAGGCACTTCTACTCCTTTTCTATCGTCAAGAGATTTATCCTCATCACTCACATCTGATTCATCATCTGAAGAATCATAGTCCTCAACGGTTGGAGGACTTTGATTTGAAGCACATGATGACTTTTCCTTGCTATCAGATGATCCCTCCGATGAATTGTCCATTTTGAACCCTAAGCCAGTTGTAACTTCCTCATAATAAAGAGGTACAGTTGGCTCAAAACGCGACATTTCCTCCTCATCGGGCATCTTGGTATAGTTGTGTCTCAAAGGAGGCGGGCATGACTTATACCCAACGCCTTTAACATTACCCTTTAGTTGTTGAACGTCAATGATGTGATCAAGCACATATCGGGAGTTTGAGTAACTCTCCAATTTGAGCTTGATCGCTTCATGCTCACATTTCACCTCGGCTAGCTCTTTCTTAGTTGCCTCAATGATATTAATGTAATTATTAATACCAGTTTGCTTATTAAAAACCGTTTTTGATAACTCAGAAACACTTTTCTTGAGTGTTTCAATTACCGATTTAAAATCTTTTTCGTTGCGAGCTAAGGCCATGTTTGCCTCTTTGCACTTTGACAGTTCAATAACCAAACTCTGATTGTGACTGTGAATCTTTTCAGATTCTTGTTTCATATCAGCACATTCATGTTTCGTATCAGCACAATCACTACATATGCTAGGAGTTTCAGATTTTACCTGACTTGTAGAAGCTGAGACATTAGCCATAAAGGCAGTCGGAGAAGAGAAAGATCCATCTTCAGTGAGAATCTTCTCCATTTCTTCTGATGTAGCATCAACTTTCTTGATCAAGACATATTTCTGACACTTGACCTCCTCAGTATCATTCAACAACCTATCACCTTCAGAACCTACACGTTCATTCACATCCGATTCTTCATCAGAACTCCCACTGTAGCCCAAACTGTCATCGGATTCAGAAAATTCTTCCTTGTGCACATGCTTGATGTGACCGATGATCTTCGCATAGCACGCAATTCCCCCTTGATTTCCATCTCCAAATTGTACAGACCAATCACACACTTCATCAGCTTGAACTATCAATGCTCGGTTGGCGTTTGAAGGACCCAACTGGTTTGTGTTGTTGGTAGCTACTATCCCTCTTTCATTGTTAGCTTGATTTTGGAAGGGATTTTGGTTGCCTTGTTGGTTGCTAGGGCGTTTGCACTCACGCTTGAAATGACCCTTTTCACCGCAATTAAAGCATGTGACAGCACCCTTGTCAAAGCCGTACTTGGTATGCCTTTTGCTTTCCAAGCTGGTTCTCCCCGTTCTGCTCATATAATCCTTTGCCCTTCTCACAGCGCTAGCAAACGCCCACTTAATGTCCATCAACTCCATCTCATCTCTGTTTATCTGCTGATAATCTTCATTAAACAAATTAATGTTTCCAATTTGACCTGCGACTAATCCGCTGTAGGCATTAACCATAGTGGTAAGAATTTCCATGTGATCCCGTGTAGCTTCTACACTCACTTTGGAAAGATTTGAAGTATCAGGTTTGTTACCATAGAAGGCTTGTTGTGGTTGGGCTTCAGGTGGTTTAGGAAAATAGGCAGTTGGATCAAATTGGGGTTGAGGTGTGGCAACTTGAGGTTTCGGAAGATAGGCATTTATATCAAATTGGGGTTGAGGTGTGGCAAGTTGAGGTTTCGGAAGATAGGCATTTATATCAAATTGGGGTTGGGGTGGTGCCACTACTCCACAAAATAGGAATTTGGGTCGAAAGCATTTGACACAAAAGCTGTTTGTATCTTTGGTTGCTGGCTTGTACTAGCAGCAGGAGCAATCCCTCCAAAGTACATCTCTTGATTTTGAGGGACAGGAATTAGTTTAGCTTTTCTGATTTCTTCTGCATCCTTGTTCTCCAGCTTTTGAACAAACTCATAGATACTGACAGTATCCAATACACCTGTATGCTTTAACAACTCAATGAATGGGCTCCACTTTGGTGGTAGAGCATCAGCAAACCATGTGAATATTTCCTGCGAAGATACAACAACCTTGTAAGAAATCATTTCACTAATTAAATGATAAAAACGAGTTTTCATCTCATTCAGTGTTTCAGTCTGCACAAACATAAACCCTTCAAACTCCTTCTTTAGTAAATCATGACGCGTCTTCCGTGTGGCCGCATTTACTTCTCCTCTTGTAACTAGGATGTCCAACAAGGCTTTGGTGCTAGTACAATGGGCGAATTGATGGTAGATATCTTTATGCAATGATTGCGTAAGGATAGCAAACGCTTTCGTTTCAAGGTCATACGCCTTCTTGTCATTTTCAGCCATGGTCGCCAAAGTCGTAGCATTTGATCTGGCTTCCTCAAGAGCGATGTTATATGCTGTGGTGAAACACGTCCATTGCTCGGTGTTTTGACCGAAAACATAAGTCTGAAAACGACCTTTCCACGATGGATAGTCGTTCATGTGGTTGAGTTTTGACGGACGGTTATTGCTACCCGTTTCACTTTCGCTCATGAGTAGGTTCTGGATACTTTGATTTTGATTTGCCACGCACGCCCATTGACTAGCCGAAATTCTTTCTTGTGGCATCAAAGACTTAACCCATGACATATCAGGGACCGTGCTAATGCTTCAATCTAATGGATTTGTACTCATATTTGATATATGAACAATTGTACCTGAATAACAACTTGAAAATAGATGGTTAAGTATGATTTGCAAAGTTTCTGTTAATATTTGACAAGTATGAACGACGAAGTTCCTTTTGATGAACTTGAAGATTTCGTCCAAAACACCCTTTGACGAAGATATGAGACTTCGTCTAAAAGAAACTTTTGACGAAATTAGAGTGGGTTTGACGAAGATGTAATGATTGACGAAGTCAGTTTGGGGATGAAGTTTCAAAAATGACGAACTCTATATGATATGTATGTGATGAACTCTAAAGACTTATCATTCCATGAACATTTGAAGTTCACGTGATTTCATATTTGATAAGTCTTCATGCAAAGTTGTTTAGTCAAACATGTCATGCTCTAAATGCATATATCATATTATAAAAAAGGACTTATTAATATATTGCCAATCAATGTGACGAAGATGTATAGTTGACGAAGATACTGGTGATGAAATCTATATTAGATATTATCACACAAAAGAAAATCTTATCCTCTGACAAGTTGGTGACACCAAATTTCAACAGACCATGCTTTTCTCCTTTTCAAAGCTTCTTTTTCAGCAAACCATCATGGTTTTGTACACACAAGTCAAACAAACAGTAGTATAATCTATATCACTTTAATCATTCAGCAAATAAAGATCAAACCACAGAAATATAGGAAGAACACTAAGAACAATATGATGAACACTTTGAAGACTCCGGCCAAAATATCACTGGACAAATTTTCGGAACATGAATTTTGCATAAACTATCAACAAAAACCAAGTCCTAACATGCAAACATTTAATAAAACAGGGTTTTCATTAAAACTTACAGCAAAAACAACACAATGTTCATAGATTTTCAAACCTTTTTCAGAAAATAGATAAACTTTTCAAGAACGAGAACTGAAAATCCCCAGAACACACTTGTTTCAAACAACACAATGTTTGGTTTTAAACAAGGAAAAGAGCCAAAGCTCTGATACCACTTGTAGGTTTGTTTTTCCCGGAGGATCCGATACGAAAACCTATTCCCTGTTTATCACAAACACGATCGCGGGTGCGGAATCCCCATGACGGTGCAAACCGAACAAAGTAGATAAATAACAACAGCAAGTAACCAAAGATTCACTTCGATTAAATGGATGAGAACATTCACAAACATATACACACAATGCTTGTACAATAAACTCTCACAAGTCTCTCAGTTCTCGTGGAGTCTCACAATAATCTCATAACTAAACTGATAAACAACTTAGCTATTTATACTGTCCAGCGACGAACTCCCATGAGACGAAATCCATGTGTGACGAAGTCTTAGGAGTTCGCCACACACACATATTGACGAAATCAGGGAGTTCATCACACATATATTGACGAAATCACAAAGTTCGCCATATTTGTTTCTAGTAAATGTAAAGTCTTCTCATGAGATCATCATGACATTAACATGGTGATGTCATGGATGATGTGTCTGCGGGACGGTTCGCGGCTCTTCGTGCTTCACGTGTCAATCTCTGGGGCGCACGACGGAGGAATGTCGCGACGTCGGACTTGAACCGGACATAACCGAGTCGAACCGAACCGAGTCGCGTCCACATAAAGTGTACCAACACTTAGAATGGCCCAGTACTAAAAATATATTTCTTTAACATATGTTTTTCATCCTTTCATGTGTATTAAGTCATTTACTTTCTATTGGTATCAGAGCATTGGCTCGATTCCTTGTTTAAACCAAGTCGATTTTCTTGTGTTTGAATAGATTTTCATGTTCTTGTCTAGATTTGTTCTTGATTTTTGAAACAAAAAGTTTGTATTTTCTGGAAAATCAGGTTTAAATCTTTGAAAATCTTGTGTTTTTACTGTTTGTTCTTATAAAAATCTTGCTAGTTTTTATTTTTACATGTTAAGAAAGGATTTTTAGTGAACTTTCGTGCAAAAAACTTGTGTTCGGAAAATTATTCCGGTAAAAATGTTGTCCAGAATCACCAAAAACTCATCGAGTTTTTCATGATCTTCAACGAGTTCATAGTGTTCTTGATAAATGTTTATAGTTTGATCTTTGTTTGGTGAAACATTGGAGTGATTGTGATTAAAATATTGTTGTTTGAAAAAGGTGACACAAAAATGATGAAAGTTTGACATTAGTGGTCTTTCAGTAAGCTTGTGTTTGACAATAGAGCATTAGGTGTCAGAAGGATAATGTTCTTTAATTTGTGAAAATATCTTCAATCTTTTGTGTGTGCCATATTGTCAACGAACTTTCAGGTCAACAAACAGGTCGACGAACTCCTGAAGCTTCGTCATAGTTATTTGTGACGAGCTCTACTACCTTCGCAATTACTATTCAGTGACGAACTCAAAGACTTCATCAAAAGAAGTCCTCGACGAACTCTACCTAATTTCATCACCCTTGACATCGACGAACTCCATACAATTTCGTCACTTTCATCTTGGACGAACTTCAAGTCTTCGTCACATATATCTTCGATGAACTTGTAATAACTTCGTCAACATTGGTCTTGGACGAACTCCTTTAGATTTCGTCGCATACACTTGTGATATTTCTAACAGAAGCATTTTATTTCATTGATAACTGTTTGATTTGAGTGATTTAAGCAGGTATTCATCATTATATATTCAAAATGAATCCAGATTGGTGGGGTACTCCGTCTAATACGGAAAGTAAGTATAGAAGCATGGGATTATCTCCATCATGGGCCAAACCTCCTGCACCATCGTCTTCACCTCAAATTTCATCAAGTCAATGGGCGTTTGTTTCAAATCAGAATCAAAGTATTCAAAGTATACTTTGAAGCGAAAATGAAACCGGAAGCAATAATCGTCCACCAAAGATAATGCACATGAATGAATATTCGGGATGGGAAGACAAATTTCATACATATATTCTTGGGCAAAACACGAAGTTATGGTTACGATTCATTACAGACTTCGATCAAGCACTTGATGTTGCCGCTTCAACTGCCGCGTCATTTGCAGATCTTTCTCCAGATGATAAGAAGATTTATGATTTAAAAAAGAAGGCTTTTTCTATTCTAACTCAAGCGTTAAACAAAGACATCTATCATCAGTTTGTAAGCTTCAAGACCACAAAGCGGTTATGGGACGCATTGAAGACGAGAGGTGAAGGAAACAAAGCGTCACGCAAATTACGACATGACTTACTCAAGAAAGAGTTTGATGGTTTCACATGTATGGAAAGAGAATCTTTGAGAGATTTGACAAGTCGATTTTATCACTTGTTGACTGAGTTGAATCATTATGGGGTAGTAACAACTCCTGCAGAGGTTGTCACAAAGTTGGCCGATGTGCTGCCATTTCAATGGAAGGGTTTCTTGGAAATTTTGAAGTACAATGGCACATTGGCTACAACCTCAATCAATGATTTCGTTCAGATGTTGGAGAATAAAGATCAGGAAGAAACTCTAAAGGCGAAAAAGGTTCAAGTACAACAAAATCCTGATATGTATTTTGGAGCTTCTAGCACTTCTGCAAGACCTGCTTAACATGCTCCACTCCAAACGGCGTTTGTCACAAGCACATATTTGTATGGCAATCCGATACAAGTTTCTGTTAAGCCAGCTCCAACCACAGACTTGTATGGAAATCCACTACAACCAGCTCCACAACAGCCAAGCCAATGATCTACCGTAGCAACTGATATGTTCAGAAATCCATTACGTATTCGATCTACCGGAGCAACAGATCTGTATGGAAATCCACTTCCAGTTTCCTCAAGACCAACGGTTGTTCTACCAATGACAGATTTGTACGGCAATCCACTAGCTGTGCAACAGCAAGCCTATTATGGTAGCATGTCATCAGCCGGTCAGCCATCAAATACAGTACGGCTAGACACTTCAAACTTTTCAAAAGTGAGTGTTGAAGTAGCTAAGGATCATATAGAGATACTAAACACTATGGTTAGTGCGTATTGTGGGTTGATAGCAGGTTAGATCGGGAACATCAATCTGACTCAAGAAGATTACCAGCAGATAGATAAAGAGGAGATGTATATGATGAACATCAAGTGGGCTTTCGCTAGTGCTGTTAGGCGGGCTAAGGACTTCATGGAAAGAACTGGTAGAACCAGCTTGGAAAACAAGAAAGACACCAAGTATGGGTTCGATAAGCAGTCTGTTAATTGCTTTAACTGTGGTGAACGTGGTCATTTCAAGCGGGAATGCACAAAGCCAGCACAACATGGGAACCAAAATCCTTTCAGAGGTCAAGGCAACCAACATAATCAGAATCAAACCAGGAATTACGATCGCACCTTGGTCCCTGCAAACAATCAAGCAGGACCATCGAACACCAATCAAGCTCTTGTGGTGCAAATAGATGAAGGTTGCGACTGGTCAATGCAATTAGGCATTGGTGATCAGGCAGGAGCAGCTTGTTTTGTTGAAGCTACTAAGGATTTGAATCACGCCAGTGGTGGAGAATCTTCTGCCAGTGGTGGTGAATCTTCAGATGAAGAGAGTTCTGGTGATTCAAGGAGTTCAGATGAGGAAACCTCAACCTCAGGCGAGGATTATTCTGATGATGTATCTAGTGGGAGAATCGATGCAGATATCGATGAATTGTTAGGAGAAGCTGCAACAAGGAATCATAGAAGATCTATTCTTGTGGATCAAGCTGCTTATTCTTCTTCTTCTTCTCTTCATTCAGCCTTTATGGCTAATGGCAGCAGTTCATCAAGCCAGGTATGTGTCGATGAACCAACTGTCGTTAATTGTGATAATTGTGCTAATTTAAGTGATAAGTTTGCTGATTTAGATGCTAATATGTCTGAGTTGCAAAGCAAACATGATGCTTTAAATGGTGAATTGTCTGACTTGCAAAACAAACATGTTTCTTTAAATGATAAGATGTCTGATTTGCAAAGCAAACATGAGGCTTTGCAAACCAAGTATGATGTGACATTTATCCACAACCAAAAGTTGATCGTGGATCTTGCCAAATGCACAGAAGCCAACATGTTTTATACAAACCATGAAAACGAGTATAAAACAATGATTGAAAATTTAAGAGAAAATAAATCCGAGCTAACGAAAATGGTCTCAAGAAAACAAACAACCATTAACTGTTACATCAATAGGCTCGAGATAATGCAAAAAGAGATGGCTTGTGTAAAATCTGAAAGTGAGGCGATTAATCTTAAGCTAAATAGTTATTTGAACTCTAGCTATGTGTTGGATCACATCATTGATGTTCAGAAGGAGAAAAGGGATGTCACGTGCATTGGATATAAAAAATGTCCACATCCTGTGAAACACAATTATGATGTCATGACTGATGAAGAGGATAGAACTCTTTAAACATTGAGGAGTTTACAACGGGACTTAGGTACAAAAATGAAGTATCATCAGATTCAGATGTTTCAACAGTTACAAGTGTGTCAACTGCTGAACAAAATCAGGATCCTCCAGTCATTGTTGAGGATGCTGATTCTTCAGATGATGAATCCGATGATACTAACTCAGCATAGTTTAATGCGGTAATCAAAGAAGAGGACATACCTCTTGAGAATCATATTCTATGTGATCCTCCCGCAAAACCTGCTAAGACTGTTCTGGTCGAGTCCACGTCTGCAACAGAGTCAGAGAGTGTGAATTTGCTGTACACTCTTGTTGGTGATGATAAAATCTATTCTGACAAAGATTTTCAGATTAATAATGTAAATCAATCTTTAATCCATAAAGTTTTTGAAGATTCGACAAGTAGGTTTTTGGGAAAGTCGGGTTCACACGTTGTGGTAACACAGTGCCCTCCGATTCCAAAGGCCGAAGTTCGAAAACCATACGGCAATAAAAATTTACCAACAGTGAAAAAGCAGCAAAATCATACCAAACCAAAAGGTAAATCAATGACTCAAGGTCGAAAGGAACCGAACCAAAAGAAGAACAAGAAAGTGAACTTTGTGAAATCAACGGGAACAGATAAACTTGACACATTTGAAAACAAATCTAACCTAGATTTTGTTAATCAAGCGAAAATTTTGAAAAGAAATGAACAAAACAGTTCAAAACCAAGTACCTCGGGATTACACAGTTCATCATCATCAAGACAATCACATGATACTCCGGGGTTTGTAGAACGAAGATCATGTTTTTCATGTGGTACATTTGGACATATTATTCGAAATTGTCCACAACTTCATAAACAAAAAGCCAAAGTTGATGATCCCCGTGACCAAATTGACCGCAAGCGATCTGTTTCATCAAAACCAAATCTCCGTCTTGTAAAAGAAAGGGAAAAGAAACAGAAACACCAACATGTCAAGAAAATTGAAAAAGCGATTAAAACCGACGTGGTTAACAAAACATCTGTTTCTGTCAAACCAGACAATTCAAAAACTTCAAACAATCATGAAGTTAAGATTTTAAAGAATAAAACTGGTAAAACAAAATAGACCTGGAAACCAAAAACGGTTACTGAATCAGGGGGAACATCACAATTTCCACAACATCGAGAAGTTCAAGTATCTTACGTTGATGAAAATGGAAGACCCAAGACCACAAAGGCTGGGGTCCCCATCTCCAACTAATCATGTGAGTTGATGTGCAGGGTGTTCCAGGAGGAACTTTCAGCAGTCATTGGATTGTTGATAGTGGGGCATCCAGGCACATGACAGGTGACATGAAGCTTCTCTACGACGTTAAATCTATTAGAGGAGGTTATGTTGCTTTTGCTGGAGATAAAGGCGGTTATATAACAGGAGAAGGAATGGTATCTAATGGGGTTGTAAGTTTTGACAAGATTAACTTTGTACAACAGCTTTATCACAATCTTCTCAGCGTTTCACAAATCTGTGATAAACAGTCAAATGAGAGGGTTATTTGTTTGGTGAAACATTGGAGTGATTGTGATTAAAATATTGTTGTTTGAAAAAGGTGACACAAAAATGATGAAAGTTTGACATTAGTGGTCTTTCAGTAAGGTTGTGTTTGACAATAGAGCATTAGGTGTCAGAAGGATAATGTTCTTTAATTTGTGAAAATATCTTCAATCTTTTGTGTGTGCCATATTGTCAACGAACTTTCAGGTCAACAAACAGGTCGACGAACTCCTGAAAATTCGTCATAGTTATTTGTGACGAACTCTACTACCTTCGCAATTACTGTTCAGTGACGAACTCTAAGACTTCGTCAAAAGAAGTCCTCGACGAACTCTACCTAATTTCATCACCCTTGACATCGACGAACTCCTTACAATTTCGTCACTTTCAGCTTGGACGAACTTCAAGTCTTCGTCGCATATATCTTCGACGAACTTCTAATAACTTCGTCAACATTGGTCTTGGACGAACTCCTTTAGATTTCGTCGCATACACTTGTCATATTTCTAACAGAAGCATTTTATTTCATTGATAACTGTTTGATTTGAGTGATTTAAGCAGGTATTCATCATTATATATTCAAAATGAATCCAGATTGGTGGGGTACTCCGTCTAATACGGAAAGTAAGTATAGAAGCATGGGATTATCTCCATCATGGGCCAAACCTCCTGCACCATCGTCTTCACCTCAAATTTCATCAAGTCAATGGGCGTTTGTTTCAAATCAGAATCAAAGTATTCAAAGTATACTTTGAAGCGAAAATGAAACCGGAAGCAATAATCGTCCACCAAAGATAATGCACATGAATGAATATTCGGGATGGGAAGACAAATTTCATACATATATTCTTGGGCAAAACACGAAGTTATGGTTACGATTCATTACAGACTTCGATCAAGCACTTGATGTTGCCGCTTCAACTGCCGCGTCATTTGCAGATCTTTCTCCAGATGATAAGAAGATTTATGATTTAAAAAAGAAGGCTTTTTCTATTCTAACTCAAGCGTTAAACAAAGACATCTATCATCAGTTTGTAAGCTTCAAGACAACAAAGCAGTTATGGGACGCACTGAAGACGAGAGGTGAAGGAAACGAAGCGTCACGCAAATTACGACATGACTTACTCAAGAAAGAGTTTGATGGTTTCACATGTATGTGTTAGTGCAGTATGTCTATCGCCTCCGTCATCTCAAGACCGTAGCTGAAACACATTAATTCTAGGCCTTATATTGTAATATCTAGTTAAGAAAGGCAAGGTGGCAATATTGTAATTAATGAGTTTTCTCATTAAAGCCTTGGCCTATAAATAGATATGTTAGGGTTAACTTTTGGAACTTTTGCCACATTTGAGACTTGGAGCTTTCAAGGTTAGAGAGAGAAAGTAGAGAGAGAAAGGCAAAAGGTGATTCACGTGACTTTGTACTTTTCATATCATCAATCGAATCACAGATTTAGTACGTTCTCGTGTTCGGTCCACGCACGTGTACGGATTCCGCACGTCACACGTGTCGATACGCAATCGTTACGGAGTCAAAACCGGTCCTAACAGTATGGAAAGAGAATCTTTGAGAGATTTGACAAGTCGATTTTATCACTTGTTGACTGAGTTGAATCACTATGGGGTAGTAACAACTCCTGCAGAGGTTGTCACAAAGTTGGCCGATGCGCTGCCATTTCAATGGAAGGGTTTCTTGGAAATTTTGAAGTACAATGGCACATTGGCTACAACCTCAATCAATGATTTCGTTTGGATGTTGGAGAATAAAGATCAGGAAGAAACTCTAAAGGTGAAAAAGGTTCCAGTACAACAAAATCCTGATATGTATTATGGAGCTTCGAGCACTTCTGCAAGACCTGCTCAACATGCTCCACTCCAAATGGCGTTTGTCACAAGCACATATTTGTATGGCAATCTAATACAAGTTCCAATTAAGCCAGCTCCAACCACAGACTTGTATGGAAATCCACTACTACCAGCTCCACAACAGCCAAGCCAATGATCTACCGTAGCAACTGCTATGTTTAGAAATCCATTACCTGTTCGATCTACCGGAGCAACAGATCTGTATGGAAATCCACTTCCAGTTTCCTCAAGAACAATGGTTGTTCTACCAATGACGGATTTGTACGGCAATCCACTACCTGTGCAACAGCAAGCCTGTTATGGTAGCATGTCACGGCCCCCGACCCGGTTTAACCCGTTTCAGGAGCCGCGGGATAGAAAATCCCGTGGTATTTATTTAACAGCGGAAGTTTATTCAGGATCTTTTAAAAACTGAAATATTTCCCGATTATTTTATTTCACAACTCGGGATAAAACCCGGTAATTTACAATCTTGAGATTTCACACAGAAATCTTTTATTTTATAAAACATGTTTCATTATTTTTATACTGAGCCACTTCCATAAGCTTGTAGTGCTTCACGACACTTTTCCTGGATCACAACAGATCACCTGAAACATGTTTGAAAAAGGTTTTGTCAACGGGAAATACTGAGTGAATCATTCTTTTTATTAAAACGACTCATTTGTTATAATTTACAGTATTAAGAGCGATTACAATGTTCCTGATATCAAACCAACTACCCACGGTATTTGTCACTCGACCGGATCTGTGACTATGGTCATATCCCCCATTGGCTGCCCAATGGTGACGATTATCAAGTAATGTATACAAAACCCCACATACCGGCTGTAATTTGGTGATTACAAAGACTTAATCCCCGTAATTATAACTTTGAAAATAAACATGCTTTTATAAACAAATTTGATAAAAAGAGAGAATGACTCACATTGCAGATTTAATTTTTTTGAACAGAGCTTAGCCTACTGATTAGCCTTGATAACCTAGTTTAAATAATCAGGCACACAAACTAGGTTAGTAACTTAATACAGCATTTACGATAACTCACGAGATTACAACCTTCACAACGAATGACAAAGTGTGATAATTAAACATCCATCGATTTAACGACGAATGACAAAGCATAAACCCTAATGTGGGCAACACTTAAACATCCATTGGATAGTTTAATCGATCGGACATTGAATCGTAGCAGCGATCGAGTTATTACCCTGAATTGAGGCAGCACTTCGTGATCAGTGTGTGTTTTTTTTTTGTAGTAAACAGTGTCTAACTTTGTGTACGTAAAGAATTTTAACGTCGAACTGAAGCCAGGAATCAAGTCCCAAGCCCCTGTATTTATACCCTAAATTGACATCTCCCGCGTGTCGCGACAGAATACATGGTCCCTGTCGCGTATCGCCTGGGATGTCAAAGTAGAGTAGGGTGGGCTTGTCACTAGTATAGGCCTGCTGAGTTGATAGTTCGAGAATTTTCAATTTAGACAACGCATTCTAATGATAATCGTAAATTAGGGTTTACCCCCCTTGATTTTTAGGGGCCCTGATTCTAATTCCAACTATTCTAAAAATTTTAGGGATTATGCAGAATCACTTGGGTTTCTCAATTAGGGTTTCCTATTGGACAATTTAATTAAATAAATATGACTTTGGATGAGAGTTGTTACATTCTCCCCACCTTAATAAAAATCTCGTCCTCGAGATTTACTGGAATAAATGGGGATACTTTCGCTTCATTTCTGATTCCAGCTCCCAAGTGTATTCAGCTCCTCTCTTTGAATCCCATCTGACTTTGACTAAAACTAGTCGTTTATGTTTGAGAAACTTGATCTTTCGATCCTCAATTTGAAGAGGTTTCTCAACAAATTTCAGCTTTTCGTTTACCTCTATATCTCGAAGAGGTACTACCAGTGATTCATCTGATAAGCATTTCTTGAGGTTGGATACATGAAATACATCATGTACTCCAGCTAATTCTTCTGGTAGTTGTAACCGATAAGCAACTGGTCCTATACGTTGGATCACTGAAAATGGTCCTACATACCTTGGACTTAGCTTTCCTTTCTTACCGAATCGAACAACTCCTTTCCAAGGGGAAACTTTTAATAGTACTTTGTCTCCCACTTGGAATTCAAGTGGCTTGCATCTATTGTCTGCATAACTCTTCTGACGATCGCGAGCCGTCTTCAGTCTTTCCTTGATTTGAGTAATCTTATCAGTCGTCTCTTGCACTATTTCAGGACCTGACAATTGACTTTCTCCTATTTCTGCCCAACAAACTGGAGTTCTGCACTTTTTTCCGTATAGTGCTTCAAATGGGGCGGTTTCAATACTTGAATGATAGCTATTGTTATAGGAGAATTCAATTAATGGTATATGATCATCCCAATTTCCACCAAAATCTATTACACATGCTCGGAGCATGTCTTCTAGAGTTTGGATCGTCCTTTCACTTTGTCCGTCTGTTTGGGGATGATATGCAGTACTCAGATTGAGTCGAGTTCCCATAGCTTGCTGGAAGCTTTTCCAGAAATGAGAAGTAAAACGACTATCCCTATCCGAAACAATGGAGAGTGGAACTCCATGTAAGGATACGGCTTCATCTACATACAATTTTGCCAACCTTTCCATATTAAAGGTTTCTTTCATTGGTAGAAAGTGAGCTGATTTGGTTAATCGATCCACAATTACCCAAATCGCATCATTACCTTTTCTTGTTTTGGGTAACTTAGTAACAAAATCCATTGTTATAAGTTCCCATTTCCATATAGGCATTTCTAATTGTTGTAGTAACCCTGAAGGTTTCTGATGTTCTGCCTTAACTTGTGAACAAGTGAGACATTTAGAAACATATTGTGCTATATCCTTTTTCATTCCTATCCACCAGAAGTTCTTTCTTAAATCTTGGTACATCTTATTGTTTCCTGGGTGCATAGGATACCTAGATTTATGGCCTTCTTCTAAAATCTTAGGTCTTAAGTCTCCTTGCTTAGGTACCCAAATTCTATTTTTGTGGAATCTCCAAATTCCATCTGCTCCTTGTTCTAATTCCTTTATTCGTCCTTTCATTCCTTCAGCATCATCCTTGATTGCTGTAGCTTGAACATTCTTCAATTGTTCCATTAAATCTATTTGTAGATTTAATCTGAGAGCACGAACCCGTCGTTGTTTCTCATAATACTTACGACTTAAGGCATCTGCAACTACATTTGCCTTTCCTTCGTGATACTGAATATTACAGTCGTAGTCACTTAGGATTTCCATCCATCTTCTTTGCCTCATGTTTAACTCTTTTTGCCCAAATATATATCTTAAACTTTTATGATCTGTATAAACAGTAAATTTACTTCCATACAGATAATGTCTCCAAATCTTAAGGGCAAAAATTACGGCTCCTAATTCTAAATCATGAGTCGTATAATTTTCTTCGTGCTTTTTCAATTGCCTTGAAGCATATGCAATCACCTTTTTGCGTTGCATAAGCACACATCCATATCCTAGTTTTGAAGCATCACAATATACTTCAAAATCTTCAGTTCCTTCTGGTAAGGCTAAGATTGGAGCATTTGTTAATTTTTGTTTCAAAATCCTAAAGGCTTCTTCTTGTTTAGGTCCCCAGTCAAACTTAACAGCTTTATAGGTTAACTTAGTTAATGGTACGGCTATCTTGGAAAAATCCTTAATAAATCGTCAATAATATCCAGCTAAACCTATAAATATTCTAATTTCCATTGCGGTTTGCGGAACCTTCCAATTGGTAATTGCCTCTATCTTAGCAGGATCTACGTGAATACCTTTGTGATTCACCATGTGTCCTAGGAATTGCACTTCCTTTAACCAAAATTCACACTTCGAGAATTTGGCATAAAGCTTTTCTTTTCTTAACAAAGTTAAGAGTGCATGAAGATGTTCACAATGCTCTGTCTGACTTTTGGAATAAATAAGTATATCGTCTATAAAAACAATTACAAATTTATCCAAATATGTTTTACAGATCCTATTCATCATGTCCATGAATGCAGCAGGTGCATTCGTTAATCCAAAGGGCATGACTGTAAACTCGTAATGACCATACCTAGTTCTGAAAGCAGTTTTAGGTATGTCTTCTTCTTGTACCTTCAATTGATGATATCCGGAGCGTAAGTCTATCTTAGAAAAATATCTAGCTCCTTGAAGTTGATCAAACAGATCATCAATCCTAGGTAATGGGTATCGATTCTTAATTGTAACCTTATTTAATTCTCTATAATCGATACACATTCTCATTGAACCATCCTTTTTCTTAACAAATAGCACTGGTGCTCCCCAAGGAGATGAACTAGGTTGTATGAATCCTTAAATTAGTGATTCATCTAATTGCTTTTTCAGTTCTAACATTTCTGTGGGTGCTAACCGATAAGGTGCCTTGGCTATCGGTGTAGTTCCTGGAATTAGATGAATCCTAAATTCTACTTCCCTATATGGGGGTAATCCCGGTAATTCTTCTGGAAATACATCCGGATATTCTGAGACTACAGGAATTTCCTTAAGTTCTTTACCCTTAGTACTAATGATTACTGAAATCATATATACTATTCCTTGTTTTCGTTCATAATTAGCAACTTTCATTACTGATATGAACTTCATGGGCTTACGTGGTTTATCTCCTGTAATCCTAATTACTTCTCCGGTGGGTGATTGAATTTCTATGGAATTCTGATCACAAAAGATTCGAGCATGGTTGGTTACTAACCAATCCATTCCTAATACAACATCAAATTCAGCTAAATTCATTGGCAATAGGTTTGCAGAGAATTTATGTCCTAAAAGTTCTATATTTCTTTCCTGCAAAACTTTATCTATTTTAACTGAATTTCCGTCTGCCGTTTCAACTGTAAAAATCTGCTTAATATTGGTTAAAGGTAAATTAATTGCTTGACAAAATGAAGTATTTATAAAACTTTGGTTTGCACCAGAGTCAAATAAGACTTTTGCGTATACGTTGTGAACTAAGAACGTACCCGCTATCACATCTGGGATGAGTTCTGCTTCTTGAGTGGTCAGCTGAAATGCCCTGGCATTCTTCTTAATAGTTCCGTCGGTCGCCTTGATTTTGTTATCTGCTGGTTTGCCCAATTTAGGACATTCTGTTTTAAAATGTCCATTTTCTCCACAGTTATAGCAAACTATTGTTTTCTTTCTGCAGTTTTCTTCACGATGTCCTACAGTTTTGCAAAAATTGCAGGTTATATCGTATCTTCCATAATGTTTCTTCTTGCATTTCCTGCAGAATGATGGAGTTAAGAATTGCCCAGTTCCTCTTCTCTTGAAATTACTACTGTTACCCGCACGAAATCCTTGGGTAATTTTCTGAGCCAATTTTTTCTTCTTGTTTTCATCTTATGTACGTACCAGTTCGTCAGTTAGGGTGTTAGCTAATTCCACAGTATCCTCAATAGTGCGAGGTCTCGCAGCTTTAACGATATTGCGGATTTCACTAATTAGTCCCCAAATGTAGCGAGAAATGAGTACCGGTTCTGGCGAAGCCAGCGTTGGTACCACTCTAGCATATTCAAAGAATGTCGAAGTATAACCGCGACAATCTACACCCATCATCTGATGATTTAGGAACTTATTTGTCATTTGTTCCTTTTCATACTCGGGACAGAATTTTCTTTCTACAAGACCCTTAAATTCTTCCCAATTCATGGCATAAGCTATTATTCTTCCTTTTGATTGTAACACAGTGTTCCACCATTCGAGTGCTCCTTCCTTGAAGAGATTTGATGCGTACATGACCTGATCATCTTTAGCACATTTACTTATTGCAATTACTGCTTCGGTTTTCTCTAACCAACGCAGTGATGCAGTTGCTCCTTCATTGCCTGCAAATTCAGTGGGTTTACAAGCAAGGAATTCTTTGAAAGTGCAACCAGGCGTTGCGGCTTTCATTTTCTTAGGAAATGGAGCTTGATGTGGTTCCTCATTATGATTAACATGATCATTGCCTCCGTTTACACTATTACTGAAGTTATCTTCAGAAATACGTTTACTAGGAACAATTTGTTGCGGTTCGATTGGATTCTTTACAGCAGCAACGATTGTGGGAATAGCATTGGCTATCCCTTGAGCAACAATATTTTCGATATCTTGCGTAGTCATATATTGATCTCCTGGATGTTGCTCAGATTGATTAACCTCATTTACTGGTTTGTTACCAATGTTTGCCATCTGATAATTAATTTTATATAAATAATTAGTATAAATACAAATATAATAAAACAGTTTGCACGTAATCACATTAACATGTATAACCAAAAATTATCGATTTCCCGAGTTTCATTTCTATATATTATATTATGCCTCGTACACACGATTATCATACAACGTTTTATTGTTAAGTTATTACACATACTGGTTCTTATGATTATTTATTAAACAAATATTCCTGCAAACTCCCATTATCTGGTCAGCTAATTTCTTAAAAACGACGCTCCCTTTCGTCGTACTTCCAAGTAACTCTTTCTCCAACATCCCTAATCCTATTTCCTGCATTAATTAACTCTTCGCCCCAGAGACGAAGTTCAGTCAGATTCTCCGGGCTCATAGTTGGGTATAGTGGAGGTTCTGGGTCAACTTGTGGGAAAAATGTATCAGGGTTATTTAAAAGATTTTGGTATTGCCAATCAGTTGTCCACCATTCATCTAATTCTACTGGTAGTGGTTGAGGTTGGACAATAGGATCTGGAATAGCAGGTTCCAGATTGATTGGAATTGGAGCTTCTAGTGGGTAGTTAAAAAGATCTTCTTCAGTAAATATAAGGTTTGGATTAGCTGGTTCAAGGTTTCCATCAGCAGGTCCGATGAGGTCACTCATTACTAGTTTATGATCTAAAACTTCCCAGGGAGTCATTTTCTGTTTCTGTCTAGAACTTTCTCCGACTTCTCTTTCTGTTTGCTTAAAACTCTTCTCAGCTTCTATCTCTACTTGATTAACATTTTCCTCAATTTCTACCCCTTTTCCTTTGTCATTTGGTTCTTCAGTTTTTTTGTAACCTTTCTTGTTGCTGGCTTTTTCCTACGTACACGCCTCCAGCCCACAAATCTGCTTCTTTTCTTGGGTTTAGGTTTTGCCAATGGTTTGGATTGAAATTCCATGGGTTCTTCTTTGTCAGCGAAGTAACCAGTGAATTCCTTGGAAACTTCTATCTTAACGGGATAGAGGTTAAGATTTTCTAAAGCTTCAGATATCTCATTCATGCTGTTTAGCATATATGCAAAATACATACCAATGTTAAAATAAAATAACAAAATTTCATAGATAACCCTTACATGTTATTGCATACCATACATAAAACAACTGACAAGTAAAATATACTACGATTTACTGTGAACTTATTTATTTACTTAATAAGGTTTCTAGATTGTAAATAAATAAAGGTGCTAAAACTTGAGTTAGAGTATTTAGAGATTTGCATTTTCTGCTACTGTGGCTAGCATATACAAATCTGCCCATTTCTCATCTAATTTGTCCTCCCAGGGTGTTTTACTGGTTAATTCCCGGGTTTCCTGTTTAACTTTCTTTTCTCGGATTTTCCTTATTTCCTCCTGACTTTTCCTAAGAATCAAACTTCTTTTATTAGGAGAAAGTGGTTTCTCATAATGTGCCTTTCTCACAAATATTCCTTCTTCAGGAATTACAGAGTGATTTGAGGATTTGGGTTGGGATGAACTTCCCTTCTCGTTGGATGACCTATCTAGTTTAAGATAGATGTTTGACAGCTTTTGTTTACCCATACTGTAACTAACAAATAATCAGTTAATAAAACACATAATCACATAATTGGCAATCAGTAAAATTAAGTATTTCTAAATACTTAATAGGCTTAGATCAGTGGCTCTGATACCACCTCTTTCTGTCACGGCCCCCGACCCGGTTTAACCCGTTTCAGGAGCCGCGGGACAGAAAATCCCGTGGTATTTATTTAACAGCGGAAGTTTATTCAGGATCTTTTAAAAACTGAAATATTTCCCGATTATTTTATTTCACAACTCGGGATAAAACCCGGTAATTTACAATCTTGAGATTACACACAGAAATCTTTTATTTTATAAAACATGTTTCATTATTTTTATACTGAGCCACTTCCATAAGCTTGTAGTGCTTCACGGCACTTTTCCTGGATCACAACAGATCACCTGAAACATGTTTGAAAAAGGTTTTGTCAGCGGGAAATACTGAGTGAATCATTCTTTTTATTAAAACGACTCATTTGTTATAATTTACAGTATTAAGAGCGATTACAATGTTCCTGATATCAAACCAACTACCCACGGTATTTGTCACTCGACCGGATCTGTGACTATGGTCATATCCCCCATTGGCTGCCCCAATGGTGACGATTATCAAGTAATGTATACAAAACCCCACATACCAGCTGTAATTTGGTGATTACAAAGACTTAATCCCCGTAATTATAACTTTGAAAATAAACATGCTTTTATAAACAAATTTGATAAAAAGAGAGAATGACTTACATTGCAGATTTAATTTTTTTGAACAGAGCTTAGCCTACTGATTAGCCTTGATAACCTAGTTTAAATAATCAGGCACACAAACTAGGTTAGTAACTTAATACAGCATTTACGATAACTCACGAGATTACAACCTTCACAACGAATGACAAAGTGCGATACTTAAACATCCATCGATTTAACGACGAATGACAAAGCATAAACCCTAATGTGGGCAGCACTTAAACATCCATTGGATAGTTTAATCGATCGGACATTGAATCGTAGCAGCAATCGAGTTATTACCCTGAATTGAGGCAGCACTTCGTGATCAGTGTGTGTTTTTTTTGTAGTAAACAGTGTCTAACTTTGTGTACGTAAAGAATTTTAACGTCGAACTGAAGCCAGGAATCAAGTCCCAAGCCCCTGTATTTATACCCTAAATTGACATCTCCCGCGTGTCGCGACAGAATACATGGTCCCTGTCGCGTATCGCCTGGGATGTCAAAGTAGAGTAGGGTAGGCTTGTCACTAGTATAGGCCTGCTGAGTTGATAGTTCAAGAATTTTCAATTTAGACAACGCATTCTAATGATAATCGTAAATTAGGGTTTACCCCCCTTGATTTTTAGGGGCCCTGATTCTAATTCCAACTATTCTGAAAATTTTAGGGATTTTGCAGAATCACTTGGGTTTCTCAATTAGGGTTTCCTATTGGACAATTTAATTAAATAAATATGACTTTTGATGAGAGTTGTTACATAGCACGTCATCAGCCGGTCAGCCATCAAATACATTACGGCTAGACACTTCAAACTTTTCAAAAGTGAGTGTTGAAGTAGCTAAGGATCATATGGAGATACTAAACACTCTGGTTAGTGCATATTGTGGGTTGATAGCAGGTCAGATCGGGAACATCAATCTAACTCAAGAAGATTACCAGCAGATAAATAAAGAGGAGATGGATATGATGAACATCAAGTAGGCATTCGCTAGTGCTGTTAGGCGGGCTAAGGACTTCATGGAAAGAACTGGTAGAACCAGCTTGGAAAGCAAGAAAGACACCAAGTATGGGTTCGATAAGCAGTCTGTTAAGTGCTTTAACTGTGGTGAACGTGGTCATTTCAAGCGGGAATGCACAAAGCCAGCACAACATGGGAACCAAAATCCTTTCAGAGGTTAAGGCAACCAACAGAATCAGAATCAAACCAGGAATTATGATCGCACCTTGGTCCCTGCAAACAATCAAGCAGGAGCATCGAACACCAATCAAGCTCTTGTGGTGAAAATAGATGAAGGTTGCGACTGGTCAATGCAATTAGGCATTGGTGATCAGGGAGGAGCAGCTTGTTTTGCTGAAGCTGCTAAGGATTTGAATCACGCCAGTGGTGGAGAATCTTCCGCCAGTGGTGGTGAATCTTCAGATAAAGAGAGTTCTGGTGATTCAAGGAGTTCAGATTAGGAAACCTCAACCTCAGGCGAAGATTATTCTGATGATGTATCTAGTGGGAGAATCGATGCAGATATCGATGAATTGTTAGGGGAAGCTGCAGCAAGGAATGATAGAAGATCTATTCTGGTGGATCAAGCTACTTATTCTTCTTCTTCTCTTCATTCAGCCTTTATGGCTAATGGCGGCAGTTCATCAAGCCAGGTATGTGTCGATGAACCAACTGTCGTTAATTGTGATAATTGTGCTAATTTAAGTGATAAGTGTGCTGAGTTAGATGCTAATATATCTGAGTTGCAAAGCAAACACGATGCTTTAAATGCTGAATTGTCTGACTTGCAAAACAAACATGTTTCTTTAAATGCTAAGATGTCTGATTTGCAAAGCAAACATGAGGCTTTGCAAACCAAGTATGATGTGACATTTATCCACAACCAAAAGTTGATCGTGGATCTTGCCAAATGCATAGAAACCAACATGTTTTATACAAACCATGAAAACGATTATAAAACAATGATTGAAAATTTAAAAGAAAATAAATCCAGCTAACGAAAATGGTTTCAAGAAAACAAACAACCATTAACTGTTACATCAATAGGCTCGAGATAATGCAAAAAGAGATGGCTTGTGTAAAATCTAAAAGTGAGGCGATCAATCTTAAGCTAAATAGTTATTTGAACTCTAGCTATGTGTTGGATCACATCATTGATGTTCAGAAGGAGAAAAGGGATGTCACGTGCATTGGATAAAAAAAATGTCCACCTCCTGTGAAACACAATTATGATGCCATGCCTGATGAAGAGGATAGAACTTATTTTGAGCCATTTGTTTCTTTAAACATTGAGGAGTTTACAACGGGACTTGGGTACAAAAATGAAGTTTCATCAGATTCAGATGTTTCAACAGTTACAAGTGTGTCAACTGCTGAACAAAATCAGGATCCTCCAGTCATTGTTGAGGATGTTGATTCTTCAGATGATGAATCCGATGATATTGACTCAGCACCGTTTGATGGGGTAATCAAAGAAGAGGACATACCTCTTGAGAATCATATTCTGTGTGATCCTCCCGCAAAACCTGCTAAGACTGTTCTGGTCGAGTCCACGTCTGCAACAGAGTCAGAGAGTGTGAATTTGCTGTACACTCTTGTTAGTGATGATAAAATCTGTTCTGACAAAGATTTTCCGATTAAGAATGTAAATCAATCTTTAATCCGTAAAGTTTTTGAAGACTCGACAAGTAGGTTTTTGGGAAAGTCGGGTTCACATGTTGTGGTAACACAGTGCCCTCCGATTCCAAAGGTCGAAGTTCGAAAACAATACGGCAATAAAAAATTACCAACAGTGAAAAAGCAGCAAAATCATACCAAACCAAAAGGTAAATCAATGACTCAAGGTCGAAAGGAACCGAACCAAAAGAAGAACAAGAAAGTGAACTTTGTGAAATCAACGGGAACAGATAAACTTGACACATTTGAAAACGAATCTAACCTAGATTTTGTTAATCAAGCGAAAATTTTGAAAAGAAATGAACAAAACAATTCAAAACCAAGTACCTCGGGATTACAAAGTTCATCATCATCAAGACAATCACATGATACACCGGGGTTTGTAGAACGAAGATCATGTTTTTCATGTGGTATATTTGGACATATTATTCGAAATTGTCCACAACTTCATAAACAAAAAGCCAAAGTTGATGATCCCCGTGACCAAATTGACCGCAAGCGATCTGTTTCATCAAATCCAGATCCCTGTCTTGTAAAAGAAAGGGAAAAGAAACAGAAACGCCAACAGGTCAAGAAAATTGAAAAAGCGATTAAAACCGACGTGGTTAACAAAACATCTGTTTCTGTCAAACCAGACAATTCAAAAACTTCAGACAATCATGAAATTAAGATTTTAAAGAATAAAACTGGTAAAACAAAACAGACCTGGAAACCAAAAACGGTTATTGAATCAGGGGGAACATCACAATTTCCACAACATCAAGAAGTTCAAGTAACTTACGTTGATGAAAATGGAAGACCCAAGACCACAAAGGCTTGGGTCCCCATCTCCAACTAATCATGTGAGTTCATGTGCAGGGTGTTCCAGGAGGAACTTTCAGCAGTCATTGGATTGTTGATAGTGGGGCATCCAGGCACATGACAGGCGACATGAAGCTTCTCTACGACGTTAAATCTATTAGAGGAGGTTATGTTGCTTTTGCTGGAGATAAAGGCGGTTATATAACAGGAGAAGGAATGGTATCTAACGGGGTTGTAAGTTTTGACAAGATTAACTTTGTACAACAGCTTGATCACAATCTTCTCAGCGTTTCACAAATCTGTGATAAACAGTTTTCAGTACACTTTAATGCAAATGGATGTTATGTGCTGAAACCCGGCTTCAAGATTCCAAAAGAATGGATTCTCTTATCAGCTCCAAGGATAAACGATTTATATGTACTTGATATGAGCCAAGCAATAACAACGACTGCACAAGCAACTTGTTTTATTTCCAAAGCCACTGAAAAAGACTCAATCTCTTGGCACAGACGTATGGGTCACATTCACTTACGGAAAATGAATCATTTGGTGTTGAATGAATTAGTGAATGGTGTTCTTCTTAAAAATTTCCATCTTCAAGACGTTTGTGTTTCATGCCAAAAAGGAAAGCAAACTAAGAAGCGACATCCGACAAAGAAAATCAACACGGTGGCAGTTCCTCTTGAACGGTTGCACATGGATTTGTTCGGTCCTGTCAAGCACAAAAGCATCAGGAATGATCAATACTGCCTCGTGATAACTGATGATTATTCAAGATTTTCTTGGGTGGCGTTCATGGCTCACAAGAGTGATACATTCGGTATTATCAAAAACTTGATCATTCAGATTGAGAATTTGTATACTTTGAAGGTTAAACGGATACGCAGCGACAATGGAACAGAATTTAAAAATCAAGCCATGAAGGAGTTTTGCACTTCAAAAGGTATTCTTCACGAGTTTAGTGCGGCTTACACTCCTCAACAGTTCGGATTCGCTGAGCATAAAAACCGTACATTGATCGAGACTGCTAGGACGATGTTGGTAGAGTCACAATTGCCGATTCCCTTCTGGACTGAAGCTGTGTCCTCTGCATGTTATACATTGAACTGAGTCCTTACAGTCAAAAGGCACAACAGGACCTGCTTTGAGCTTCTTCACAAACGAAAACTAGATTTGTCATATCTTGAACCGTTTGGAGCTCCTTGCACAATGACCGATCCTAATGGAAATTTTGGGGCAAAAGCTATTGAAGGTTACTTTCTTGGTTATGCCACCCCAAACTTAAGAGTCTGGAATCTAGAGACTAAAAGGGTTGAGGAATGGTCTGAGGTCAGAGTACAAAGGCACACATTTCCAGTCAAATGTCCAGGTCAACCATGGATGTTTGAGTACGATGACTTTTTCAGTTCGATCAATATTCAAGAAGTCGAAGAAAGTGCCGCGGCAAGTGTAGGACCGTTTTCGGGACCGAAACCGTGATTATCATGATTATGTTCATAGACGGGAAGATTAGAGACGGATGAAATACTTACTTGTATAGATTTGATAACATAACAAAGCAAACCGGCCCGATTAACAAGCTAACCGAACCATACCAAAGGAGTACACATCCGGGGAGAGACCAAGTGGTGATCTCTCCCTGTGAGGACTCAAACCTCTATAACTTCCAAGTGTTTGAAATGACAAAGGATTGCTATTTATAGCTACACCCCTTTGTCTTTCAAACACACACGGTCAACAAATAACCCTCTCGTTTGACCACTTCAAACGAGCGGGTCTATACACGTTCGTTAGACCGTTTCACTAACTATTAAAAATTCAGCATAAAATAAATCTAATCTATTCGACAAGCATCGGACATAAAATCTGCATCAACAAATTCCCCCTTGTCCGTTGCTGTCGAATGCCGAAAATGCAACTGCAATCGATCTTCAGTCAAGTATTCATCTTTTGTGTTAACAAATTCCCCCTTGACCGATGATCCAGGTAAGTAGTATCCTGACGCTTCTTGTATAATAGTTCCCCCTCAAAGTATGCGTATCCGTGTTGGGTGTTGTGAAATTTCCTCAAAAGGCTCAATTGACCGATCTTCCGCTAATCTTCCATTACTCCAACCGGCATTTGATAAGGGTTCCATTCTTTAAAAACTGCATCAAGTCTTGATCTTCAAGCATACTACATTGGTAGAGGTTTCTGGTGAACTGTCTTCTGTAAACCGTCTTTGTGGAATCGAGCAAGTAATGCACTTTAATCTTCAGCATCAACACTCAGGAAAGTCAGCTAGACCAAGTGTATCCCTTGCAAGCTCAACCAGCATGCTTAGTTGAACTACATCCAGATCTGATTGTCTCGCCTTTGTGAAGTTGACCACGTAATGCACTACAGATCTTCAACATCAGTACATAGGAAGTCAGCTAGACCAAGTACATCGTTTTCAAACTCAACGAATTGAGATACCCCCAGATCCCTGTAAAATCCCAAAGAAACATCAAACCCAAAACCGAATCCTGCAGGTCTTCAGTCTTGAACTATCAGCTTTCATAAAGATTCCCCAGGTCTTCAGTGAACAACGCTTTTGTAACTACTGTAGACTTAAGATGCCTGTATGTTTCCGTGCAAAACTCTTCACGCTGGCTGGAGAATTAATTAAAATCCTCAAATATGTCTCTGTGCAAAACATTCCACGCCGAACCTTTAGTATCACCAGAAAAACACAAGCTTTACCACCTGTGATTGCGTTTAGAAATTTATCGAAGAAATTCATCATACGTTTTATTCCCCCATTTCTTTGGTAAGATCTCTAAACCTTAACAGATTCCTTCCACTTCAAAGGAACTGTCATCAACTTTCAAATGTTCACCAATTCCCTTCACTTAGCGGAACTGTCGTCAATCTTCACTGAATGTTCTCGGTTCTGAAAAATCATGAAAACGACTTTCTTCTTTGCATATTCTAGTTGAATAAGAAAGTCCCCTAGTACCCCGTAGGATCCGACTTGTATCCCTCCAAAGACTTTGTGAACTCGTTAGGACCGGTATTGACATTCCAGGTTCATTCATTCGTTACCAAATGCGAGAATATGACAATAAACAAAAAACTTTCTTCTTTGCATATTCTAGTTGATAAAGAAATTTCGCCTAGTACCCCGTAGGATCCGACTTGTATCCCTCCAAAGACTTTGTGAACTCGTTAGGACCGGTATTGACATTCCAGGTTCATACATTCGTTTTCAAATGCGAGAATATGACAATAAACAAAATGATTTCGAACATTTTCGAATAACCGATAACAATCATAAATATTGACGTGCGGAAGTGAACATACCGTTTTTGTTTTTGGCCCATAGTAGTCAAGTCACCAAGTTTGACGTTCGCATCGGTAACCGTGACTACCCCACAATTTTCAAAATATCATCATCTTTTGTTTTCATCATGCCGCATCATCCCGCGCGCTCCCAAAACCCATACGAATTTTGACCTTGATATTTAGAAGCGCGATTCAAATCAACTCCGTGAATACCCGAACCCACTCAAAAAGCAATTGTAATACCACGAAGACTGGTTAAATGTGTCCCACACTTTCAGTTGATAAACCCCAAAAAAAAAGCTGTTGTAGCAAATCTCTTGTGGTCGGCCCAACCAACATTGGCCCACTAACAATGTTTGTTGTCTACGAAGACTTGTAACATTTGTATTCCATGAAGACTAAGGAGATAGTGCCCAATATATTAATTATGACCAAATATATTAGTATTGAAGTTTAGTTTTCAGCTGAAACAAAAAGGGCCAATGAAATAAGAGTTATCATCAAGCAATCACAGCCCAACTCCTTCGGCCCATTTCATTTGATGATATGTAATAAAACCCAATAGTCAACAACCCTATCTTCCATTTCATATTCATTACTGCCGACATATAACATCCATACCCCAAAAGTCAACAGCCAAATTTTAACCCAAAGTGAAATTACCAGCCGATAATCATCCTGTACAAAAATTGCAGACATCATCTTCCTCATCCTTTATCTATCTCTGCGATACACACAACAACCTTCAAACAAGCTGCCAGTTACTTCTGTCTTTCTTATCTTTCTGCGATTCAACATCAGCAACCAGACATCCACTTTCAAATCTTGTTGAAGATCTTAAAAGGAAAGCTTGTAATGAGAAGAGGTGACGAAGAATGTAGATAACGAATTGGTGTGGAGGTTCGTCGATTGAAGATGATGACGGAGGTGTGGAGGTTCGTCGATGTATATTTGTTTTTTTTTACATAAACAGCAAGTGACGAACATTGACGAACATTCAAGGTTTTGACGAACATTCAATGTTCGTCGAGCTCGACCAATGGAGTCTTCGTCGGGTGCGGATATGAAGAAACCCTAGTTCTTTAACCAGCCGCCACCCATCTTCAAGAACATAGTGTACTGTTCTTTTGCAGATTTGTATAAAAACATTGTATATATGATATTTGATGATGATAACTTGATTTTCTGGTGTGAAATTCAAAACCCAAACCTTTTGTACAGTCCGTTCCATCACAGATCTGCATATGCGGTTCAAATCTGGGTTTTTCTCATTTTCACCCAACTTTACATCTTGAACAAAAAAACATAAAAATCACATATCTAGAGCACATGTGATTTAGCAAACGGTTAGATTTACTAAATCGGGTACCATGGCTCTGATACCAATTGTAGGTCCACCCGGAGGATCGAGTCAACCTCTATTCCTGTTTTCCGACGAACCCGAGAGTGCGGAATCTAAACGGGTAAGTTAAACCAAGTTACGAACACAAACACAAAGATTCACCGATTAACACTCCAATGTATTAATCTAGAAAACGGTTACAAAGCAATGTTTACAAGATGTTCTTATAAACTCTCAGTGTGTGTGTGTTTACAGTGTGTTCTCTCAATGAAATCTATTCATACTTCCACTGTGTGCTATCTGTTAGAGACTGCCTTATATATGCTGAACCTCGACGAAATCCTGTTGTCGATGAAATCTGATCGGCGAACATCCATCATCACGACCAAATCCATAGATTTCGTCACATGTGACTTCGTTAAAGGTGTTTCACAGTTAATCTTTGTCATATATGTTCCATGCAACCTTCGTCATATGTGTTCCACAATCTTCCAAATGAGATATAATATGATATATGCATAGTATGACAAGTTTGACTAAAATGAATGAAATCACGTGAACTAGATGTGCATTCATTTGATAATTCATTTACATGACATCATGATGATGTCATGCCGACGGGAAACGGTTCGCGGCGCTTCGTGCTTCGCGTGTCGAACTCTGGGGTGCACGACGGAGGAATGTCGTGACATCGGGCTTGAGCCGAACCTAACCGAGTCGAACCGAACCGAGTCGAACCAAACCGAGTCGCGTTCACATAAAGTGTACCAACACTTTCACTACTAGAAAACTGCTACAATTCCTACCAAAATTTTCTACGCATTTCCTACAAACGAAAATTCCGATACTTTTCCCACGAAATCCCTACGAACTAATAGTCAATATAATTGTAATTATTACAGGAATAGATATTCCAGCATATCTCTCCAAAAGAATAGGAGATATTGTTTGTAATTATATATACGTTTGTTATGAATGAATGGAGCAGGCAATTATACATAACTCTTTCATGGTATCGAGACCATAACCCTACTGCCGCCGATCCTCAGCCTCACATTACCTCTCTTCCGTTGCAATTCTCTATCTTTTTCTTCACTTTCCTTCAATGGCTTCTAACCTACACCCTGCAGTCACTGTCTCGAACTTCAAACAACTATTTCCTGTAACCCTAGACATCGAAACCGGCCACTACACAACATGGTCGGAGCTCTTCAAAATACAGTGCAAGGCTTATCAAGTATTTGATCATCTTCAGCCGAAGCTGCAACTTCTTCTTCCGGAACAGACAAGGGCTCTGACAAAGACAAAGACACGGCTCAAATCGAGTCTTGGGAGTGGCTCGATTCTATAGTTCTGCAGTGGATCTATGGTACTATTTCTACTGATTTGCTCCACGCTATTCTCAAACCTAACACTACAGCTTATGACGCTTGGACGACACTCGCCAATCTTTTTCAAGATAATAAAGCCACCCGTATAATTGATCTGAACAGCAAGTTTGCTCAGACCCGACTTGACCAGTTTTCTTCAGTGTCAGCCTACTGCCAGGCCATGAAGGTCATCTTCGACCAGTTAACGAATGTCGGATCTCCGATATCGGACGAGCAACTTGTTTTACAGATTCTCACCGGATTGACAGAACAATACGAAGGAATTGGCCTCTTCATACAACAAACCAAACCCCTACCGGATTTCTATGAAACCAGGTCTCGTTTGTGCATGGCCGAAACCCAGAAAATTCGTCAGGCAAGACACGCAGCACAGGCAGCAGGCACTGCTCTTAACACCGTCACAGATCGTAATGACTCTTCTCAGCGTACTGATCGGACGACAGATAATGCGGAGCGGGGCAGGGGAAGAGGCCGCGGCAGGGGACGCGGGTCTGGACGTGGACGTGGGTCAAACTTCTCATCAAACCAATCTCAAAGTTACATGCAATGGCAGCCCAACTTATTCTCTGCCTGGCCCAACTCCCACCCGAATCACCACCAGGCCCAACAATGGGCTCCTTGGGGCCCACTACCTCCTTGTCCTTATCCAATAGCACAACGGCCCAACTCGTCTACTTCAGGCCAGGGTGTTTTAGGCCCACGTCCAGCCCAGTCGTATGCCGCCAGTTATGTACCAAGCTACGCTCCAACAGACATTGACCAAGCTCTCCATGCCATGTCTCTCAACTCGGCCGATCCATCATGGACTATGGACACTGGTGCTTCAGGTCACATGACTCCTAACTCTACTCTTTCGTCTAATTTTAATACTGGCATTAATAAAAATATAATTGTGGGCAACGGTAACACTATTCCCGTTTATGGACAAGGCAACCTTACCTTACCACCCCCCTTCCTCCTTTTAAACTAAACCAAGTCCTATATGCCCCCTCCTTGATTAAAAATTTATTGTCTGTTCGTCGTTTCACTACTGACAATAAACTATCTATTGAATTTGATCTGTATGGTTTTTTGGTTAAGGATCTCAAGACCAAGACCCCTATCCTACGATGCAATAGTGTAACACCCCGAAAACGGGATTGGTAATCAAAACTCCGTTAATACTAAAAGACGGGTAAAGTACCGTTAGTAGTAAAAATAACCCGGTAAATATTTGGGTTTAAATAGGAAATATTAATAGTAAATACAAGCGAATCAAAGTTTTAGGGAATTGAATTTATAAGAGCCCGAGTTAACGGGACTTAAAATATAACGGGTTATAATTCCCGGGACCCACCAGGTAACTAGGAATATTAACCTAGTTAGTTAGTGTCTTGACATAATAGAACAAATATGGTTAGAATACCTTTAAATAACTTGTGTAAAGTTGAGGGACTAAACATGGGCAAATGAGATAAAGTTTTATTAAAACTAATTAAATAAACAAAACACACACACATACGTGTGTGTGTGTGTCTGCGACTTCAACCAGAGCCAGGGAAGGCTCTCTTGCTCAAAACCCTAGTCCCTCAAGGATCTCTCAAATTGATGCTCAAATCAAACCCAAATCGTCTGCATGATTACAAATTCGTGATCACCTAGTTGTGGGGATTACAAGGTATGTAGAATTTTATGATTTGGTGATACTTTGAGATTATGATGAATAATCATAATCGAAATTCTGGAATGAATGTTGAATCTATGAGTGCTATTGTGATGAAATCTTTGTTTAGAAACAAACCTTAGTTGAAAAACTTGGAAAATTGGTGTTAAAACTAGGGATTTGAAAATTACCCTATTATGTGCTAAGTGGGTTTTGATTATGTAGTGAAGATGATGATATACACATGTTTATAATCATCATAGTTGTTAGTAGAAACATGATACTTGAACAATTTGCAAGTTTGAGTGTGGAACATACATGTCTTGAAATGGGTTTTCATAATATGATGATGTTAGTGTCTAATTGGTGATTAGAATCATCATATTAGATAGTAAAGATATAGTACTTGAACAATTTAGGTGTTTGGGTACATGAATCATAATTACCATAAATTGGGTTTGATATAAAAAGATGGAATTATGAAAGAAACGCGTAATTAGCTAACTTGACTAATTATATAAGATATGGGATAATGCGATTTCTAATCATAATGCCGAATTGCCTTGATTGTGCATATTATATGATTAAAGGTAGTTGATTTTAGAAAGTCGAACTAACCAAAGATGAAGTAGAATAGAAGTTTCGATATAAAATCCGTAAGATGAAATAGTCATAATAATGATGACTAATCTAACCGTCTTACGAATTATGGTAATAGTTGACTCTTAACAAGCTAGGAGGAAGCTTGGAAAGGAAGCGGGTCAAACAAAGCAAGAATGGTGGAAATGCACAATTCGGATGCAAGGTAAGTATAGCTTACACTAGTCATATATTTTAGAATGTTCTTTTGTCGTATTAATTACGAATAAGATAAATGCCTAGTTGAGATATGATGTTCCGGCGTGTAGTCGTACGGAACAAGATAACTAAATAGGATAAGAAACCGTATTGATGGTTAAAAATGAGTTAAATCGGTAATTCGATCATGTTATGACGAATGAAATATGTATTTTTAAAGGTTACCATATAAGGTAAATCATGATAACCAATAAGGGTAAAATTGTAATAGATGTCATCTCGCTAATAATTGGTCATTTAGACCAAACGGGTCAGAAGGTGAAATTATCACCCTTTGACAATATCGACTAATGGGTTGTCGAGTTGTATGATTTTAGGGAATAAATAACACATGGATGTTTACAGCGCTACCACTTAGCAGCCACTAAGGCAAGGTATTGAAACGGGTCAATATATTGATCCGAGTCAGGTATGTATAATAACACAACTCATCATGTAGAATTTGGAGTTCTATAAGAGTTAGATAAGGTTAAAGTATAGATATACGGTTATCTTTTAGGTAAATCGAATAAATTGAATTATGTTTATGGTGTTTTAGAAGCACATGGGTTACAAACAAGAATTATAGTTAAAAGGTGGGATTTTGAGTCAAACTAGTATGTAAAGGTCCTTGTAGTAAAAGAAGGATGAAAATTGACCAAATTGCCCTTGTAAGCTAATTTGAACGAACAACCCATAAAGGTGGTTCGGAAACAAGTTTTGTGATTAAATAAATGCTTAGAATGAGTGTAGATAGTTAAGGATGTAAATTCTTGGGTCGAAAGACTTTATATGAGTCTTTGCCGTAAAATGATAATCCGAGTGGTAAAAAAAAATAAAACTCGGCATTAAATCCACCACAAATATTGTTGTGGTGGAAGATTACTTGGTAAGAAATGTGGCAATATAAGGCTAGATACAAATGGATGTGAATCATGTTTAAAATATACTTAAATGCCCTTAACGGGTCAAAATAAACATACGAGCGAAGACGGGTTAAAATAAATAAGAAACCCGCAATTAGAACCTAGCACGGTAGAAAATATTGAATTGAGGTGGTTCATGTGAAATAATGATCAAACAAATATGTTTGTTTAGATAAATGCGTAAACGGGTCAAAATCTTGTAAAAAGGTAATAAGCCGAATGCATAAAAGTCTCAAAATTTATTAAGCCGGATGTCGGACTTTAACTCCATATGATGGAGAATCAAATTACAAACATGTAGGAAGAAACGGTAGGTCAAACGGACAAGCGAATTTAAAGATACGAAAGATTTCGTGTCAATTACGGCAAAATGGAAAGGCTGAATGCAGGGGCCACCGTAACTTACGGTGCCACCGTAAGTTACGGTGGAGCTGAATTACTTACGGTGGTTGCCTACTGTTGTACGGTAGGAAAATTTTATTACAGAGGCTACCGTAACTTACGGTACCACCGTAAGTTACGGTGGAGGTCATTTTTAAATTTTTTTGTTTTTGGAATCAATGGTTTCCCGGACTCGTTTGGACACGTTTTAAAGCCCGTAAGACTAAAGCATTTCATGTTTATGAAATGTAGGTACACTTTGGATGCCGGAAGACGATCAAGCTCAACGAAGAACCGAACACGATATAGATACATGCTTCCGCACTTTGATACATTGTAAATTTTAAACAACGAATTCAACCACGTTATGTAGAATAACTTATGATTTGCAAAAGTTTTAATAAACTCGTATTTTTATAGTATGTGTAGGCTTAACTACACATCTAATTGTTGGTATTTACATATAAAATCGTTAATTAGTAACTCGGGTGTTCCAAGTTGGTATCAGAGCGTTGGTTTAAGAGATTCAAGTATGGTGGGAAAAACTATGCTTGGACTTAAACCTTATGCTCTTAATAAAGGATAGTGTTCGGTTCGAGGCCTGATCGCAAATCCGGTAAGTGCATGTATGCTAATGGTCTAGTGTATTAAAGTGTTGTAAATAACACATAGGGTTACAGTGTAATACATATTACCCCAATTAAATGATTGATATAGTTGACAAAATACGCCCGTTGACGCGTATAGTAGAAAAAGCCTTGTATTATAATACAGGTGATTATTGAAGTTGACATTACTAACTTTTGTGAATGTCTTGATTGAAGAACACTCGCATTTAAAGATGACAAGAGTTGAACAAATTAAGGATATGATAGAGGAACGGTCCGAAGTATGACAAGAGGAGCATGCTCACCAAGGACTAAATCGTGTAACGACCGCGAACAAGGTTAACGGCAAAAGAAGCCTGTTATGGCGGGCATTATCAGGATACATGCTTCCGCACTTTGATACATTGTAAATTTTAAACAACGAATTCAACCACGTTATGTAGAATAACTTATGATTTGTAAAAGTTTTAATAAACTCGTATTTTTATAGTATGTGTAGGCTTAACTACACATCTAATTGTTGGTATTTACATATAAAATCGTTAATTAGTAACTCGGGTGTTCCAAATAGCTCAGGGGATCTTTACACATTTGATCCGACACAAGTTCTCAAGATCACCTCTCCTACCGCTCTCACCGCTACCACTCAAGACACATGGCACCAACGTCTCGGTCACCCGGGATTTAATTTATTGCATTCTCTTTAAAATTCTGAGTTTATTAAATGTGGAACATTGAAAAATAAAGTTTGCCAATCTTGTGTTTTTGGGAAACATATCAGACTTCCTTTTGCTGATTCTATGAATTTTACTTCCTTGCCTTTTGATATCATACATAGTGATCTTTGGACCTCCCCTGTTTTAAGCACGGGCGGTCATCGTTATTATATCTTATTTCTTGATGATTTTAGTAATTTTCTGTGGACGTATCCGTTAACTAATAAGTCTGATGTTTTCTCTACCTTCACTACTTTCTATAACCTTATTAAAACTCAATTTGAACGTCACATTAAACAATTTCAATGTGACAATGGCAAAGAATATGCTAATTCTATGTTTCAACAATTTTGTAAACAAAACGGCATGCAATTTAGATTTTCGTGCCCACACACATCTTCTCAAAACGGCAAGGCCGAACGTAAAATTCGTACTATCAATAATATTATTCGGACACTTCTTGCCCATTCGTCATTACCCAATAGCTTTTGGCATCAAGCTCTCGAAGTGGCCACATACCTCCTCAATATCTTACCTAGTAAACTTCTAAACAACCACTCTCCCACTCAACGATTATACCAACGCACTCCTTCTTACACACATCTTCGTGTTTTTAGATGCCTCTGCTATCCTTTGCTACCTTCCACTACAATACATAAACTCGCTTACCGTTCCATGCCATGTGTCTTTCTCGGTTATCCCCCTAACCATAGGGGTTACAAAATGTCTCGACTTAGCTACCCACAAAATCATCATAAATCGACACGTGATATTTGACGAAACTGTATTTCCATTCGCAAATCATCCAACCCCATCCCTCCAATCTTATGACTTCCTTATTCAGCCCATAAACAATATACCATGGACCACATTGTCATCTTCTTCCAATAACAGCCCAGCCCACTCCCCTACCACTATGTCGTCTTCTTCCACCGACGGCCCAGCCCACATACCTACAAACCCGCACAACAGTCCACATCGGCCTAACCAGCCCATCCCACCTCAACAGCCCACCAGTCCCTCTACTCAACAACCCACACAACCAGTTGTTCCCTTCTCTCCTATTTTCTATACTTACTCACGTCGGCCCAGGCCCAATGTCACCACCGATCCAGCCCAACAACCTAACCAACCCATCCCACCTCAACCTCTGAACATTTGCTCATCACCACAGACTACCTCATCTCCTAATGCCTCACCCATCCCCACTCCACCTCCCCCTCCTACTCGTACCATTCGTACACGAGCTATGGATGGTATTTCGAAACCTAAAAGAATTCTTAATCTTTTTTCATCTACCATTGTTCCTATACCTAAAACCCCAAAGGATGCCTTGTCCACAACGAAATGGTGTGACGCCATGACCACAAAATTTAATGCCCTTATTAAAAACCAGACTTGGGAGTTGGTTCCACGGGAGTCTCACATGAATGTCATTCGTAGTATGTGGATTTTTCGGCACAAATTTAAATCCGATGGAACGTTGGAACGATACAAAGCTCGGTTAGTATGTGATGGTAGCACACAGCAGATTGGCATTGATTGTGGTGAGACTTTCAGTCCGGTTGTCAAACCCGCTACCATACGCACTGTCCTCACACTTGCATTATCCCAAGCCTGTTAGAATTACAAAGACCCGTTCAAGCTGCCAGTTTAGTATACTGTGATAACATCAGTGCTATATATTTATCCGGGAATCCAGTGCAACATCAGGGAACCAAACATATTGAACTCGATATTCATTTTGTGCGCGAGCTTGTTAAACGTGGGGCCGTTCGTGTACTTCATATTCCAACTCGCTATCAAGTTGCAGAAATTTTCACAAAGGGGCTCCCAAAAGTGCTTTTCGATGATTTCAGATCCAGTCTCAGCGTTCGACCTCCTCTCGCTTCGACTGCGGGGGTGTAATAGTCAATATAATTGTAATTATTATAGGAATAGATATTCCAGCATATCTCTCCAAAAGAATAGGAGATATTGTTTGTAATTATATATACGTTTGTTATGAATGAATGGAGCAGGCAATTATACATAACTCTTTCACGAACAATAAAGGGTCTTAGTTTTGTGACAAAAAAAGCAACAAAAAAGCCACAAATTGTTATGCTTAGGAAAAGTGTCGGGAATTTCCCATGTATTTCCGTGGGAAATGCGTCGGAAAGTTAAGAAAATAAATTCCGTGAGAAATAAGTAGGAGAATTCCAACGAAACATTTATGTGGGAAAGGACTAGGAAAATACGTAGGAAATGCGTTCGAAAAAGATTACCCATGAGTAGAATTTATACAACCCATTTTCGCAGGAAATATGTGGATAATTGCAGTTACTCACGGATTTCCCACAGAAATTGACGTGGGAATAATGCAGTTTTCTAGTAGTGTTTGGGTTTGACTTTTATTTTTTTACTTGTTTAACTAAACGATTTTTAATGATTTTTTTAAATGCTTTTCTTTTTATTATCTAACTAATATTTAATAAGAAAAAATAACGAACTGAACACGTTTTGAAGCTTTTTTTTTTTTTTTTTTGCATATTACGACTATAAATTTTGAACACTAATTGGTTAATTGTTAGAATTGCGTGTTTTGTTGAGCCATAAATTGGGTGTTTTATTGAACGTAATTGTTTGAATTGAGTAATTGATAATGGTTTTTGACATTTGAATTACGTTATGTCATTTTAATACTATGATTTTATTAAGTTTATTGCTATAACGTTAATTGTTGTTTAATAAAAAAAGTTTATATAATTTATTAAGGCCTAAGGGTCTTTTTTCAACTCATACAAGATATTTAAATTTTTAGAGCTAGCCCTGCATATCCAGATAATTTGAACGTGTTCTCTGTTCATTAAACTATACGACGGGAGATATATTTCTTACACGTGGCCATATATATATAATATATGTTAAATATTTTTAGAATTAGTATATTATTAATAAATGTTATAAAAACAATATAAAAAAGCCTTCTTTAAACAATAAATTAAAGAAACCCCTCTTTTTTATAAACAATATTAATACATAACAAAATGATAAAAACAACTAAAAAGTTTGAATTGTATTAACGTAAAACTTGAGGGACACAGTGCGTTCAGTAAAAATAAAGGGAAGAAGGTACGTTTAGCAACACTTATTCACTCTCTACATTTTTATGCTAGTATTTATAATATTTTCAGAATTATTTAATAACTTATATTTATTTATTTAAATTCAACAATAAAATCTTTCTTTATTTAAATTCCTCAATTCTATATTTACGTGATTTCATACTTAATTATGATTAATTTTTTTTGTATACAAATCAATACCAAAACTAATTACTAAAGCTAAAAAATATAGATGTCAAATCACTAACAAAATTACTATCCACGTACAAATACTTACCATATTTATTTTTACCATACATATTTCTGGTTTAAGATTTTCCAGTTATCTCAATATCTTTTTTATATTATCTTTAAAAGTCGGCGGATAGAGCTTGAGTCGTATGTCGTCCACTTATTGGCCCGTCCTAAAAAAATTAAAAATAGATCTCTGACGTCACTGTCCTTATTAAAAAGGGTCATGCATTAACCATCTTAATCATTGTTTGTTTCGGCTTTCAACTTTGAACACCGGAAAATTTTTCGGCCGAGAAGCCAATTTTCAATTTTAATGGCCGCTATCTTCAGTACACTTCTTTTCCTGCTCACTTTATCAGGTAACACTCCAAAATTCTATTTACTTTACTAGAAAACTAATTGTGCCTGCGTGTTCAATAGACTTTGCGACTGAAATAGCGGATGCAAATACTTTATATTGTAATGTTGTTTTGCGACCGAGCTGCGACTGTTTGTTAATGCTACCGGTTTCAGCTACCGTTTAGCAACTGATTTTATGTTATATTTTTGATGCTGGTGACTGGTATTTATAATTTGGTTCAATTAGTTACTTTTTACGATTTATGTGACCCAATGACAACTGAAACTGGGCGGTTTAGCTCCTTGTAAATGTTGTGACGATAATGACTTTGGTCGCAAATAAGTTACTAATTTGAGAGTTCTTTTTTTTCTTATGACTGCCTAGTTTCTACAAGGGGAACTAGAGGCCCTCCTAATCCTACGCCAATTGATGAAAAACTCAAACAGTCGTTTAAAAGTAGGGGCTTTAACGTAAGCCTAACCTCAAACGGACGTTAGAAAGAAAACAGTGTGAGGTTAGATTGTTAGTGGCATGATTGCAAAAGTCGCTAGGCGCTCCCTAGTCGGATTCGGGAGTACTCGGGAAGTACTCGGCTTAGGCGGAGATTACTCGGGGAGTAATTGGCCTGGGAGAACAGTACTCGTGCCTCGGCAGCCTACCTTGTAGCGAGTACTCGGAGCCTAGGCGGGACTTTTACAACCATGGTTAGTGGCATGTGTATAGGTGACCATTCTACAAGTACTAGACACCAATAATTTTGACAAGAATATATATACAAATACGTGAGAAGTTTGCTCTTGGTTTTTGTTTGAATTCAAGATTTGTTTTGTTTTGTTTTCTGGTGATTTTAATCTAAAATCTATTGAATAATATGTTTCCCGGCCAGAATCATATGTCGGTATCTTCAGCATTGGAGTTGGGGTCAACTATGGACGGATTGCCAACAATCTTCCATCTCCATCGCAAGTACCAAACCTCCTTAAATCTTTGAACATAAACAGAGTAAAAGTTTATGATTCCGAGCCCAAAGTGTTGCAAGCATTTGCAGGAACTGGTATTGAGTTAATCGTTGGTTTAGGGAACGAATTCCTTCAAAAAATGAGTGATCCTCAACAAGCTCAAACATGGATCCAACAAAACATACAACCTTATCTTTCACAAACTAAAATCACATGTATTAACGTCGGAAACGAAGTTTTAGGAGCAGATGATGGTCAATCAGCATCATATGATTCATATCTTCTTCCAGCTATGAAGACTATGTATGCAGCTTTAGTTAATCTTGGATTAAACAAACAAGTTTGTATAACCACAGCTCATTCGCTTAAGATCTTGGCAAGTTCTTCTCCCCCTTCACAAGGGGTGTTTCGCGAAGACATGGTTGAGTACATAAAGCCGATTCTTGACTTTCATTCGCAAGTTGACTCGCCTTTTTTCATCAATGCTTACCCTTACTTTGCATACAAAAGTGACCCGGACAATGTCAGGTTGGAATACACGCTTTTTGAACCAAATGAAGGGACAGTTGATCCAAATACGAATCTGAAGTATGCACAAATTGATGCAGTTTATGCAGCTATAAAGGCATTGGGTCATAATGATGTAGAGGTCAAAATCTCTGAGACTGGATGGCCTTCTAAAGGAGATGAAAATGAAGCTGGAGCAACAGTAGAAAATGCAGGAATGTATAATAGAAATCTGATGCAAAGGATGCAACAAGGACAAGGTACTCCTGCTCGTCCTTCGCAGCCCATTGACATTTACATTTTTGCCCTTTTTAATGAGAATATGAAAAACGGTTCGACTTCAGAGAGGAACTTCGGGTTGTATTATCCTAATGGCACTATGGTGTATGACCTTGGTGTACAAAGTTATACACTTCCAAGAATGGACTATTCATCCTCACATAAAAATGTAAGTAACACATATGTTTTAGTTTTGCAATGCGTATCCAAATTCCTAATTGCTTATATGATTATTTGAAAGTGAAGTAAACTGTTTTGAATAAGGAGTTTGAAGTTGCTTATTATTCCAAACTGCATGCATATAAAATTTAGGGAAATTGGCCTGTAATAATCCCACCTAGACCTTATTGGTCATTAATAATCCCACCTCAGAATATTCCCTCCCATCAGTCCCACCTTTCACCTATTTTTCCTACAATGGTCCCCCGTTAAAAAACTTAACGGAGTTAAACTTTTTTTCCAAATTACAAACAAACTTTTTAGGGCTTTTGATTAGAACGACGATACGAGTCCATTGATGTAAAACTTGCCTCGAAACGGTGCTCCAAACGATGAAAACGGCGCTTCAATTCGGTTGTTTAAATTTCCAATTAACCAAAATCAAGTCACTTGGAGCACCATTTCGAAGTAAGTTTTACATCAATGGACTCGTATCATTGTTCTGATCAAAACCCTAAAAATCTGTTTGTAATTTCGAAAAAAGCTCAACTCCGTTAAGTTTTTTTAACGGGCAACCATTGTAGGAAAAATAGGTGAAAGGTGAGACTAGTAGGGGAATATTCTGATGTGGGATTATTAATGGCCAATAAGGTATATGTGAGATTATTACAAGTCAATTCCCCTAAAATTTAAGTAACTATACATTATTAATAAGCGATCTTAAACACCCCCTTATGACTTATGAGTTACAATTCATATATGTTTGATGAAATATATAAAATTTTGAGGGTTTTCTATTGGTTTTTGCATTTTCAGGCTTTCTCCATCTTCATTTGTTTTCATTTGGGCCTGTGGATCTTACTCATTGCTTAAGAGATGAATAGTTAACTTCAAATTTTGTGACAAGTATATATAGGGAGCTCAAAGTCCCTAAAGAAGATGGTCATTAAGGGTAATTTTTTTTTAACAATCATGTCATATATTAAAGGTATGGTCACTAGTCTCCAACTTGTATTAAATCAGCCAACAATAATGGAGTATAGACTCTTGCTGCAAAGAAAATTCTTCATGTCTTATAGTATACAAAACTCCAAATTTTGTTCAATCAAGTATTAAAAAGTCATTCTACAATGTACCAATTTTTGGCAGCCTGCTAATATTAGAAAATGAAGGATAATAATAACTGAAAGCTCAATCAGTATCCTCAATATCACTATATTTTTTTAATATAGAAATAGATGGTGTTGATGGGTTCAACTGATGAACTCAAACCCGGCGTGTTTATTAAACAGATAACTAAGAATAAAAACACAGAACCTAGTTATTTTAGTGCCGTGTAAGGAATTGACACTCCTATTATCAGTGACATCAACCTTAACAGCCCACTTAAAGTTATGTAACCCAAACATGACCCGTGTAACCCATTTATTTAAACGAGTCAAACGAGTTGCCGGATGTAAAAGGGTTGGCAGGTTGTGTGTGAGCTATAAACAAGCTGTAAACAAGTTAAATAGTAAAATAGATCATAAACACCCTAATGAGTTAGTTATTATAGGGTGATATAGGGTGAAACATGTTGACCTTATAAAGTTAATAACTTTTTATTCTAATAAATGACAACACGAGTGTACTAAAATGCTGTTGTCATTTGATACATATATAATAATTTTTATATGGGTTGATTCAAACATGTCAATCCGAACACAACATGTTTATTAAATGGGTAATTAAAAACAGAAACACAAAATTTAATTAGTAATTACTTTAGTGTCGTGTAAGGAATTGACACCTCTAGTTAGTTATCTTTCACATTAATAAGTTAAATGAATCTAACTTGAGTATTTTTTGGTTTGTTTTTTCTTACATGTTGAACAACATTTAAAAATTCTACTTAATTTGAAAGTGAACTCTTTAAAAGGTGCTTATCATTGTGACATCTGATTGAGTCTGGAAATTAAGTGGGTTTCAACATCAAGAAATACATTTCTAACTTTACTACTTTCTTCTTGTCAACTTGTCTTTTTGAGGATAAGATGACAGGCAATCTAATCTAGTTCACTGTCCTTTCATAACCAACTATTAGAGTTGGCTGATCTGATCCTCCCGCCGGCCACAGTCACCATCAGTACCAGGGGTGGAGCCCATAAGTTTGTTCACCTCAAACTTTGGCTTCACGGTGTGGGGAATGTCCAGACCCGTCGAGCACCGGCGACGCCCCGCCACACCATCCCGGGTAGGCTCGTCGTCGTCCTGAACGGCAAGGGTTTGACGTTGGAGACGGGAGGTAAAGGACAAAATTGTTGCATCTTCTTCTCACACACACATATACATACAACATATACATATTCATATATATTTTAGGCCTATCCCCCATTTCCTTAGATCCATCATCTTTGCCCCACCCTCACACCCATCCTACGTGGCGCTAACTTGGAGGGTCATCCTCCAAGGATAAGCCTCACCCATACCGAGTAGCCTTATAACTATATAAACTGAGTTTGCTACCATGTGGCTCCACCCTTGACCACCACCATCACTGCCATCCCCACCCCTATGTCATGTGCCATGTTGCATCTGTTTGCAGGTCGTCCATGAGAATTCAGAGGTCATGTTCGACTAGAAAAAATGAGCCTCTAAATTATCAACAAATACAAATAAAAAAAATGAATAATACCACGATAATTGTGATAAGAATAAACAAAACAAAGCTATTGTAGCAAAATGATAAAGTTTAAAGAGTTAAATAAATTAGATTGGGTTACCAATTGGGTTATAAATTTTGACTTTTTGGTTGGTTTACATAGAGTTAATTGGGTTAAATGAAAAATTGAGTTTTATCCGGGTAAAAGTAAATACTTTATCAATTTAAAAATAATAATATTTTTTAGAATATTAATGTCCATATCGTCAGTTTCATCTACAAAGGGAAATTACATTGAAATAGAAGGCAAGCGAGCAACAACCTGCGCCGCTAACCCTTTATGGATAGCAAAACTAAGTCTTTTAAAAACTATATTTATAGATCATGGGGTCATAACATTACTATGTATGACGACCCGTTGTGCTTTGGTGGGTCTCCGAGATCCTTTCGATGACCTATGTTGTGTTGAAGGGATATCTATATAATCCGATCGATTACGTAAAGCCCGCGCTAGCAGCGGAACCGGGGAAAGTATACATAAAAGACAGTTCTTTTCTATTATATTAGTATTAATTCATATTAGATTAGTCTATTAATTTATATTAGATTAGTCTTAGTTAGTGATCACGGCTTAGTGAGTCCTTTCTTCAGTGATGAACTGTTGGCGGCAGTCCAACATTTTGTCTCCGTGGACCAACTAAGTAACTTGTCACAGCCCAACCGATGACGGAAACATCGGGATGCGACGAAAACGAGATTGCAAGAGACTTCATAACACTATGTGACAATATAAATTAAATTCAAATTTCATTGCAATACTAATTGTCATACAAGATTCAAATAAAAGAACAACATTGTCTCAAAAACATAACATCAAAATGATAGATTTATCTAGGTGTGTATCTAAGTCCACCTAAATTGCGTTTCTTCTCAACATCATCTCATCAATCAATCTGCAACATGTATTCAAATATATCAACAAAAAGTTGGCGAGTATACAAGTTTTGTTACATAGCATAATATAGAATAAAATTGTTTAAAGTCTCATATCCAACATGAATCAAATTATGCAAGTTTACTAGCATGCCGAAACGGTGTACTATATGTTCAAACCCAAGAATCCAACACATTAATATAGCCTATCCCAATAGAGTAGCGGGATGTTAACATGTTTAACTTAACAATACCCCAAGTTTCGTGGGCGGTGCATTAATCCTATAGCGCTATAATTGTTAATGTAGGCTAGCAAAGTTAATGAAATATATACGGACTCAAATAGTTTACATTAGCATACAAGTCTAACAAGCATCATATAGTTTCATGTAACCATGGATAGAGTTTAAAATAGTTTCATGTGAAGTGTAATTTTGTATAACATACATGTTGCACCCAAAAGTGATAAAAAGGAAAACGGGTTCGAGTATACTCACGGTTTTGCAAGCTTCCTACTTGATATCCCGCGAGTGTTTGGTTGATTAGCTTGGAGCACCTTGTCCTTCTACACGAAGAAACATAGGCGTATGAGTATTGGATGATAACGGTGGAGTAAAGATTTGGAGTTTAAATATACATGAAAGTAGCCATATGAAAAATAATCATCTTAACATATAATGTTTTACATGATGTAACCAAATGCCTTGACAAGTGACCACTAGTTCATTATCAAGAGTTCGATTACTTGGATAATATATATGTATTATATAGTGTACATTATGTCATATATGTCAAGCATGAGGTAGGAGGATAAATCATCCATTTAGGAACCTCTTGTGTAATTCATAAAAGTCATGCACGAGATATGAAGAACAAGTCTTCCATTTAGGTACCTCTTGGGTGTTCACCACTACACTTGATGTCATAAACAATCAAGGAGGGTCATGAACATACAAATAAAGAATTAATAAGTATAACTAATCTAAGGAAATCATCAAGTAATGTGTGGATCTTTCAAGTAGGATAGCCCAAGCTAGTCCTATAATCACACAAACTTCAAGCTTGAAGCTTGTTCATTACTTGTGAGTTAAACCCTAACCAAAACAGAAAGTTTATGAGGTTTTAACCTCTGGTTTTACATGTCTCAACCTTATTTTTAAGCCCAACTAACCATAGATGTGGTTATGAGCATAAGGACATAGGTTTGAGATGAGATAACTCAAGTTTAAGCAAGATTAACAAAGTTTGAATCAAAATAGAAAGTTTCAGTCCACTTTGGAGCCTTTTTGGTAACGTTCTAGACCTTGGTTTTCCATGGAAAACCTGTGGAAACGTTTCTAAGGTCGATCCAAGTGAGTAGGAAAAAGAATCAAAGAAAAAGGTTGAAGGATGAGAAAGTTATGCTCACTTAAGCACTTGATATGATTCTGATTACACTTCTGATTTCCAACAGGTTTGTAACTGATTTGAGAGTGTTTAGAATGAGTTGCAAAGTGAAAAATGTGTGGAATACACTTGGGTTTTATAGGGGAGGATTGGGGTTGGTTGTAGTTGAGTAATAAATACAAGAAACACACTTGAAAACCCAACTAAAACACTTAAACCCGCCAATGGAATGAGCTGATTAGAGTTTCTGCAGATTGGGCCGCTCTCGCGAGCCACGTAAGAGCTGGGCCTAGTGGGTCGCGGCCCGTGACTCTCCTCCAGGGTGATCAAAGTTTGACTTTTGGCAAGAAAGGCCCTCATACTTCCATATTTGCATGTTTCAAGTATGTTTTAGGGTGTTTTAAGTCCAAGAAACATGTTTAAGGGTATGATGTGTAAATGAATCATAAACCAAATATAAAAATGTATGATTGTCGTAAATAAGTGTCGTATTTCGCATAAATTAAGTATATAGGTCACAAGTTTGCAAGTTTGATGCATTTTGCACAAATTGAGAACAAAGTGCCACGTGTTTAATATTTTTGAACGTATGAACATGTATGAAGTGTATATAACATAAACGTAATGAAAATATGAATTTCATTATGATCCAGGTCTCAGATTTTACATCGATTACAACGAAAGAACGAATACAAGAGTACAAAATTACCAAAAATAGAATTACAAGCAACGCTTTCTAATTATGGAAAGTATGGAGAAGTAGAGCGTTACATAACTCCACACCCCCCTTTGGTGCAAGGAAACTAAGAGTATAAAAAAGCAAATGGTATAAACAAGTGTTGGTTGGCAAGCCACGCTTTCTCGTGTTTGGTCACTTTGCCCGAAGTAGCTTTTAAAACAGCCTGACCAACTACACCCCCAAGTCCACCAAAGGGGTAAACCCCTGTGAGATCCACATATGCGTGTTTCCCTCCTATCCATATAAAGACCAAAATGTCAGCTGGTCCGGTTGTTGATCTTACTTTCAATGGGTGAGTCAATAAATTCACAAATGCTTCTTTCTTGGTAGAAATCACGGCGCGCATGAATATGTCAAAAAGAACATCCTTAACCAAATCGTGTCAGTACTTGAATCCTGGGAGCATTCTACAATGTACTGCATGCTCCCCAAAGGAGTATAACCATACCTTACGATAAACAAGTTATAACTCATCAACCGAAAATAGGGGAATTGTGAAGCGATACTTATGGATAGTAAGATACTCCACTAGCGATGTATGTTGGTCTAGCCCATCTATAGGGATCGCGAGAAGGAACTCTTGAACATGTGGTACTTGTAAACACTCAAAAAAGGTTTTATGTTTAATGGTCATGTCAAACTGTACATCCATGTTATGGACAATTTTTCAAAAAATGCCACTCGCCAATGCATGTTAGGTTTTAATGGGGAGGTGTCCTTGTCGTATCTAGGAATACAAGCCAAAGCACACACACATAATTATAATCCATATCACATATGCTACTGTCTCATAAGATGTGGTCTTGTAGCACTCAAGATTGGACCCTCGAGGCCATATATGAATAGGATGAAGTCTCTACAGCTGAATACAACCCCAAACCACTATGTCCTTAGTCGCCCTGCATAATCCTTTGTCAAAGAACAATACTGCATCCTCCATGTGTACGGGCCGACAAGTCCCCAAGCCAAAGAAAAGTTTTAAAATACCCATACATGATCGAAGCAAGAGTAGCTCACTCTGTGTGTCACCTAGTTTTGTTCATTGAAACTACTTTTAAATGCTTTTGGGTTGTTATGTTAACTGCTTTTGGGATGTATATGGCACTACTCTATTGGTTGTTATGTTAAAGTGTTGTGGTTTTTATGTTTCCCACCTTTTATATGGATATTTGGTATTTCGCTATTGTGGCTGCTTTTTAATGCTTTAATGTTTCGGTTTATAGCTGTTTTTGCACATTATATTGCTTCTATTTTGGTCACAAAATCACGCATGACAGGTTTGTTAGACATTATTTGCAGGTTTGGTTAATTTTGAAGGGAACACAGAAGTAGCATTATAATAGAGGTTTGGTTAGGCCAATTTAAAGGAACATTTGCAGGTTTGGTTAAGCAATTTAATGTCATATATGCATGTTAGGTATGACAATGCTTTAAAGTTTTGACATAAATCGATTACAAATTGCTTGTGATAAAAAAAACTGAATCTTTCATAACCAAACTTGTTCAAATGTATTAGCCAAGTATTTCTAATATAGACAATATTAGCTTTACAGATAGTAGCCCTAATGCTAGGAAAAGAAGAAATATCATAGTATTCCATCATATTTGAGCCTTTTTAATCCCTTTTGTACTCAAGCCTGTTTTTTTTGCTCTCAAAATGCCAGTATTAATGCGTACAACATGTGGGCACATGGGCAGGTCAACCCAACCTAGAAATCCATGACATGTATGCTCGTGTAAAAGGAAACCATGTATTAGACACAAAATTAGAGTGGAGTTCATCAACTTTAAGGCTTACCGGTTAGAGGAGTAGATTCAATATCGTGAGTTATGATTAGAAAATGTGTTAAAACTAGGGATTTGAAGGTATGTAGAATTTTATGATTTGGTGATCACCTAGTCGTGGGGATTACAAGGTATGTAGAATTTTATGATTTGGTGATACTTTGAGATTATGATGAATAATCATAATCGAAATTCTGGAATGAATGTTGAATCTATGAGTGCTATTGTGATGAAATCTTTGTTTAGAAACAAACCCTAGTTGAAAAACTTGGAAAATTGGTGTTAAAACTAGGGATTTGAAAATTACCCTATTATGTGCTAAGTGGGTTTTGATTATGTAGTGAAGATGATGATATACACATGTTTATAATCATCATAGTTGTTAGTAGAAACATGATACTTGAACAATTTGCAAGTTTGAGTGTGGAACATACATGTCTTGAAATGGGTTTTCATAATATGATGATGTTAGTGTCTAATTGGTGATTAGAATCATCATATTAGATAGTAAAGATATAGCACTTGAACAATTTAGGTGTTTGGGTACATGAATCATAATTACCATAAATTGGGTTTGATATAAAAAGATGGAATTATGAAAGAAACGCGTAATTAGCTAACTTGACTAATTATATAAGATATGGGATAATGCGATTTCTAATCATAATGCTGAATTGCCTTGATTGTGCATATTATATGATTAAAGGTAGTTGATTTTAGAAAGTCGAACTAACCAAAGATGAAGTAGAATAGAAGTTTCGATATAAAATCCGTAAGATGAAATAGTCATAATAATGATGACTAATCTAACCGTCTTACGAATTATGGTAATAGTTGACTCTTAACAAGCTAGGAGGAAGCTTGGAAAGGAAGCGGGTCAAACAAAGCAAGAATGGTGGAAATGCACAATTCGGATGCAAGGTAAGTATAGCTTACACTAGTCATATATTTTAGAATGTTCTTTTGTCGTATTAATTACGAATAAGATAAATGCCTAGTTGAGATATGATGTTCCGGCGTGTAGTCGTACGGAACAAGATAACCAAATAGGATAAAAAACCGTATTGATGGTTAAAAATGAGTTAAATCGGTAATTCGATCATGTTATGACGAATGAAATATGTATAGGCTTAACTACACATCTAATTGTTGGTATTTACATATAAAATCGTTAATTAGTAACTCGGGTGTTCCAAGTTGGTATCAGAGCGTTGGTTTAAGAGATTCAAGTATGGTGGGAAAAACTATGCTTGGACTTAAACCTTATGCTCTTAATAAAGGATAGTGTTCGGTTCGAGGCCTGATCGCAAATCCGGTAAGTGCATGTATGCTAATGGTCTAGTGTATTAAAGTGTTGTAAATAACACATAGGGTTACAGTGTAATACACATTACCCCAATTAAATGATTGATATAGTTGACAAAATACGCCCGTTGACGCGTATAGTAGAAAAAGCCTTGTATTATAATACAGGTGATTATTGAAGTTGACATTACTAACTTTTGTGAATGTCTTGATTGAAGAACACTCGCATTTAAAGATGACAAGAGTTGAACAAATTAAGGATATGATAGAGGAACGGTCCGAAGTATGACAAGAGGAGCATGCTCACCAAGGACTAAATCGTGTAACGACCGCGAACAAGGTTAACGGCAAAAGAAGCCTGTTATGGCGGGCATTATCAGGATACATGCTTCCGCACTTTGATACATTGTAAATTTTAAACAACGAATTCAACCACGTTATGTAGAATAACTTATGATTTGTAAAAGTTTTAATAAACTCGTATTTTTATAGTATGTGTAGGCTTAACTACACATCTAATTGTTGGTATTTACATATAAAATCGTTAATTAGTAACTCGGGTGTTCCAAATAGCTCAGGGGATCTTTACACATTTGATCCGACACAAGTTCTCAAGATCACCTCTCCTACCGCTCTCACCGCTACCACTCAAGACACATGGCACCAACGTCTCGGTCACCCGGGATTTAATTTATTGCATTCTCTTTAAAATTCTGAGTTTATTAAATGTGGAACATTGAAAAATAAAGTTTGCCAATCTTGTGTTTTTGGGAAACATATCAGACTTCCTTTTGCTGATTCTATGAATTTTACTTCCTTGCCTTTTGATATCATACATAGTGATCTTTGGACCTCCCCTGTTTTAAGCACGGGCGGTCATCGTTATTATATCTTATTTCTTGATGATTTTAGTAATTTTCTGTGGACGTATCCGTTAACTAATAAGTCTGATGTTTTCTCTACCTTCACTACTTTCTATAACCTTATTAAAACTCAATTTGAACGTCACATTAAACAATTTCAATGTGACAATGGCAAAGAATATGCTAATTCTATGTTTCAACAATTTTGTAAACAAAACGGCATGCAATTTAGATTTTCGTGCCCACACACATCTTCTCAAAACGGCAAGGCCGAACGTAAAATTCGTACTATCAATAATATTATTCGGACACTTCTTGCCCATTCGTCATTACCCAATAGCTTTTGGCATCAAGCTCTCGAAGTGGCCACATACCTCCTCAATATCTTACCTAGTAAACTTCTAAACAACCACTCTCCCACTCAACGATTATACCAACGCACTCCTTCTTACACACATCTTCGTGTTTTTGGATGCCTCTGCTATCCTTTGCTACCTTCCACTACAATACATAAACTCGCTTACCGTTCCATGCCATGTGTCTTTCTCGGTTATCCCCCTAACCATAGGGGTTACAAAATGTCTCGACTTAGCTACCCACAAAATCATCATAAATCGACACGTGATATTTGACGAAACTGTATTTCCATTCGCAAATCATCCAACCCCATCCCTCCAATCTTATGACTTCCTTATTCAGCCCATAAACAATATACCATGGACCACATTGTCATCTTCTTCCAATAACAGCCCAGCCCACTCCCCTACCACTATGCCGTCTTCTTCCACCGACGGCCCAGCCCACATACCTACAAACCCGCACAACAGTCCACATCGGCCTAACCAGCCCATCCCACCTCAACAGCCCACCAGTCCCTCTACTCAACAGCCCACACAACCAGTTGTTCCCTTCTCTCCTATTTTCTATACTTACTCACGTCGGCCCAGGCCCAATGTCACCACCGATCCAGCCCAACAACCTAACCAACCCATCCCACCTCAACCTCTGAACATTTGCTCATCACCACAGACTACCTCATCTCCTAATGCCTCACCCATCCCCACTCCACCTCCCCCTCCTACTCGTACCATTCGTACACGAGCTATGGATGGTATTTCGAAACCTAAAAGAATTCTTAATCTTTTTTCATCTACCATTGTTCCTATACCTAAAACCCCAAAGGATGCCTTGTCCACAACGGAATGGTGTGACGCCATGACCACAAAATTTAATGCCCTTATTAAAAACCAGACTTGGGAGTTGGTTCCACGGGAGTCTCACATGAATGTCATTCGTAGTATGTGGATTTTTCGGCACAAATTTAAATCCGATGGAACGTTGGAACGATACAAAGCTCGGTTAGTATGTGATGGTAGCACACAGCAGATTGGCATTGATTGTGGTGAGACTTTCAGTCCGGTTGTCAAACCCGCTACCATACGCACTGTCCTCACACTTGCATTATCCCAAGCCTGGCCGATTCATCAACTTGATGTTACCAATGCTTTTCTACACGGTAATCTATCTGAGACGGTCTACATGTATCAGCCGATGGGTTTTCGACATCGTCACCTTCCAAATCATGTCTGCCGCCTCAAGAAATCATTATATGGGTTGAAGCAAGCTCCTCGAGCGTGGTATCAAAGGTTCACAGACTTCGTTATGACTCTTGGAATCTATCAAAGTAAATGTGATAACTCGCTGTTCATATTTCACAAAGATCATTTAACAGCTTATTTATTAATCTATGTCGACGACATTATTCTTACCACCTCTACAGACGAACTTCGTGTTCACCTCATGTCACGTTTGGCAAAAGAGTTCGACATGAAAGATTTGGGGCCACTAAGTCATTTTTTGGGATTACAAGTAACTCGGAATGGTTCAAATATGTTTCTATCTCAACAGACCTATGCCAAAGACATTATTGAACGGGCCGGGATGTCTTCGTGTAAGCCCGCAGCCACTCCGGTCGAGTCAAAACCAAAGCTTAGTGCAACCGTGAGTCCAGAATTTGAAGATCCTACCCTATATCGCAGCTTAGCTGGTGCGTTACAGTACCTCACCTTCACCAGACCAGACATTAGTTATGCCGTTCAACAGGTATGCATGCATATGCACGCTCCACGAGTTGATCATTGGAACGCTTTAAAACGTATCATCCGTTACATTCAAGGTACCTCTTCTTATGGTCTTACCCTCACATCGTCCAATGACAAAACGCTTCGGGCTTATACTGACGCAGACTGGGCCGGATGCCCAGACACTCGTAGATCGACTTCGGGTTATTGTGTTTACTACGGTACAAACCTACTATCTTGGTCGTCTAAACGTCAAGCAGTTGTATCTCGTTCGAGTGCTGAGGCAGAATATCGTGGGGTTGCAAACGTGGTTGCCGAACTATGCTGGATCAGAAATTTGCTGTTAGAATTACAAAGACCCGTTCAAGCTGCCAGTTTAGTATACTGTGATAACATCAGTGCTATATATTTATCCGGGAATCCAGTGCAACATCAGCGAACCAAACATATTGAACTCGATATTCATTTTGTGCGCGAGCTTGTTAAACGTGGGGCCGTTCGTGTACTTCATATTCCAACTCGCTATCAAGTTGCAGACATTTTCACAAAGGGGCTCCCAAAAGTGCTTTTCGATGATTTCAGATCCAGTCTCAGCGTTCGACCTCCTCTCGCTTCGACTGCGGGGGTGTAATAGTCAATATAATTGTAATTATTATAGGAATAGATATTCCAGCATATCTCTCCAAAAGAATAGGAGATATTGTTTGTAATTATATATATGTTTGTTATGAATGAATGGAGCAGGCAATTATACATAACTCTTTCACGAACAATAAAGGGTCTTAGTTTTGTGACAAAAAAAGCAACAAAAAAGCCACAAATTGTTATGCTTAGGAAAAGTGTCGGGAATTTCCCATGTATTTCCGTGGGAAATGCGTCGGAAAGTTAAGAAAATAAATTCCGTGAGAAATAAGTAGGAGAATTCCAACGAAACATTTATGTGGGAAAGGACTAGGAAAATACGTAGGAAATGCGTTCGAAAAAGATTACCCATGAGTAGAATTTCTACAACCCATTTTCGCAGGAAATATGTGGATAATTGCAGTTACTCACAGATTTCCCACAGAAATTGACGTGGAAATAATGCAGTTTTCTAGTAGTGTTTGGGTTTGACTTTTATTTTTTTACTTGTTTAACTAAACGATTTTTAATGATTTTTTTAAATGCTTTTCTTTTTATTATCTAACTAATATTTAATAAGAAAAAATAACGAACTGAACACGTTTTGATGCTTTTTTTTTTTTTTTTGCATATTACGACTATAAATTTTGAACACTAATTGGTTAATTGTTAGAATTGCATGTTTTGTTGAGCCATAAATTGGGTGTTTTATTGAACGTAATTGTTTGAATTGAGTAATTGATAATGGTTTTTGACATTTGAATTACGTTATGTCATTTTAATACTATGATTTTATTAAGTTTATTGCTATAACGTTAATTGTTGTTTAATAAAAAAAGTTTATATAATTTATTAAGGCCTAAGGGTCTTTTTTCAACTCATACAAGATATTTAAATTTTTAGAGCTAGCCCTGCATATCCAGATAATTTGAACGTGTTCTCTGTTCATTAAACTATACGACGGGAGATATATTTCTTACACGTGGCCATATATATATAATATATGTTAAATATTTTTAGAATTAGTATATTATTAATAAATGTTATAAAAACAATATAAAAAAGCCTTCTTTAAACAATAAATTAAAGAAACCCCTCTTTTTTATAAACAATATTAATACATAACAAAATGATAAAAACAACTAAAAAGTTTGAATTGTATTAACGTAAAACTTGAGGGACACAGTGCGTTCAGTAAAAATAAAGGGAAGAAGGTACGTTTAGCAACACTTATTCACTCTCTACATTTTTATGCTAGTATTTATAATATTTTCAGAATTATTTAATAACTTATATTTATTTATTTAAATTCAACAATAAAATCTTTCTTTATTTAAATTCCTCAATTCTATATTTACGTGATTTCATACTTAATTATGATTAATTTTTTTTGTATACAAATCAATACCAAAACTAATTACTAAAGCTAAAAAATATAGATGTCAAATCACTAACAAAATTACTATCCACGTACAAATACTTACCATATTTATTTTTACCATACATATTCTCTATAATCTTAAAGTACAAAGTCGGTGGATTTACTCCACCGACCTCACACTTTTTACCAATTGGTCATTGGTGTAAGTTGTAACCGTGTATTATCTCTATAACATTTAGCAACTTGTATGTACAGTAGCTTCTGACGCAGCTTTGTCCACGTGGCGTAGTGGCTTAAATTACAGTTTTACCCTCGCTACAACATTACAATATTGTCGGCCGATGGCCTGTGTCAATAAACGGTTTCGGCCCTCCGGCGACCAATTGATTTCGTGGAGGATGCGGCGGTGGAAGGTGGCGTGTAGCGATGAAGGTGGTGGAGGGTGGATATGTCTGTGCAGACGAGGGAGAGAGAATGAAGGCTGATCTAGGGCATTTACCGGCGACGGCAAACACTATTCTGGCCAAGGGAGAGAGAGAGAGAGAGCGACGATGGTGGTAGTGGAAAGCAACCGGAGGGTTCACCGGAAGTGGTGGAAAGAGAGGATGCGGTTGTTCCCGGAAGAGATGACCGGTGCGATTGTTCCCGGAAGAGATGATCGGTGGAGATGGATGCATTTGTAGCCGGAAGAGATGACTGCTCCTCGCCGGAGACCGTCGCGAAAAGACCAAACCATTGCAGCCAGAGATTTAGAATGTGGGTGAAGACAACAAAGTGAGGGTTTTTTTTTTGGTGGTGATGTAGTTGTGGGGGTGGAAGCCAGGCTAAGGTAATTTAATCGAAATCCAGAGATATGTACTGTCAAATATGAGATTTGAAAAGTGTAGTAAATGAAATTGAAACACATCTTTGGAATCCGGACGAGATATTATTAATAAATATTGCAAATGGAATTTTAAAACATATACAGAAAAAAAAGCTCATCATAATTCACTTATTTTGTGAAACATCAATTTTTTTACATTATTCTGATTCAATATTTATAAAACACCTAAAAATAGGTTTGCTAAAAATTCTAAAACTATATAAAAAAAATGTCTACCTATTTTTTTTTAAATAATTTGTTACCTCTAAAAGTAGTTAATTTGTGATAGTGTTGCGTTCAATGTGTGCTTCACAGTGTCATGAAGAGCAAATTTTAATCTATGCCTGAATGTAATTTTTTCCATTAGGTCAATTTAGGCTGACATTCCTTAACTTTAATATTTATAGATCATATTTTTATATATGTCTTAATGACATTCTTTTCTTAAAATCGTGTTATGAATAATAATGTACAACTAATCGAAATAAAAGCGTATATGTTATCAAACTGAGAATGATTCGATTTAGTGCGTAGGAGGGGAATAGTGTTAGACAGCTAGCTGCCTAACACTTCCCCATTAGTCCAGCCAAATGATGATTTTGCCCGGTTTAAATTTACGATTTTGCCATTGGTTTTGTTTTCCCCACTCCCCGCCAAATTACGATTTTGCCATACATTCAAATTTATAGTTTTACCATTGTTTTTGTTTATTTTTCCTTTCTTAAATTATGATTTTTGCCCCCAGTGTAAAATTACAGTCATACAATCATTTTAGTTTTTTTTTTTTTTGACAAAACACTGATAGTGTTTTGTTTTAATTGTTGACTCGGTGTAACTTTTATTAGTGTCAGGCGGCTGCCTGGCAAACGTTCGTTCATTTGTTCTGAAAATTTACAATTTTGCTCTCAGTTTAAAATTATAGCATTTCCATCGTTTTGTTTTTTTTTAGTATGGTAGTGTTTTCTTTTGATTGGTTGACTCGATGTAATGTTTTTTGAGATCGTGTAATGAGTAGTATGTATAAGCACCCGAAATACAGACGTACATGAGAGAAAAAATATTCGGCTTAGTGCCCCGCAACGCGGGCAGGGCAAAAGCTATTATCTACTATCTTAAATCACAAAGTCGGTGACATACGCCACCGACATGCATGTGCCATTTCGTTTTGGATTTTGTGTGTATTTCTTTTGCTCCCAAAAGTAATATTACAATTGGTCTATTATTATATTATACTATTAACTTAATTAAAGGCCACCGACATATGTGCCATTTCCTTTTTTTCACACAATACTTTGAGTAAATACATTTTGGCCCCTTACTTTTAGTTTTGTTAAATTGCGTTTTAAGTCAATTTCGACATTTCCTCTTTTCACCCATACTTTGAGTAAAATACATTTTGACCCCTTGCTTTTGGTTTTGTTAAATTGCGTTTTCAGTCTCTTTCCTTTCCAAGTTAAACTTCAAATTTTCACCCATACTTTGACTAAAATTCATTTTGGCCTTTTGCTTTTAGTTTTGAGTCCATTTCCTTTCCAAGTTAAACTTCAATTACATTGTAGTATTAGACCATTGAGGTTTAATCTCAAAAGTTTATAATGTTTCAACTTTATCATTATACCGTATATTTATACATTTTTAGCTTATTGCTTTCTTTAATTATTTTCGTTAGCACAAAGTCGGTGGCATAGGCCACCGACATGCATGTGACATTTCCTTTTTTCACACAATACTTTGAGTAAAGTACATTTTGGCCCCTTGCTTTTAGTTTTGTTAAGTTGCGTTTTGAGTCCATTTCTACATTTCCTCTTTTCACCCATACTTTGCTTGCTTTTAGTTTTGTTAAATTGCTTTTTCACTCTCTTTGCTTTCCAAGTTAAACTTTAATTTTTCACCCATACTTTGACTAAAATACATTTTGGCTTTTTTGTTTTTAGTTTTGAGTCCATTTCCTTTCCAAGTTAAACTTCAATTACATTGCAATATTAGACCATTTAGGTTTAATCTCAAAAGTTTATAATGTTTCAACTTTATCGTTGTACCATATATCTATACATTTTTAGCTTATTGCTTTTTTTAATTATTTTCGTTCGCTAATTTCTTTTTTTTTAAACTAAACGTTTGGATTCAACCATACATTGAGTTGAACAGAATACGTCAAGACATGCGCTTTCATTTTTACACCCGCCAAACTTTAAAAAAATTGCAATTGTAACCCGTAGACTACAACTCCTACTTTTACAAATGCCAATGCATTGTGTTTTTCGAAATGTCTTTGGCATTGTGTTGTACACTTTGTGTCTACCTTTGTGATTTACGCTTTTTTGTAATTGTCTTTTACGCACTACGTTTTACGAATCGTGTTTTGTCTTACTATATGTTTCCACCCGTCGCGCGCCGCCGCAACGCGCGGCGGGCAAAATCCTATTCTATAACATCTTAAAACACAAAGTCGGTAGCCCCACTAAAATTACAATTTTATCCTTTGATGTGCAAGATAGCACAAGGTACAAGATCAGGATGCACAAGAAAATCGTCGGCGGAGGAATAGCCGCCGCTCCCGGCGGCCGTTTGGTCTGCGTGAAATTTGCCTCAATCGCACTGAGGTTGGTTGTTTGAAGACCGACAGGCGGCAACGAGCCTGAAAGAAACTGCCGGCATGACTCCGGAGACGTCGGCAGTTTTCCGATTGGTTGTGAAATTTGCCTCAATCGCACTGAGGTTGGTTGTTAGAAGACCGACAGGCGGCAACGAGCTTGAAAGGAACTGCCGGCATGACTCCGGAGACGTCGGCAGTTTTCCGATTGGTCCTGCATGGCCCCTTTCCGGCTAGATCTGGTACATTTCAGGTCGATCTCCGGTCATGAAATGGCTGTGGGAGTACTGTTACAACTAAACACAGTCACCCCTTGCTTGAAAACCTTGGCCGGGGAAGCCTATGATGGTGATGGTGGTCGGGGGAAAACAAAAAAGATAAGGACTCAGTATATCTCCATAACTTCTCGATGTGTGAGTAAATCTCCATAACTTCCCGATGTGTAGAACAATAGAAAACACAGTATTGAAACCCTAGAGATGGTGTTTCAATGGGAAATTAAGAGGGAAATAAAGTGTCATTCAAACAAAAAAAGATACAAATAAAGCATGAAAACAAACGCATATACAGAAGATTGAAAGAGAAATGGAGGAACAAAAGGGTTTATTTGTGTGGGAGCCAAACAGGAGAAGAAGAAAGAGTAATTGTCCTTGAAGAATGATAAAATTAAAAAATGACATTCTTTTTATGCACTGTGTAGTCTTAGTTCCATTCAATCAAATCACTCTGCATATGTATTACCTTTCTTTTATTTTTTATATACAGTTTATAAAAAATAAAAGAAAGGTAATACATATGCAGAGTGATTTTATATACAGTTTATCGAGCAGGGGGTCTCATTGGAAGCAGCCTCTCTATTCCTACGGGGTAGAGGTAAGGCTGTCTACATCTCACCCTCCTCAGACCCTACCTTAGCTTTGCTATTGGTGGGATATACTGAGTATGATGATGATGATGATATACAGTTTAATTTATAACCTCATTAGTTAAAAAAAACGAAATACACAGCGTGGTTTAGTTTTTATCAAACATTTCTATATAAATTATAAACTTACTTAAAAGACAAAGTTGGTGGCTTTTACCACCGACAATATCTTCGTTTTTTGTCTTATATAGAAGGTTCTAAACTACCAAGCTGGAGCGGTGACATTTACGCTGGAGCCTCTCCTTTTTTGTTTGCTTTTTATACTTTACAATTTTCCTTTTTATTGCTTCTTCATGTAGTGGTAAGTTTTGTGTAAAGCTGGCTGACTGAGTGATATGTACTTTGTCGTTTGTATCTCACACAGTTACTAAACGGAAAACGATACAACTCTAATACTTGGTTCAGGTTCTAGGACTAATAATTTAAATAACTGCAATTTACGTCTACGGTTTATTGCATTATTATTTCTCAATCACAAGTAATTTCGAACAATTTGTTCACATACATAAACTTTTAATGGAACGAGTTAGGTCAAATATAACACGTTTTCGTTTAAAAAACCATTTTACGTGCATATTTTTATCTATGCGTCTATATCAATTCGAGTTGGTCTACATTTGGATATAGCTTTTTTTAATATAATACATTTTCTTACTTATTTTACGTACGTTTTCATAAATTTTGTTTCTAACAGAGTGGAGTCAAATTGTCGTTTTTTTTTTCTTTCTTTTGTTTGAAAACTTTAATTAATCCTATAGAATAAGTTATGATTGTACGAGATAAATTCAATTTACTTTACGTTATGATCCAATCACAATGCTTATATAGCTTACATTGAGTTCAATCAGATATGTCGAAACACGCGTTTTCGTATGATTTACGCATCACCTAACACTTGAACAAATCGTGTGTAACACATTGTATTTTACACTCGGTGTTTTACTACACGTTCGTCCCGCCGTGCGCCGCCGCAACGCGCGACTCGCAAAAAACTAGTATAATCTTAAAGGACAAAGTCGGTGGGGTTTCCACCGGCTTTGCCCTCTCCCCCTTTAAAAAAAAACCTCACTTGAAGCCCATTGATGTGGCATAACAAAAGACCACTAACTTGGCCCAAAACTGAATCCGTCTGCGTATGTTTACAGTCATAACTCAATAATATCCACATGTCACAATTAAGTCCACTTGTAGCCATCACGAAACCTTCGTCAAACACAACTTGCCGTTATGTCTCGGCACGTGTCACCATCTGGCTACCCACCACTAGCCACGTGCTCTTACTCCGAATTAGTGTTCAGTGTTCATCGTCTTCGCTTAACCGTTTATCTTCAAGTTTGGGAAGGGTAAGGTCTTGGGTTCAAGTCCCCAAGACAACAGGGAATTATAGAAATTAGCCGTTAAAAAAAATAGAAATATATTTTTACTATAACTTATTTATAGTTCGTAAAATGTATTTTAGAAGGATAATAGCAATCAAAATGTCTTTAAAAGGTGGTCCGTTTTTCAAAACGTGAAATATTGATTTAGTTTGATGTGTGTTTATGATACTTTGTATTATAAGGACAGAACTTTAACATCTATTATTATAGTCTTAATTGATAAAACTACATGTTTAAAGCGATTTAAAATTATTTATAACATGATAAGTTAGACGAACATAATTAAGTCAAATGAGCAAATATTTATAACGAGTTAAAATGAGTGACAACATGATAAGTCAGATATAATAAAATAAATAAAATAAATAAATCAATATTTGTAGCGAGTCAAAATGATATTTAGCATGATAAACTGCTAATCTTAGTGGCGGGACTTGAATGAAACTAGGTAAGTGTTGGACTCTTAAAAATATATTATCCTATATCTTAAGGAGAAAGTCGGTGGCTTACCCCTAAATTTTTAAACACTAAAAGTAACCGCCTCCACTGTCATGAGCAATATTATGAGCCACCACCATACAAAACCACATGTCACCTATTGAAACCATCATCATTACATTAGAGTGGGACTTAGCTTTTAAGGGACGGGAGGTGCACCCGCTCCTCTCCTCCAATGTTTCGGTTAGAAGTGTAACATTTCTCATTTTTCAAATTTGATTTCGTGTAGTTAACGCAACACATAATGCTTGGATCAAATCACAATGCTTATGTAGGTTACATTAAGTTCAATCGGATACGTCGAAACAGCCGTTTTCATGTGGTTAACGCGACACATAATGCTTGAACTAATCCATTCGATGTTTGCGATGTACCCGCGCCGCAACGCGCGCGGGCAGAATTACTAGTTTCTGGTTTAAGATTTTCCAGTTATCTCAATATCTTTTTTATATTATCTTTAAAAGTCGGCGGATAGAGCTTGAGTCGTATGTCGTCCACTTATTGGCCCGTCCTAAAAAAATTAAAAATAGATCTCTGACGTCACTGTCCTTATTAAAAAGGGTCATGCATTAACCATCTTAATCATTGTTTGTTTCGGCTTTCAACTTTGAACACCGGAAAATTTTTCGGCCGAGAAGCCAATTTTCAATTTTAATGGCCGCTATCTTCAGTACACTTCTTTTCCTGCTCACTTTATCAGGTAACACTCCAAAATTCTATTTACTTTACTAGAAAACTAATTGTGCCTGCGTGTTCAATAGACTTTGCGACTGAAATAGCGGATGCAAATACTTTATATTGTAATGTTGTTTTGCGACCGAGCTGCGACTGTTTGTTAATGCTACCGGTTTCAGCTACCGTTTAGCAACTGATTTTATGTTATATTTTTGATGCTGGTGACTGGTATTTATAATTTGGTTCAATTAGTTACTTTTTACGATTTATGTGACCCAATGACAACTGAAACTGGGCGGTTTAGCTCCTTGTAAATGTTGTGACGATAATGACTTTGGTCGCAAATAAGTTACTAATTTGAGAGTTCTTTTTTTTTCTTATGACTGCCTAGTTTCTACAAGGGGAACTAGAGGCCCTCCTAATCCTACGCCAATTGATGAAAAACTCAAACAGTCGTTTAAAAGTAGGGGCCTTAACGTAAGCCTAACCTCAAACGGACGTTAGAAAGAAAACAGTGTGAGGTTAGATTGTTAGTGGCATGATTGCAAAAGTCGCTAGGCGCTCCCTAGTCGGATTCGGGAGTACTCGGGAAGTACTCGGCTTAGGCGGAGATTACTCGGGGTGTAATTGGCCTGGGAGAACAGTACTCGTGCCTCGGCAGCCTACCTTGTAGCGAGTACTCGGAGCCTAGGCGGGACTTTTACAACCATGGTTAGTGGCATGTGTATAAGTGACCATTCTACTAGTACTAGACACCAATAATTTTGACAAGAATATATATACAAATACGTGAGAAGTTTGCTCTTGGTTTTTGTTTGAATTCAAGATTTGTTTTGTTTTGTTTTCTGGTGATTTTAATCTAAAATCTATTGAATAATATGTTTCCCAGAATCATATGTCGGTATCTTCAGCATTGGAGTTGGGGTCAACTATGGACGGATTGCCAACAATCTTCCATCTCCATCGCAAGTACCAAACCTCCTTAAATCTTTGAACATAAATAGAGTAAAAGTTTATGATTCCGAGCCCAAAGTGTTGCAAGCATTTGCAGGAACTGGTATTGAGTTAATCGTTGGTTTAGGGAACGAATTCCTTCAAAAAATGAGTGATCCTCAACAAGCTCAAACATGGATCCAACAAAACATACAACCTTATCTTTCACAAACTAAAATCACATGTATTAATGTCGGAAACGAAGTTTTAGGAGCAGATGATGGTCAATCAGCATCGTATGATTCATATCTTCTTCCTGCTATGAAGACTATGTATGCAGCTTTAGTTAATCTTGGATTAAACAAACAAGTTTGTATAACCACAGCTCATTCGCTTAAGATCTTGGCAAGTTCTTCGCCCCCTTCACAAGGGGTGTTTCGCGAAGACATGGTTGAGTACATAAAGCCGATTCTTGACTTTCATTCGCAAGTTGACTCGCCTTTTTTCATCAATGCTTACCCTTACTTTGCATACAAAAGTGACCCGGACAATGTCAGGTTGGAATACACTCTTTTTGAACCAAACGAAGGGACAGTTGATCCAAATACGAATCTAAAGTATGATAACATGTTATATGCACAAAATGATGCGGTTTATTCGGCTATAAAAGCATTGGGTCATACTGATGTTGAGGTCAAAATCTCTGAGACTGGATGGCCTTCTAAAGGAGATGAAAATGAAGCTGGAGCAACAGTAGAAAATGCAGGAATGTATAATAGAAATCTGATGCAAAGGATGCAACAAGGACAAGGTACTCCTGCTCGTCCTTCGCAGCCCATTGACATTTACATTTTCGCCCTTTTTAATGAGAATATGAAAAACGGTTCGACTTCAGAGAGGAACTTCGGGTTGTATTATCCTAATGGCACTATGGTGTATGACCTTGGTGTACAAAGTTATGCACTTCCAAGAATGGACTATTCATCCTCACATAAAAATGTAAGTAACACATATGTTTTAGTTTTGCAGTGCGTATCCAAATTCCTAATTGCTTATATGATTATTTGAAAGTGAAGTAAACTGTTTTGAATAAGGAGTTTGAAGTTGCTTATTATTCCAAACTGCATGCATATAAAAAATAAGTAACTATACATTATTAATAAGCGATCTTAAACACCCCCTTATGACTTATGAGTTACAATTCATATATGTTTGATGAAATATATCAAATTTTGAGGGTTTTCTATTGGTTTTTGCATTTTCAGGCTTTCTCCATCTTCAGTTGTTTTCATTTGGGCCTGTGGATCTTACTCATTGCTTAAGAGATGAATAGTTAACTTCAAATTTTGTGACAAGTATATATAGGGAGCTCAAAGTCCCTAAAGAAGATGGTCATTAAAGGTAATTTTTTTTAACAATCATGCCATATATTAAAGGTATGGTCACTAGTCTCCAACCTGTATTAAATCAGCCAACAATAATGGAGTATAGACTCTTGCTGCAAAGAAAATTCTTCATGTCTTATAGTATACAAAACTCCAAATTTTGTTCAATCAAATATTAAAAAGTCATTCTACAATGTACCAATTTTTGGCAGCCTGCTAATATTAGAAAATGAAGGATAATAATAACTGAAAGCTCAATCAGTATCCTCAATGTCACTATATTTTTTTAATATAGAAATAGATGGTGTTGATGGGTTCAACTGATGAACTCAAACCCGGCATGTTTATTAAACAGATAACTAAGAATAAAAACACAGAACCTACTTATTTTAGTGCCGTGTAAGGAATTGATACTCCTATTATCAGTGACATCCAACCCTATCAGCCCACTTAAAGTTATGTAACCCAAACATGACCCGTGTAACCCATTTATTTAAACTAGTCAAACGAGTTGCCGGATGTAAAAGGGTTGGCACGTTGTGTGTGAGCTATAAACAAGGTGTAAACAAGTTAAATAGTAAAATAGGTCATAAACTAATGAGCTAGTTATTATAGGGTGAAACATGTTACAAAGTAAATAACATTTTATTCTAATAAATGACAACACCACTATACCAAAGTGGTGTTGTCATTTGATATATATAATAATTTTAATAAGGGTTGATTCAAACATGTCAACCCGAACACAACATGTTTATTAAATGGGTAATTAAAAACGAAAACATAAAATTTAATTAGTAATTACTTTAGTGTCGTGTAAGGAATTGACACCTCTAGTTAGTTATCTTTCACATTAATAAGCTAAATGAATCTAACTTGAGTATTTTTTGGTTTGTTTTTTCTTACATGTTGAGCAACATTTAAAAATTCTACTTAATTTGAAAGTGGACTCTTTAAAAGGTGCTTATCATTGTGACAACGGGGTGCCATATAACATCTATATGATTCTGGAAATTAAGTGGGTTTCAACATCAAGAAATACATTTCTAACTTTACTACTGTTTCTTCTTGTCAGCTTGTCGTTTTGAGGATAAGATGAGAGGCAATCTAATCTAGTTCACAACCAACTATTAGACTTGGCTGTTTCTTCTTGTCTTCTTGTCAGCTTGTCTTTCATAACCAACTATTAGACTTGGGTGATCTGATCCTCCCGCCGGCCACAGTCACCATCAGTACTACCAGGGGTGGAGCCAATAAGTTTGTTCACCTCAAACTTATAACTATATAAACTGAGTTTGCTACCATATGGCTCCACCCTTGACCACCACCATCACTGCCATCCCCACCCCTATGTCATGTGCCATGTTGCATCTGTTTGCAGGTCGTCCATGAGAATTCGGGGGTCAGGTTCGACTAGAAAAAATAAGCCTCTAAAATATAAACAATTACAAATAAAATAATGAATAATACCACGATAATTGTGATAAGAATAAACAAAACAAAGCTATTGTAGCAAACAAGTTTAAAGAGTTAAATAAATTAGATTGTGTTATCCAATTGGGTTATAAATTGAGACTTTTTGGTTGGTTTACATAGGGTTAGTTGGGTTAAATGAAAAATGAGTTTTATCCGGGTAAAAGTAATTACGTTATTGATTTAAAAATAATATTATTTTTTAGAATATTAACGTCCATATCGGCAGTTTCATCCACAAAGGGAAATTACATTGAAATAGATGGCAAGCGAGCAACAAGCTGTGCCGCTAACCCTTTATGGATAGCAAAACTAAGTCTTTTAAAACTATATTTATAGATCCCGGGGTCATAACATTACTATGTATGACCCGTTGTGCTTTGGTGGGTCTCCGAGATCCTTTCGATGACCTATGTTGTGTTGAAGGGATATCTATATAATCCGATCGATTACGTAAGGCCCGCGGTAACAGCGGAACCAGGGAAAGTATACGGAAAGGACAAATTTTTTCTATTATATTAGTATTAATTCATATTATATTAGTCTGTTAATTCATATTAGATTAGTCTTAGTTAGTGATCCCGGCTTAGTGAGTCCTTTCTTCAGTGATGAACTGTTGGCGGCAGTCCTACATTTTGTCTCTGTGGACCGACTAAGTAACTCCACACCCCCCTCTGGTGCAAGGAAACTAAGAGTATAAAAAAAGCAAATGGTATAAACACGTGTTGGTTGGCAAGCCACGCTTTCTCGTGTTTGGTCAGTTTGCCCGAAGTAGCTTTTAAAACAGCTTGACCAACAACACTCCCAAGTCCACCAAAAGGTAAACTCCTGTTAGATCCACACATGCGTGTTTCCCTCCTATCCATATAAAGACCAAAATGTTAGCTGGTCCGCGTGTTGATCTTACTTTCAATGGGTGAGTCAAGAAATTCACAAATGCTTCTTTCTTGGTAGAAATCACGACACGTCTGAATATGTCAAAAAGAACATCCTTAACCAAATCGTGTCAGTACTTGAATCCTGGGAGCATTCTAAAATGTACTGTATGCTCTCCAAAGGAGTATAAACATACCTTACGACAAACAAGTCATAACTCATCAACCGGAAATAGGGGAATTGTGAAGCAATACTTAAGTATAGTACGATACTCCACTAGCAGCGTATGTTGGTTTAGCCCATCTATAGGGATTGCGAGAAGGAACTCTTGAGCATGTGGTGATTGTAAACTCTCAAAAAAGGTTTTTTGTTTAATGGTCTTGTCAAACTGTACTTCCATGTTATGGACAATTTTACAAAAAATGGCACTCGCCAATGCATGTTAGGTTTTAATGGGGAGGTGTCCTTGTCGTATCTAGGAAGACAAGGCAAAGCACACATGTAATTATACTCCATACCACATATGCTACTGTCTTGTAAGATGTGGTCTTGTAGCACTCAAGATTGGACCCTCGAGGCCATATATGCATAGAATGAAGTCTCTACAGCTGAATACAACCCCAAACCACCATGTCCTCATTTCGCCCTGCGTAATCCTTTGTCAAAGAACAACACTGCATCCTCCATGTGTACGGGCTGACAAGTCCCCAAGCCAAAGAAAAGTTTTAAAATACCCATACGTGATCGAAGCAAGAGTAGCTTACTCTGTGGGTCACCTAGTTTTGTTCTTTGAAACTACTTTTAAATGCTTTTGGGTTGTTATGTTAACGACTTTTGGGATGTATATGATACTACTCTATTGGTTGTTATGTTAAAGTGTTTTGGTTTTTATGTTTCCCACCTTTTATATGATATTTGGTATTTCTTTATTGTGGTTGCTTTTTAATGCTTTAATGTTTGGGTTTATAGCTGTTTTTGCACATTATATTGCTTCTATTTTGGTCGCAAAATCACGCATGGCAGGTTTGTTAGACATTATTTGCAGGTTTGGTTAATTTTGAAGGGAACATAGAAGTAGCATTAATGGAGGTTTGGTTAGGCCAATTTAAAGGAACATCTGCAGGTTTGGTTAAGCAAGTAAATGTCATAGATGCATATATATGTTTGGGTTTATAGTTGTTTCCATTGAAGCACCTTGCACAACGATGAAGATAATTATCGTTAGTTAATTCGAGGGAAAAAAGAAAAAAAAGGTATTCTAATTAGAAATCCGATGTGAAATGACCATATTACCCCACGTGTGAGGCACGTGGGGTATTTAACGGGAAAATAGATGACTATCCATGGGACTATGATAGTTATAAAATTAATACCACGAGGACCATCAATGTAAGTTGGGGGCATTGACATCTGTGCAAACCACAGAGACCATTAGAATAATCAACTCTTTAGTTTTTATCAAAGATTACGGAGAATAATTGTAGGTTTATGTTGGTGGTTCCGCTCTTCATCACCTTATTAACAAGGGTTATTGGATTTAATCACCCCCAACTATTGGCATTTGACCGCTGGCACTCTCAACTTTGACTTTGGCTCCCACCACTCCTAACTTAACACATTGTTTGTCATGACACCCCGTCGTTAAATAAACACTAACTGGGTTAGGAAAATTAGCCTACGTGTCATATTAATCCAACATGGCATGTGTGACGTGTAATGTAAACCTGTTTCACCATCTTAAAAACCCCAAATATCCTAACACTTTACACAAATCAATACATTAGATGCTCATCTTCCTTCTTGGCAATCAAACCCTAATCGATGATTGCAACAAAAAATCACATACTACAGAGGTACATTTTCTGTTAGGGTTAAGTGCATTTTGATATCATACACTGATTGGACTGATGGAAGTTATCGAAGTGATGCTTTGGTATGGTGGATCACTAGATTTTGGTTTTGATCAACCTCAATATATTGGAGGTGATTCTAAGTTGCTACGCATAGATGTTGATCACATTGCATACTTTGAGTTGGTAGAGTATGCAATGGATACGGGGTGCAATAAAACTAGGGATTTTTACATGTATGGGCTAAATGCTGATGATGGTCAATTCAAGCTTTTTCGGAATGATAATGATGTTATGGAGATTGCATTAAAGGCTACAACATGGTCTGAACCATTCATGGAAGTATTTATTCAAGACTGTCCAATTACCAATGAACAGGAAGTCCAGTACAATTCCCAGCCCATTAAACCACAAGCCCAATCCAATTCACAACCCATTAAACCACAAGCCCAATCCAATTCACAACCCATTAAACGAAAAGGCCAGCCCAAAAAACCTATAGCCCGGTAAAAAAAAGTAGTCCATGTCAGGAGAGTGAGTAGGGCATCGGACAAAAGTGTTACCACTCCTGTACTTGAAGTCCCTAGATCTGGATCTATTGCCTCATGTAAGGAGGTTGTACCTGAAGAACCAGTTGGTTTGCATAAGCAGCCTAGTGTAGAAGAGGCTACATGGGCATTTGATTTGGATAAGGAGTCTATTGTTCAGGAGGGTGTACAAGAGGTTCTAGAGGAAGAAACAGTTGGTTTGCATAAGCAGCCTAGTGTACAAGTGGTTCTAAAGGAAGAAACAATTGGTTTGGATAAGCAGGCTAGTGTACAAGAGGGTGTAGAAGAAGAAGTGCTTGGTTTTGATAAGGAGCCACGTGTACAAGAGGGTGCAGATGGAGATGACAGTGAAGACATTGACTATAATGTTGAGTTAAATGGGACAGAAGAGTCAAGTTCAGATGAAGATGAGGGTTTTCTTGAGGAGGGTAATGATGATGAGGTTCATGATGAAGTAATTGGCTCAGATTCAGACAGAGAAGATGATGAATGGAGACAGTTACAAGATGCCATTAAACGAGCTAATAAGGATGAACGTGAAGCTAAAAGAAGTTAGTTGAAGAGTGTACTAAGCTAATGAAAAAGAAGGTAAGTTGAATGAATCTAATAATGCAGGGTGTTCACATATGGAGGGATATAGTAGTTACGAGGAATCTGATGGTGACATTGCCACACCTGGTGAGAGTGAGGATGATGATATCAGAGGTAAGAAGTACAAAGAAACTGCTCCAAGTGTAAGTGAACACACTAACCGGAAAAAGTTTACTTGGAAAGTTGGAATACGATTTGCCTCAAGGGATCGTTTTAAGGAGGTAGTGAGAAGATATGCTTTGACTAATGGCAGGAATCTCATCATAACAAAGAGTGATAATAAGGCAGAAGGTCGTTTAGTAGTGTGTGTAGCAGGGTGTCCCTTCTATCTATTTTGTTCACTAAACAAAGGGAAAGAGTGTTACATGATTAAAAGTGTGAAAAACAAACACAGTTGCGAGAGAAACATGATCAAGAATAGACAGCTAACTGCCAAATTTTTAAGGGATGAGTTCCTTCCTTTGTTTAAGGCCAAGCGAAATTGGTCTGCTAAGGAGATTCAATCGGCAGTTAAACAAAAGTTTAAGGTAATTATAACTAAGTGGTTAGATTATAATGCTAAATCAAGTGCATATAAGAAGCTTCATGGATCAATGAGAGATCATTGCAGTAAAATTGGTTCATACCTGGATGTTTTAAGGAAAGCAAATCCATCATCAACCTTTAGGTTAGAAACTGCTCCACCAGGTTTCATTAATCTAGATCCATAGGCCACATGTGAAGTATTCTTTAGACTGTTTGTTTGTTTTGATGGAGCAAAAAAAGGGTTTTTAGTAGGATGTAGGAAGGTATTGTGCTTAGATGGGTGTTTTCTAAAGACTTTCCTTGGGGGGACGTTGTTAACAGCTGTGGGAAGGGATGGTAATGACCAAATGTTTCCTTTGGCATGGGCAGTAGTTGAAGGGGAAAATAATGAGAGTTGGGAATGGTTTATGGATGAGCTTAGGCAATGTTTGGGAGTAACTGATGATGGGGAATCATGGACATTTATATCTGACCAGCAAAAGGTAGATCTCCCTAACCAATAATTTACTTATTCATTACTTTTCTGTGACACTGTTGTATTGCTCTTGCAGGGTCTGTTAAATGCTATTGCAATGGTATGGCCAAAAGCAGAGCATAGAAACTGTGCAAGACACATCTATGCTAACTGGCACAAAACATACAAAGATGAAGAGCTGAAGGAGTTATTTTGGAAATCAGCTAGGGCCTATTGTGAAGCTGACTACTTGCAAGCCATTGAAGAGATGAGGACCATAAACCCTGATGCAGTAGAGGCCTTACTGAAGCAAAATCCCAAATGGTTCAACAGGTGCTATTTGAACACTCTCACCAAGTGCGATGTTATAGTAAACAACATGGCATAAACTTTTATTCGTTTTTATCATCAATGCAAGGTCAAAACACATTATACACATGTTAGAGGATATGAGGATTCAGGTCATGAGTAGGCTGGTTACTAAAAGAACAGAAATGAGTGTCAGGGATGTTATATGCCCTAAAATCCAAGAAAAGCTTGATTTTTCAAAACAGGCTGCATATAGATGTGAGGTGTATCCCTCATCATATCATGTGTTTCAAGTGAGGGATTTTGATGATGTTTCTGTGGATTTAAATAATAGAACCTGCACATTTAGGAAATGGGATTTAAGGGTGTATCCATGTAAACATGTTTGTGCAGTTGCTAGTTTTTTACATAAAAATGCAGAAGACTATGTTGATGTGTGTTACCACAAAGAAACATATATGAAAGCTTATGAGTTCTCAATCTCTCCAATACCTAGTGAAAGGTATTGGCCAAAGATTCACCACTCTATGGATCTGACGGGTGGTCCATAGGACAACCCTTAATGATGTTAAAAGACGAGTTTATCCTTCATTTGATCGTGCAATTATCTTGAATTAGATAACTACAGTTGCCTATGTTTCAAGTGCAGTCGGGAGCTAAAAAATGGATAAAACGCTGCTTTGGACGGTTTGGAGATGAACGGGTCCTACATGGAAGGAAAGAAGGAACAAAACCAAACATTCAGGGCTTCACCGTAAATTACGGTAGCCACCGTAATTTACGGTGGCCCTAAAACTTGCATTCTCCCACTGTACCACAGGCTCGAATCACCGTAACAAGTTGGAGTCCACCGTAATATACGGTGGAGACCGTGAATTACGGTGGAGGTGACGGACAGATTTGTAACTGCTTCATTAAAACCGTTTTTGGGTGTCTTTTCACATTATCTCATCATTGGATGTTTTCTTGGCATCTTGGGGGCGATTTTGGCTGGTTCTACCTTGTGCTAAACAATTCTAAACATTTGGTTCTTGTTTTTGATTTGTATGAACTTGAATTTGGATATTATGATGATCAACCGAACAATGTCTGGCTAAATTTGTGGTGATCATCTTAGGTGAAGGTTTTCTCTAAACTCTTGTGTGTTTGTTCCTTTATTTCTAGAATGATAACATTGTTTGATTGTCATGGTGTATGAGTAATTGATTGTAGCTTGTTAATTTGTATTGCAATTCTAGTCTGATTCGTACGTTCTTGGTGCCGTTGGCAATCGAGATATCACGGGAAGGGTTAGGGTTGGATATTGATTGATTGATCATCGGGAAACAACCTCGCATTCATATAATCCGAGTACTTTGTTCCCTTTTATCACAACAATTGTTTATACACGAGTTATGTCTATGTAACTCTTTCTAGTTGGAATTTCACACAAGTGTTAAAAGAAACTGAATCCTAAGATGGTCATTGTTCTCATAATCTGAATTAAAAATCCAATTTTGATTTTGCAATTAGTTAGTAATTTAGTTTTCTAAAACAAACAATCCAAATCATTGATCTTTAATTCTACAAATTAGGTTAATTGTAGTTAAATCGCAAAGCTATAAAATCAACGCATTTTCCACATACTCCCTCAGTTCGATACCCATTTACCACTATCTATAGTAGTTATTTGGATTAAATTTGCGTGTACTACGACAGCACGTCAAATTTTGGCGCCGTTTCCGGGGAGTTGTGCGCAACGTGTGTCAGTTTGTTAGTTTTGCTTTGTTATTTTCGGGTTTACACTGGTGTGTTTAGTGTGCAGGTTCTACATGTGCATGCATACTAGAGGCTCTCACAAGTCATCACCATTGTCATTTGATCCGGAGATCGAAAGAACGTTAAGGCAAAACAAAGTTTTAGTAAGAAAAAACAGAATTATTAGTTCACCTACTTCACCCATCACACCAGGAAACATCATGCAAGAATCTCAAATACCACCCACAACGGGTCAAACGACCTCATCATTTATACCTACTTCCATACAACTATCACCAAACACAACCATACCTAATACCGCCACAATTCCTACTCCACCTCATGACACTACACCAACCAATACCACACAACCGATCACTACTCAAGTTGAACCCAATCTTACTTTTAGCCCTTCATCCACAATACCACCATTATCACACTTCTTTCCCCCAACTACGGGTCAATCATCCTCTAATTACCCAATACCACCCAATTCAACCATTTTCCATGCTACTTCAACATTTAGACCATCGAACCAATCGGGCTTTCAATACTCATCTCTTCCTTTTGGTCAAACTTCGGGTATTCAAGGGGATGGATATGATGATGGTAATGAAGAGGATTTTAGGGGATATGAAGAAGAAGGTTTCTATTATGGGGGCGATGGAGGATACTTGGGACCTCAAGGAGGAGCGGGTCAACAAAGTCAATCGATTCAACAATTTCAAGATACGAGTAGACTACCGGTTGGGGTGCAACACATTAGACCGCAAGGGCCACAATTGCAACGCCCTACACCGCTACAACAAGTGCGCCCACAAAATACACAACCACAATTTCAAAGGCCGATTCATCAACAACCACCAATTCATCAATATCAATACCAACCACCGTTTGCACCTCAAGTGCATATGTAAGGGCAAATGGGTCAACCAAGAGCACCATTGGGTGCACCTCAAAGACATCATCGGGAGGTTGTATGGGGGATTGAAGCTCACTTCCGGCCTATCACTAACAATCCTTCACCGGTAGTGATTCCTCATCATGCGGATGGAAGAACTTTTGAAGTTAGAACAACCGCCCTCCAAAGTCTACCAAAGTTCAAGGGGTTAGGAACGGAAGAACCCTATTTTCATTTAGAGACATACGACTCCATTTGCAACACTATTGGAGGACAAGGGTTTTCTTCAGATGATGTTAAGTTGGTTCTCTTCCAATTTTCTTTGGAAGACAAGGCAAAGAGATGGTTTCACACGCTACCCTCCGCATCGATCTTTACATGGGCCGATATGCAACAAATATTCTTGGATGAATATTACACCTCTCAAAAGACTAATGATGCAAGGAGAGGTTTGAGAAGCTTCCAACAACAATCGGGGGAGATGTTTCATGAAGCCTTCGAAAGGTTTAATATGATGTTACGGAATTTCCCTCATCATGGGATCCAACTATGGGAGTTGTTGAACGCGTTTCACGAAGGGTTGAGTTCAGAGGATGCACGGGATTTAATGTCGATTACTAATGGCACATTCGGTACGAATTATGAACATGTTGATTGGGCGTTTTTAGAGCAAATGGCGGTGAATTCCAAGAGGAAGCCCAATCTTCAAGAAGGGCAAGACATGTTATACAAAGACCACAAGTGCATGGAGTAGAGAGTGGCAATGCTCAAACCACAAACCAAGTGTACAATGTGTGCACTAATTGCAATGAAATAGGCCACACGGCGGAAGTTTGTGTAGTGGGAGTAGTTGATGAGCAAGTGGAGGAAGTGAATGCAATTCAAGGAGGGGGTGGTAGAAATTTCAATATGAACTCCAACACCTATCACCCTGGGTTACGAAACCACCCTAATTTCCGCTACGGGAACACGGCGAACCAAGCTAACCCAAACTTTCAAGGAGCTCAAGGTAACTTTGCACCTCGTCAACAATACAATCAAGGCAACTATAGGGGTGGAAACAATTACGGGTACCAAGGGTAATTTCAACAAACGGGTCAAAGTGGTTCTGGTCAACCTTCGTCAAGCAGGAATGAAGTCATGGATATGCTTCGGGCTATGCAACAAGATATGCAAAAACGGAATCAACTCGATGAAGTCCTAATGCAAAAGGATGAGGTTCGTGATAAGAGCATCCAATCACTAACAACTCAAATGGGTCAATTGGCAACCGATGTGGCGGAATTGAAGAAAAGCAAGGGTCAACTTCCTAGCGACACCAAGGTAAATCCTTCACATGGTTCGTCACGAGGTAATGTTAATATTAGTCATGTTAGTGTTTTGAGAAGTGGCAAAGAATTTAAGGCCGATTTGTCACCGGGTTTGGTCGAGGGGGTAGTTGAGGATGTTACGGGTAATGAGAGTGATGATGAAGATGTTTCACCGGCTAAACCTAAAGAATCAAATGTTAAAAAACCGGGTTTGGGTAAAAATGAAAAGAATGAAAAAGTTGAGGGTGAACCGAGTCAAGTCCCGTTTCCATCGGCCTTACTTGACCCGGGTAGGAAAAATTTTATTGCATCAAGAGGTCCCCAAAAATAAGAATTGTGGGACATGTTTAAACAAGTAAAAATCAATCTTCCACTACTTGATGCAATAAAACAAATACCCGCTTATGCTAAATTTCTAAAGCAATTATGTACACAAAAGAGGCAACAAAAGAAGAAAATGCCTAAGAGGGTGGATTTAGCCGGGCAAGTGAGTGCAGTTTTGAATGGGGAGCTTCATCCTAAGCTCCAAGATCCGGGCACGCCATTAATTAACATTCAAGTTGGTAATTTTCAAATGGCAAATGCGTTACTAGTTCTTGGAGCCGGAGTTAGCATTTTACCGGGGGGCTTATATGACCAATATGACTTTGGTCCGTTAGCAAGGGTGGAGACAACGGTTGTTTTAGCCGATTTATCTCATAATCTACCTCGGGGGATGGTTCAAAATGTTTGTTAAAATTGATGAGTTCTATTACCCGGTTGACTTTTTAGTCTTGAACTACTCATCTGCGGACCCAAAACAACAACAAAATGTAATTTTGGGTCGGCCATTTTTTAGCACCGCGCATGCTGTGATCGATTGTAGATTTGGTACAGTCGATATGACTTTTGGGAATCGAAAAATACGTTTGAATGTTTTCACTAACAATTCTAATGCTAATGGTGTTGATGAGTGTTTCATGGCAGATTTAGTTGACGGATGCAACCCACATGAGTATGAGGAGGATGGTATGGATGTTTGCTTGTGTGATTTTTCTGAACAGGTACATGCTTATGCACTCCGGGTTGAAGAGGAAAAACAGGATGCTATGGCCTTGAAAGAAGGTCGACCGCCATGGACGCACCAATTCGAAGGCTTGCCGGTGGAAATAAATTCGGGTGCTAAACCATCATTAGAAGAACCACCGAAGTTGTAACTCAAAGACTTGCCGAGCCATTTGAAGTATGCTTTCTTAGGGGATAATGACACTCTACCATTCATTATTGCCTCTAATCTAGAGTTCGCGCAAGAGCAAGCATTATTGGAAGTTTTAAAGGAGAACAAGGGAGCTATTGGATAGACGATTGCCGATCTCAAAGGAATTAGTCCATCAATCGTCATGCATAAGATTATTACCACCGAAGATGCAAAACCGACAAGAGAAGCTCAAAGGCGATTGAATCCGAACCTAAGGGAGGTAGTAAAAAAAGAGGTAATCAAATGGTTGGATGCGGGAATCATCTATCCGATTTCGGATAGTGCTTGGGTAAGTCCTACCCAAGTTGTGCCTAAGAAGGCCGGTATTCAAGTAGTCAAAGATGAGAATGGTGAACAAATTGCCACCCGACCAGTCACCGGGTGGCGTGTATGTACTGACTACCGAAAATTGAATGCCGCCACTTCTAAGGACCATTTCCCGCTACCTTTTATTGACCAAATCATTGAAAAACTGTCGGGTCAAAAATACTGCTGCTTTTTGGATGGGTATTCGGGTTACAATCAAATAGCAATACACCCGGATGACCAACACAAGACCACCTTCACTTATCCATATGGTACCTTTGCCTTTCGGTGAATGCCATTTGGCTTGTCCAATGCACCGGCAACTTTCCAACGATGTATGATGAGTATCTTCTCGGACATGGTTGGAGAGTCGCTTGAAGTGTTTATGGATGATTTCTCAATTTTCGGCACTAGTTTTGAATCTTGTCTCAACGAATTACAAAAAGTTTTAAAAAGATGTGTTGAGAAAAATTTAGTGCTTAGTTGGGAGAAAAGTCATTTTATAATGCAAGAGGGAATTGTGCTCGGTCATGTGATTTCGAAAAGGGGAATGGAGGTGGACAAGGCAAAAATAAGGGTAATTTCATCTTTGCCACCACCAAAAAATGTTAAGGGTGTAAGGTCATTCTTGGGACACGCTGGTTTTTATAGGCGTTTCATAAAAGGTTTTAGTGTTATCACCAAACCTTTATGCAACTTGTTATTAAAAGATGTCCCATTTGATTTTACTAATGAGTGTATGCAAGCTTTTACTGTTTTGAAGGAACATTTGGTCAAAGCTCCTATTTTGTAACCACTGGATTGGTCAAAGCCGTTCGAGATAATGTGTGATGGGACACTACAATTGGTGCAGTTTTGGGTCAACGGGTTGATAAAAAGCCGGTGGTGATTTACTATGCAAGCAAGACTTTATCCGAAGCGCAACTCAATTACACCACAACCGAAAAGGAGTTATTAGCGGTGGTGTATGCTTTGGATAAGTTTTGTGCGTATATTTGGGGGAGCAAGATGGTGGTTTATTCGGATCATAGTGCGGTCCGATATTTGATGGAGAAAAAGGACGCGAAGCCTCGTTTGATTCGGTGGGTATTGTTGTTACAAGAGTTTGACTTAGAAATTCGAGACAAAAAGGGAAGTGAGAACGTAGTGGCGGATCACTTGTCTCGGATTCCGGTAGAAGGGGTTGATGATGTTAGTGAAATAAATGAAAGGTTTCCCGACGAGCAACTCCTAGCCGTATCCACTTTCGTTGCACCGTGGTATGCTCATTACGTAAATTACTTAGCCACGGGTGTCATCCCAAGTCATTGTACCAAGAAGCGACGACAACAATTTATGGTCCAAGTGAAGCAATACATTTGGGATGAACCGGATCTTTTCAAGATCGGTCCGGATCAAGTTATTCGGAGATGTGTGCCCGAAACGGAGGTGTTGGAAATCTTGACTCATGCCCACTCATCCGCTTGTGGAGGTCACTTTAGTGGGCATAAAACGGGGTATCGGGTTCTCTCATGTGGGTTTTATTGGCCCACAATTTTCAAAGACGCGTGTGAGTTTGCAAGAAATTGTATTAATTGTCAAAAGATGGGAAGCATTTCAAAAAGGGACGAGATGCCATTACAACCAATCTTGGTTGTAGAAATATTTGATGTATGGGGCATTGACTTTATGGGTCCCTTCCCGAATTCGAATGGGTTTCTATATATTTTGGTAGCGGTGGATTACGTCTCTAAGTAGATTGAGGCTATTGCAACAAGAACAAATGACCACTCGGTTGTTTGTAAATTCGTTCAATCCAACATCTTCTCCCGTTTTGGTATTCCGCGTGTTATTATAAGTGATGGTGGTTCGCATTTCAAGAACTTTAATTTCGGAAAATTATTGAAGAGGTATAGCGTGAATCACCGGATTGCCACACCTTACCATCCGCAAACGAGTGGACAAGTTGAAGTGTCCAACCGTCAAATCAAAGAAATCCTCATGAAGACGGTTAGAACGGATAGGAAGGATTGGTCGAGCAAGTTGGATGATGCGTTGTGGGCATACCGAACGGCCTACAAAACTCCGATTGGCACAACACCTTACCGGATGGTGTATGGAAAGGGTTGTCACTTGCCAATGGAGTTAGCGCATCGGGCACATTGGGCAATCAAGACGGTAAATGCGGATTTTGATGAAGCGGGAAAGATGAGGAAGTTGCAGTTGAGTGAGATCGAAGAAATTAGAGATGAGGCATATGAGTGTGCATCGGCTTACAAAGACAAGCTCAAGAAGGTACACGATGCAAAGTTGAGGAAGAAAACCTTTGAAGTGGGTCAAAAAGTTTGGTTGTACAATTCAAGACTCAAGATGTTTGCGGGCAAGCTTAAAAGCAAATGGATGGGCCCGTATGTCGTTCGGCGGGTCGGCAGGTCGGCAGGTTTGGTGATATTGATATCCAAGATGAGCAAACCAACAAACAACAAACGGTGAATGGCCATCGGGTAAAGCCATACTTGGAAGGGAACGACATCAACAACTTGGAGCTGGACAAAGTGGGCTACATCTTACGCCCGGTCGATGAGGAACAACCATGAGAGGCCTAGGTTTGGTAGTGTAAATAGTTAGCATTTCATTTTGTTTGTTTTGTATAGTTTGCACATTTACCGTACTCGCTTGAATCTTGTGTTTGAAACAAGTGTGGGGACATTCGGGTCACGAATTGCTCTAACATTGTGTTGAGGACAACACGTGACTTTCGAGGGGGTAGGGTAATTTTTATATGTTTTTGACAAATTTTAAAAACACAAAAAATTGGAAAAACAGAAAAAAAAAAAAAAAAAAAAGACACTTAAAATCACAGTTTTTGGCGAACCAGGGATGCCCAGGTACCACCGTAATTTACGGTGGTACCGTAATTTACGGTGGCAGTAAATTTTTTTTTGGTGCTTACGGTAGAAACCTACTGAAGTACGGTAGGATTCTTGTTCCAGGCTACACCGTAATTTACAGTGTCCACCGTAAATTACGGTGGACCTGGTGAACTGATGGGTCGACTTGGTACAGCGGTTATAAAAAAAAACAACAATCAGTCACGTGAATTAACCCCTGGCCACTCATTTCCCTTCACTTTTCTCATCTATCACTCTCAAGTTCCCCACAAAATCCCCAAACTCCATAACCTTCCAAGCTTCATATCTCTATCAATTCTTAACCAAATCAAGTGAAATCTAGGTCTATCTTGACTAATTTTTCACATACTTGCTGATTTTGAGAAGAGATTTGCGAAAAAACAAAGTTTTCTGGTCTGAATCACAAACCCTAGGTCCGAAAATTTTGGGGTTTTTGAAGTTTTTGTTTCACTTATGTGCTAGCATCTTCAAACAAAGGTATGGAAGTTTATTTGCTATGTTTTGATGATGCATTGTGAGAAAGAAGGTTATTAGTGTTACTTGCTCATACCCACTTGCTTGTTCTTAGATTTTGTTATGAAAATAGTTACTTGAACATTGTTATGGTTTGTAGATGTAGGTTTGATGCAAAGTAGTAAACTTTTGGGAACCTCTATGTTGTAGAGGCATCATGCCCAGTTTTTGAGAAAATAATTTATAAAAGTTTTGGTTCACTAACATCTACAACCATAGTAACAAGCAAGTGTGGGGATATTTTGGAGAGAAGGGTCTAATTTTTGTGTTTGGTTGTGTTGTTTGCTTTGCTTTGTGTGTAGGAAAATGGTACGAACGAAGGAAAGAGCGGGAGCTAGGTCGTCTTCCTCGTCTAAAGGCAAGGGCAAAGAGCCGGAACAACAACCAAGAAAGAGACAGTATTTGGGTAGAGTTGATGAAAGTGAAAGTGAGGATGAAGAGATGGTGGAGTTGGACCCGGCTGAAAAGCCGAGATGGGAATCGGGTCCGTTAGATGAGCAGCTGGAGCATTGGCAACCGACACTTTTTCACGACAGTATGAATCGATTGAAAAACAGGGCTGCTGCATTTATTTGCAAGAGGGAAGTTCGAGAAGTTGAATTTGGTCCGTATGGTGTGTTTGCCAAATTCCGCGCTCTAGGATGGGAGGCGGCTCTCAGTACTTGTACATGACCGAAATTCAAGAATGGATGGCAACCCTCAAGTGCAACACATATGATAGGCCGTCGCAAATGAAGTTAACGGGTGAGGTGAATGGGATTCCGGTAGAGATGTCTTTTGATACGCTACGAAAGTTGGCAAGGTACGATAGTCTACCGGCTCGTGACTACATGATCCCTAGTCTTGATGACCTTTTGATAAAACCGGAGAAGCTCCCTCGGTGGAATGATATGCATTTTAAATGTTCTTCCGCGAAGAGGAGATAAGGAGCAAGTGAGGTACCCGGAAGTACTCGTCCTCTATTCGTTACTCAATGGGTCTCCGCGTTTTCCAATCCGATATTTGATCATGAATCACCTCTGGATTTGCCGAAACAAGTTGGGGAGAGATATTATCCCGTATTGCCGAATTATCACGGGATTGATGAGGCAGCAAAAGGCAATCACGTCAGAGGATAAAGGGGCAGCAAAAAGGCATCAGCTTTTTACTTTACAAAAGATGGGGATTGGTTGGACTTACACGCAATCGGAAAGGTATCATAAGCTCAAGTCGGAGGGGCAGAGATGGAGAGCATTGAAAGTGGGTGCAAGGGATCTTCTACCGGGTGAAGAGGATGAACCGGAAAGTGATGCGGAAGCTTCGAGTGGTGATGATGATTATGCGGATTAGCCTCATGGTGGTGAGAATGTGAATGTGGGCCAAGGAGGCCTAGGTAGGGGTTATGGTGGTGCCTTCTATGATTACACGGAGCGTTCCTATGAGCCGAATTGGGCTTACAATGGCACCATGCAAGAGGTTATCGAGAACCAACGTCTTCCGGCACCCGTTTTTGAGTCATGGTCGGGTTCGAAGCGCACCTTGTTTGATCAACAAACGATGATGAGTGCTAGCATGGAGCGGTCTTTGAAGCATAACTTCGATCGTCAAGAGGCTTGGAATCGCACACACGCGTATTCCCATGAATTAGAAATGAATAATCGATACCATAATGACCAAGCAAGAAGAATGCATGCAGATTGGCACGCCGGGCGGCCGGTGGTTGTGGATCCACAACATGTGGATTATACGTCTCTACCACCTTACGATGGTAGTGTATCATATCCGACCCCGCCACTCCATCATTCACAGTGGATCGACCCGCGCCAGCAAGAAGGAGCTCCGCAACAAGGTGGGAGTAGTAGCGGTGCATTTGCTTTTGGAGAATGGAATGACATGATGTCTTCCATTTTTGGGCCTCCGCAGCCACGCTATTACTAGTCAGGTCGTGTTCCTTCCTTGTATATTTTGTGAATATTTATTTAGTTTGATATGTTTATGGTCGGGTGGTTGGGTGGTGTTGAGTTTTTGATGTTATGTTTGGGTGGTGGAAGTTGGCGGTGTGATGTTTTAAAAGAAGAAAAAATATAAAAAAAAATTATAAAATGAAAAATACCAAAAAGAAATTTGTGGTTTGAGTGTTGAGCTTTTGGGTGATGTGAAAAATGTTTAGCGATCAAATCCTCCTAAAACCATACATTGGGGTCAATGTATCCCAAGTATGGGGATGGGGGGAAATTTTTGAAGTTTTTGAAATTTTTTTTTTAATCAAGCGAAACAATGTGAGAATCTGAACACCTTGGACTAACCCCAAATAATGCACCGGCAACCCTTAATACCCTTTATTCTTGGTGAGAGTTGAAGTCACACATGTAAATAAATAATACTTGTATTTGATGAGAGTGGCTACGGGTGGGGGTGCATTAGAACTTGTGCCTCAATACGGTTTGAGTCCTTAGTTGGATATGAATGCGAAAAGGATAAGGGCATTTAGGTAGCCTCGTCTTTAGTGTGTGTGAGAGTGGGATTTGGGGGGTTGGACCTCATAAATTATATATATGAGTATGGTTGCGAGAGGGGCGGGGGTTTGGACATTTAGTTGCCCAATTTTGTGCCTAAAAGCCTATCGTTTGTTACCCCTTAGCTAGTTACCTAAAAATTTACCCAACTTGACCGGACTTATAGTGTTAGTGATTGTTTAGTAGCATGTAATTTTATTTGATGTTATATTGAATGTTTGACTGTTAAAAAAAAATCAGAAAAAGAAAAAAAAAGAGAGAAAAAAACTATGAAAAAAAAATGAAAAAAAACAAACAGAAGTGATGCTTAGTTATCTTGTTTATAGTAGTTAAGTTTGATAGTTGTTGTTTGTTTCTTTGTGTAATAAAAGACCGGGTTAAGTTTTTGCTACTTCATATATATTCCATTTCCTACCCATACACCTAACCACGTTACAACCTTGAAAGTCCCTTTGATTTGCATTCATGTTTGGCACTTGTTAGGAGAAGGATTGATTTAGGTACAAGCCTATAGTTGTGCAACCGCCCGTTAGCCTTTGTGTGTCTAGCTTACAATTGCTAGTGCTTACTTGTTACCAAGAGGAGAGACATAGCGAGGGGTGCATATTTTGGGTGTTAAAAAGGGGTTAGTAAAAGGACTACATGTTTATGCTTGGTTTATGTTGATCGCTTGTTTTGGAAATGGTTTTGATGAGTTGCTTGGGACAAGCAACGGTTAAGTGTGGGGATGTGACGGGTGGTCCATAGGACAACCCTTAATGATGTTAAAAGACGAGTTTATCCCTCATTTGATCGTGTAATTATCTTGAATTAGATAACTACAGTTGCCTGTGTTTCAGGTGCAGCCGGGAGCTAAAAAATGGATAAAACGCTGCTTTGGACGGTTTGGAGATGAACGGGTCGTGCATGGAAGGAAAGAAGGAACAAAACCATACATTAAAGGCTTCACCGTAAATTACGGTGGCCACCGTAATTTATGGTGGCCCTGAAACTTGCATTCTCCCACCGTACCACAAGCTCGAACCACCGTAACAAGTTGGAGTCCACCGTAATTTACGGTGGAGACCGTAAATTACGGTGGAGGTGACAGACAGATTTGTAACTGCTTCATTAAAACCGTTTTTGGGTGTCTTTTCACATTATCTCATCATTGGACGTTTTCTTGGCATCTTGGGGGCGATTTTGGCTGGTTCTACCTTGTGCTAAACAATTCTAAACATTTGGTTCTTGTTTTTGATTTGTATGAACTTGAATTTGGATGTTATGATGATCAACCGAACAATGTCCGGCTAAATTTGTGGTGATCATCTTAGGTGAAGGTTTTCTCTAAACTCTTGTGTGTTTGTTCCTTTATTTCTAGAATGATAACATTGTGTTTACTTTGATTGTCATGGTGTATGAGTAATTGATTGTAGCTTATTAATTTGTATTGCAATTCTAATCTGATTCGTACGTTCTTGGTGCCGTTGGCAATCGAGATATCACGGGAAGGGTTAGGGTTGGATATTGATTGATTGATCATCGGGAAACAACCTCGCATTCATATAATCCGAGTACTTTGTTCCCTTTTATCACAACAATTGTTTATACACGAGTTATGTCTATGTAACTCTTTCTAGTTGGAATTTCACACAAGTGTTAAAAGAAACTGAATCCTAAGATGGTCATTGTTCTCATAATATGAATTAAAAATCCAATTTTGATTTTGCAATTAGTTAGTAATTTAGTTTTCTAAAACAAACAACCCAAATCATTGATCTTTAATTTCTACAAATTAGGTTAATTGTAGTTAAATCGCAAAGCTATAAAATCAACGCATTTTCCACATACTCCCTGAGTTCGATACCCATTTACCACTATCTATAGTAGTTATTTGGATTAAATTTGCGTGTACTACGACAGCACGTCAGGATCCACCACCAATAAAATCTGCCCCTGGGAGGCCTAAGAAGAATAGAAAGAGGGATCCTCATGAAGATCCAAAGAGACCAGGGAAACTTACCAAGCACGGGGTGATAATGACTTGTGGTAATTGTGGGGCTAGAGGTCACAACAAAAGAAAGTGTAGTGAACAGGGAAATAAGACTGCAGGTGAATGACTTGGTCATTACTCATTGCACTTTTGGTCATTATTCACCAAAGTTATGGTCATTATGCATTACAGTTTTGGACACATGCAGTTTTGACCATGGATTGGTCAAACTAAACAGTTTTGGTAATTCAGACCTGTATGTCCAGTTTTGGTCATAAGACATTCCAATTTTGGTCATTACTCATTGTACTTTTGGTCGTTATGCATTGCAGTTTTGGACAATTGCAGTTTTGACCATTGATTGGTCAAACTACACAGTTTTGGTCATTAGAGATGTTGTAACACCCCGAAAACGGGTTTGGTAATTAAACCACGTTAATAGTAAAGACGGGTAAAATACCGTTAGTGGTAAAAATTAACCCGATGAATATTAGGATTTTAAATAAACAAACCTAATATTAAATAAAAGTAGTATAAAGGCTTTTGAGGAAATAAAGTTTATAGAAGGCCCGACCTAACAGGACTTAAAATAAGCTTAGTTATAAATTCCCGAACCCGCTAAAGTAACAAGGAATAATTAACCTAGTTAGTAGCATGTGATTAAGTGACTAATGGTGAGTTATAGCTTCATTTGATCAAAAGGAAACATGAGGGACCAATATTGCCAAGTGGGAAAGTTGTTTTATTAAAACAAAAGTTTAACACCAAAACACACACTTAAAGTGTGTGTTCTTGTCGATATATCCACAGGAGCCAAGAACATCTTGAGCTCAAAACCCTAACAAGCACAAATCAAGAAATTGGAAGGGCAAATCAAACCCAAATCGAAATTCAAGCACATATTCGTGATCACCAAGTCAAGGGGATCCTAAGGTATGTCGAATTTCTAACATTCATGAAGTTGTAAAAAGTTGATAATCATCCTAATCGCGAATTAGGCATGGATTATAGAAGCTATGGCTAGATTAGTGATGTATACTTGCTTAGGAACGAAACCCTAAGTGAAAATCATACATAACATGCTATAGATTGATGAATTTGGTGAATTAACACACTTAGATAAGTGGGTTTTGATGTTATGATGATTTTGATGATATAACTATGCTTAGAATCAACATGCATGATAACTTATGATTTGTAAAAGTTTTAATAAACCCGTATTTTTATAGTATGTGTAGTCTTAACTACACATCTAATTGTTGGTATTTACATATAAAATCGCTAAATAGTAACTAGGGTGTTACAAGTTGGTATCAGAGCCCTGGTTTAAGAGATTCAAGTCTGGTGGGGGGAACCATGCTTGGACTTAAACCTTACGCTCTTGATAAAGAATAGTGTTCGGTTCGAGGCTTGATCGCAAATCCGGTAAGTACATGTATGTTAATGATTAGCGTGTTAAGGTGTTGTAAACAACACATAGGGTTATCGTGTAATACACGTTACCCTAATTAAATGATTGAATTAGTTGACGAAATTTTGTGCTTTGACACGTACAGTATAAAAAGCCTTGTATTATAATACAGGCGATTATTGAAGTTGACATTACTAACTTTTGTGAGTGGCTTGATTGAAGGACACTTGCATTTAAAGATGACAAGAGTTGAACAAATTAAGGATATGATAGAGGAATGGTCCGAAGTATGACAAGAGGAGCATGCTCACCAAGGACTAAATCGCGTAACGACCGCGAACAAGGTTAATGGCAAGGAACGCCCGTCGGGGTAAGCGATACCAGGTGCACGCTTTTAAATATAATCACACAAGTAGAGAATGATTGTTGCATAGGTGACTTAGAAACTTGGAAAAACCTGAATAGAAATACATATCCAGGATATCATTTCCAAGAAAACTAAATAGAGGCGTTACTTACATAGGGCGTGATGTGAAAACTAGAAAAAGGTCGTGTATGTCATGTGTTAATCGCTCACTCTGGCCAAGTAAGTAGTGGCATATGATACCACGAGTTTCTTATAGCGGACACATTTACATCCGATGTAGTAAGGGTGGAGTGAATGGGACTAACTTAAAAAGTACCCAAATAAATCAAATGAGCAAAATATTTGATAATAATGTAAACGCACAGCCGGGTGACGGAAGCGTATTACATTAGGATGATGAGCCCGAGTGAAGGGACAAAGATTAATGTAAAACGATTAAGGTATGCATTGGGAGGGGTGTGCTTACACTTGAACCCGGAGAATGCAAATATGACTCTTAACGGGCCGATTATGTAAAACGCCAAACTTGAGAGCAAAGTAGGAATATAAAAGCGAAACGAAGTCACAATGCATACCGTAAGGGTTGCAACAATAACGACTTCGATAAAACACCCGGTTGGTGGGTAAGGATTTAAACACATGCGTAGACCGAGAAACGAGAACTCGGATGAAAAGTTAAAAGACTTGGATTTTGAGTCATGACTAAAGGAAGACAAGATGAAGTAAATAGAAGTTTTGATAAATCATGTTCAACTATTTTAAAGTTGAACGGGTCGAACAAATATTGAAGTTTGACATTCATAAGTGACGAATTTTCACACGAACAAGTTAAAATAGGTTAGATAAAACGTAACATTGGAAAGAATAATGAGCCCGGTAATGGGACGAGATTGAATACAAATATGGGCGCAAACCGAATAAAGGAAAGCGCGAGATATTAATGAACCCATGTAATGCAATGATTGCAGACACGAATTACAGTCGGAGTGAACGAAATTTTGACGCGAAAACAAATGATTTTCGAACATAAAAGGGACGATCTACGGGATCATTATAACCTTCGGGTTATAAACAGTGTAATGGTCTACGGGACTAAACGGACCCACGGGTCCTGAATAAAAAAAAAGGGGTAAAAGGAACATAAAGGCAACGCCCTAAAGAGGCAAGAGCCTAAAGAAATAGCCTACGAGGCTAAGTGAAAGAATCTGAGGGTTACTTAGACAAGCAAGGGAACCAGTAGAGAATCCCCGCATGAAACTAAGACTGTAAAAGAATAAATTATGGACTGTCAATATCCTGGTACGGATAATTGACAAAAGATAAAGAGAACATCCTAAACTAAAACTTTGGTTTTAGTAAGAAATAATGTTTTTACAAATAGAAATTCTGATAAGAATTTAAATAGTAAGCATGAAGGATACAAGTCTTGACACTAATAGGCGCAAGACGATATATTCGAAAAAGTGATGTTTTCGAAAATGAAAGGTTGATATGAATTAAACATAATGTGACACGATCACGGTTAAGAAATGCAATGTGAGGTAGAATCACATTATAACCAGGCGAGCGGTAAAAGTAACTGGACTAATAAGTCTAGTTAGTGAGACCGGTTAAGGTCAGCAATTCAAATCAGGAAATTTGGTTTGCTTGCAAGTGGTAGATTCGGTATAATTGAACCGAATAAATAAATTTGAAAATAAAAGAATTTGTTGCTAAAAGTGAAAGATTTCACTAAAGACCTTTAAACGGGTCAAAGTAACAGATTCATAAAGAATTCGATAGTATACGAAAGTGATGGATATCGCTAAGTTAATTAAACTAGTGGAAATAACGAGATTACGTTATTTCAAGTTACATTATGCCGTATATAATACGTAGATGATTATTAACCAAAAAGATATTACCATACTTCTCTGGTAATACTAATAATTGGTTAAAGTATAAGTAATGTTTTAAAGATTCTCGGAACAGATGCATTGAGTTAAACTCAATGAATTATGTAAGAAAATGTTTCGAGGACGAAACCTCTTTAAGGAGGGTAGACTTGTAACACCCCGAAAACGGGTTTGGTAATTAAACCACGTTAATAGTAAAGACGGGTAAAATACCGTTAGTGGTAAAAATTAACCCGATGAATATTAGGATTTTAAATAAATAAACCTAATATTAAATAAAAGTAGTATAAAGGCTTTTGAGGAAATAAAGTTTATAGAAGGCCCGACCTAACGGGACTTAAAATAAGCTTAGTTATAAATTCCCGAACCCGCTAAAGTAACAAGGAATAATTAACCTAGTTAGTAGCATGTGATTAAGTGACTAATGGTGAGTTATAGCTTCATTTGATCAAAAGGAAACATGAGGGACCAATATTGCCAAGTGGGAAAGTTGTTTTATTAAAACAAAAGTTTAACACCAAAACACACACTTAAAGTGTGTGTTCTGGTCGATATATCCATAGGAGCCAAGAACATCTTGAGCTCAAAACCCTAACAAGCACAAATCAAGAAATTGGAAGGGCAAATCAAACCCAAATCGAAATTCAAGCACATATTCGTGATCACCAAGTCAAGGGGATCCTAAGGTATGTCGAATTTCTAACATTCATGAAGTTGTAAAAAGTTGATAATCATCCTAATCGCGAATTAGGCATGGATTATAGAAGCTATGGCTAGATTAGTGATGTATACTTGCTTAGGAACGAAACCCTAAGTGAAAATCATACATAACATGCTATAGATTGATGAATTTGGTGAATTAACACACTTAGATAAGTGGGTTTTGATGTTATGATGATTTTGATGATATAACTATGCTTAGAATCAACATGCATGATAACTTATGATTTGTAAAAGTTTTAATAAACCCGTATTTTTATAGTATGTGTAGTCTTAACTACACATCTAATTGTTGGTATTTACATATAAAATCGCTAAATAGTAACTAGGGTGTTACAGATGTGCAGCTATATGTGCAGTTTTGTTCATCTCTTTACATATGTAGTTATCATCATTACATATGCAACTATAATAGAGGTATGTTTCTGGTTATCTGTTGACTTTTGACAATTGTTGGTCAAAATACAGTTTGGATATGTTGACTAATTTGGTAATCTCAATACATGTGCAGATATATACAATCAACAACTAGGATTTTGCATTAAAAATCATCAAAAGTGTAGAATTACAACAACAACTCAATGCATACTACATAAACATATACAACACCATTGTAATGGTAATAAACAAGGTTAACACATATGGCTTGTTCCATTTCGACTCTGTTCCAGATATCTTGGCTTTCAACAACTTATTCTCTTCTACTAACAACTTATTCTGTAAATCCATGTTTTGATACTTCAGGTCTTCATAACTGAACCTGCAGTCTGATGCATGTTGGTTGAACATATTTTCCACATCTTCTTACCATAAGAAAAACTTGCAGTCTGATCTCTACAAAAGACAACAACATTTCACTTAAACCATCAATTCAATTCAAGCGAAAAAACTAGGGATTAAGGTGGAACTTACCGTCCATTGAGAGCAACCATAAAATTGTTGACCCTGCCGCACACTTTTCCGTCTAACAACTCGAATCACTGCTACAATTTCGTGATGGCAATACACATTCCCCTGCAAATCAACCTTAAACATTTTGGGGTTTCTGAATACTGTGGATGAAGATGTAGAAGATGAGCTCATTTCGATTCAAGCTTAGGGCTTGTTCTTCAGTGAAATCGAATGGATCGTATGTTGTGATTAGGGCTCCAAGGTGCGTTTAATTTTGATCAGGGATTTCTAGGGTTTCATATGGTTTACTGTTTGGGGGTATTTGGGGTTTTAAAGATGGTGAAACAGGTTTACATTACACGTCACACTTGCCGTGTTGGATTATATTGACACGTAGGCTAATTTTTCTAACCTAGTTAGTGTTTATTTAACGACGGGGTGTCATGACAAACAATATGTTAAGCTGGGAGTGGTTTGAGCCAAAGTCAAAGTTGAGAGTGCCAGCGGCCAAACGCGAATAGTTGGGGGTAATCAGATCCAATAACCCTATTAACAAAGAAAGAATAAACAAACTAGAAACTTAGATCCTTTATTCAATGAAATAGGCAAAGTACATAACCTGAACTTAAAAAAAAAATTAAAAGAAAACTATTTGAAAACTAATTGTTTAAAGAAAACAGAATAATTTAGGTAGACGACATGTTGAAGCTAACTTGGTTTATCGAATCTGCATATAGACCGGTCTCATGCCCAAATGTCAAACAACCGAATTATAAATTCTTTTAACTTCAATTCTGTAGTAATCTGCATATAGACCGGTTTCACCGTTGCCATTTTAGTCAACTGGGTTAACTTCATCTATTTTTTCTAGTAACGAGAAGGACAATTCGGTCATTTTATATGTAATACTGTTAACTAAAAGGGCAATTCGGCCATACGGAATGACCAAATTGCCCTTCTCGTTAACAGAAAAAATGAATAAAGTTAACTCATTGAACTAAAATAGCAACGGTTTGGACCCACAGGAGAAAAATGAAACCTTTGGACAAAATTGACAAAATGACCAACACCACAGCGACTAAAATAACATTTAACTCTACTTTTTATATAGTTATAGTTTGGTTTTAAACATCAAAACTTATAGTTTGGTCTGGGCCTGGGGTACGATTTTAAGGTCTTTCTCTCCAAACCACCTTGAATATATATAGGGCCATCCCAAGAGCCCACTTTACAAAGGCCCCATTATTATTTTTGTTAATATACATGTTGAATTGGGCATGGTGTAAGCATGGGCCGTCAGGGAATAGGGATTAGCAATTGGGTCTGGGAAGCGATAGAAAATTAGGTCTCAAAATGGGTCGTATTTTTATATGGGATTTCTAATCTAGATAACGTATCTATATTTTGTATTTTTTATGGGCAGATAACTTTACTATTTTGATTTTCTGCAAAGGTGATTTTGGAAGATAGATAGCAAGTTTGTAACTCATCTCTTCAAGTTCAAGGTATTTTTTTTCTACAAAATTGTAACCCCACCAAAACAAAAGTCAAACGGCTATTTTGTAATTAAAAAAAAGTCAAGAAATTAATCAATTTATTATGTAAACTCGGCTAAACTTATGATTTTCTATCCTCCTCTTAAGCTATAACTATGACTATATATATATATATATATATATATATATATTTGACCTGTTTGATACAAGCATGTACTTGGTTTACTAAACTTTTTTTTAATGATTCATCTTGTCAAAGAAATTGGAATTGAAACTGAAATTTTCAAAAAAAAAAAATAAAAAATAAAAAAATTTAAAAGAAGTAGAATCTATTAACATAATTGGAATATTTAACAAAGTTGAGAGATGAAAGAATTAAAAATTATAAAGGAACTGAAATCTACCATTGCGGCCACTACCAAGTGGTCTCACGATCGTTGACTATGTTGCCCCACAATCCCGCCCCACCCCTGCCCCTTTTGCCCTCACACCTTCAACACAACCACCTACCGATCACTGCATCTTTGTCACGTTGGCCAACCACTCTGACCGTTGATGCCGCCTCCATCCCTCGGCCCCCACCTGCACCCAATCACGGCTGCCCCTGTTGTACATTTACCCCACCTCCCTTCGGACGACGATGAGTGTACAAAAATTCCAATAACTTTGATTGAATTCGTTCATATTTTGGAAGGATTTTAAACTCTTTAAATAAAGGACTTTGAAAGACTTATTTCCAATTTATTTCTCAACTAAATACATTAAAAATGAATTTGAGATTTCAAGAACGAGAATTCCAAGAATTAATATTCCAATTCCATTAAATATGACGGACTAAACGCACCCTTAAAGTACTGTGATGTATTCCGTATTCATTATTATATTCAGATTAATTTATGATATTTGCGATATTTTATTCGTGCATTTTCATATTTAAAATATATGTATCATTTCCTAGAGAAATATACTCAACTTTACAAATTGGCAAGCGATTAAGCTTGGCTGCTTCTATGGCGTTCCTTTCCTAATCACATTTTCCTCCATATTATCATCACCATTCATATGAACACCACCATTGTTACCGTTACCGCTACCGTTACCGAATTTTGTTTTCCTGCTAGGCCTCCATACCATCATCAAACGGAATAAACCGCAGCATCAACCGTCCGTCTTCTCTAAACGCATGCAATATTTCGTGTGTTAGGATCTTTTCTTCTCTAATAACAAGCCTCCCGTTATACCGATAAGATTGAAAACAAACCCGCCTACCGTATGAAGATATTGGTGGCGGCATATCCTTCACATTAATCCTAGACCTCTTGGGCTTAACCCGGATCTTGGTTTTTGCATGTTTTAAGATACTTTCGTGTCTTTCGTTGTGATCCGTGGAGAGAGTCGAATCGGTTTTATCGTTTAGATTGAATTCTGAAAACGTATCTGTGGTTGAAGCATCGAACAGGTTCATGGGGAAACCGTGACTGCATGAAGAGAGAGGTGGTGGAGTGACTATTGGGTTATCAAAGATGTGTTGAAGGCTCCCACATGTAGCCATATGTATGTATGTATTCTCTTGTATTTGTTGTTTGTTCTATGAAGAAAACAATTACAAACAACAAGAGGTTAGAGAGAGAAAATGTATCTTTAGAGAGAGAAACGGTAGTTAGAAAGACCAATTCATAAAGTTGATGTTCATAATGGGTAGGTGATGCTATTAAATAGTTTGTCAAAAATTTAGTTACAATTTGGTGGTTGAGGATTCATGTGTGTAGATATTTGTTTCCAACTTTAATTTTTTTTTTTTTGAAACGTAAAATTCATTAACGAACCACCAACCCGAAAACCGGGAGGCACCAAAACCAAACAACAACTACATAATTACAAATTTACACCAGTTATCCCACGATAAGTTCCTGAATTTCGTTCTACTTTTGACCCACAGAAAGCCCAAAGATTTTACCTCACTAAGGACCTTCTCGATTCTAAAACTACCGTTCCGGAACCGCACTTCGTTCCTCGCCTTCCACAGACTCCAACAAGCTATGATGATCACTCCTTGAAAGATGAGTTTCTCCGGATCCTTTAGCCCACACGACAAATGCACTTTCATCAAGCCTTGAAACGAAAACACAAAAATTTGCGGAACCCGACACCAGTTACTAATCACATTCCAAACCACGTTAGCCGCAAAGCACCCCGTAAAAATATGGTTCACCGCCTCTTCACCTTCGTGGCAAAGTCCGCAATCTTCATCCTGGATAAAAATGTTTCTTTTACGCAAGGCCTCGACCGACGGAATCCTATTAAGGTTCGCCCGCCAAGCAAAAATATTGCACTTGACGGGAACCCATTTACACCACTCGAATCTCGGACCATCACTCGGGACCCGACCTTTCAAAAAAAATCTTTTTGACCGCTTTGACGCTAAACTCCTCCGCTCCATCCCCGAGCCAAACCCATTTATCCTTTCTATCCGAAATAGAGAAGGACTCCAGCAAGCTAGACAGACAAGAAAACTCCTCCAGTTCCGTCCCCGGACCAGGAGGTCTTTTCCAGCCCCACGCGAATTTCTCCTGCCCAGAATCTCTAGAGATACGGTCACTGATTCTACATTTTTTTTTGAGACTCAATCTGGAATAAACAAGGGAACAGGTCTTTCAAAGGTTCACAAGCAACCCACGGGTCAAGCCAAAAAGAAATAGAATCTCCTCTACCCGGAACCTCTTTAAAAAAACTCCTCAACGGGGAATCTCCCACCTTAGTTCTGGCAATACACTTAACTATTTTACTCCAAGCGCCTCCCCAATTCTTCTTAGTCGGAAGAAAATCCCAAGTCCGACTCCCATTATGAATTGCTGAAATGATTTTCCTCCACAAGCTGTTATCATTTGTCTTATATCTCCAGCACCACTTAGATAGAAGGGCCAAGTTAACGTCCTTCAACTTGCATAAGCCGAGACCGCCATTGTCATTAGGGATAGAGACACTGTCCCAAGCTACCCAGTGAATTTTTTGCCCTTCACTAGAACTTCCCCATAGAAACCTTCTAATCATACTTTCAAGGTCTTTGATCACTTTACTAGGCGCTTTATAAAGCGAAAAATAATATAAAGGAAGGCTTTCAAGCACGGACTTGATGAGAACTAACCTTCTCCCTATGGAAAGCGAAACCGCCTTCCATCTCGATAATCTAGCTTCGAAGACATCGTACACCGGCTTCCAATTGTTAACCAGAGTCATATTAGCTCCAACCATAATTCCCAAATAACAAAAGGGAAGATTATCCGCTCTACACCCGATTTTGCGCGCCTTATCTTCTACCTCTCCTCCTTCCACCCCCAATCCAAAAAGATTAGACTTGGAAAGATTTATTCTCAACCCCGAGCACATGTAAAAAACCCGAAGAATTCTAACAACGTTCAAAACATTCTCCGTGGACCAATCCCCCAAAATAATAGCATCGTCTGCAAATAAAAGATGAGAAACTGACGGACCATTGTTCGGGATACTAATACCTTTCAACATACCTTCTTCCTTAGCCTTATCTAACAAAACCGAAAGAGCTTCCATAACAACCAGAAAAATAAACGGGGAAATAGGGTCACCTTGTCGCATCCCCTTCTCGCACTTGAATTCGAAAGTAGGGGATCCATTGACTAAAACCGAAGATCTAGCAGAATTGAGAATCCCCCATATCCAATTACACCATAATTCTGGAAAGCCCATTTGTTTCATGATCTCTACAACGAAGGACCAGTTAACGTTGTCGTATGCTTTTTCAAAATCTATTTTCAACAGAAAAGCCTTCTTCTTGCACCTTTTACACCACGAGATTAATTCATTCACGATAAGCGGACCATCGAGAATGAATTTATCTTTCAGGAACGCTGACTGGGAGTCCGAAATTACAGTCGAAATCACCATCTTAAGCCGATTGGCAAGAACCTTGGATATCACTTTACTGATAACTCCTACCAGGTTAATCGGCCTATAATTAATAAGCTCCACTGGATCTTTAGATTTCGGAATAAGGGTGATAAAGGAAGAACTGCTGCCCACATTAATTCTACCTTCTTTGTGAAAAAATTCCAAAAGGTTTTTGAAATCCTGCTCAAAAACATCCCAAAACTTCTTAATGAACTTCATTGTAAACCCGTCAGGACCGGGCGCACGGTCGTCACCGCACTCAAAAACCACCTCCTTAATCTCCTTACTCGAAAACTGCTCCATCAAAAACTCCCTATCCGAAACCGACAAGGACTTTACCCCACTACAAACAATGGACGGTCTGTTCTTACATGTTTCAATAAACTTTTCCTTGAAAAACGCCATCACCTCCTTTTTAACTTTAGCTGGATTCGTCACCCACTTGCCGTTAATATTTAACCCAGGAATAGCATTCGAAGCTTTTCTATTGTTAATAACCCCGTGAAAAAACTTTGAATTCTCATCCCCATCAATAGCCCATTTGATTCTAGATCTTTGACTTAAATCGTCCCCCTTGTTAAAGCTCATCTTGTCACACCCCCAAAATCCACCATGCGGGGTATCACCGCTTGGAGGCGTGACATGACCAGGATCGAGCCACCAATCATATTGAACAACGTAATCTTAGTAAGTAAAACCAATCACAATACAATTGGTGACCATAAGACAGTAACCAGTTTTGAGTTAACAGCGGAAGCATAAAACGGAAGTTCAAAACATAAGTTTATAGTTCATAAGTTTAATGTCCCAAAACATAGTTTATAAAATTCAATTATTAAGTATGGGACATAACAGTCCGCATCCCACAACAACCTCCTCCTCTTCTTCGTGCACGCTCCATAAGCATCTAGCGACCTGTAAGGCATGTAACAACGAGTCAACAACAAAGTTGAGTGAATTCACAGTTGGTTGTTTAGTTATGGCATTCGTTTCGTAAATCATCTGTTCGTTTTGTAAACCATGTATCGTATAAATTCGTATCGCGGTCTTTCTGACATGTTTGCGAAGATTAGTGGGGGCTTCCCATGTGTTACTAGACCACGCGTATCGACTGCTACGAAAATGTAAGAGGTGCCCTAAGTCAATGTCTATCAGCATTGACCCTTTGCCCATAGTCCATTAGTACACGCCCGTCCGACTGGCACGGTGTGAGGTTTGTTAAACCTAATAGCGCTATTAACTAATGACCCGCTCGCCATAGGCCTCGGCGATTAAGTCGATAAATGAGGGACTTCAATTGATAGAGTTGATGGTCTTATGGTCGTGTACGTAGGCTTTACGTACGTGCCCTTCAATCTGAGGACAGTAGTAAGTAGTTTAATAGTAATGATAGTTCGAGTAGTCATTCAATCCCATTCCCAACCCACCGGGAATCCCATGCCTTGAAAAGAGTGTGAACTCACCTCGGTTGCTCGGTTTGACTCTCAAATATAGCTAACAGTCAAGGTCGGTCAATCACGTCCTAGTATGATTACCACTTAGTTTATTAGTGATCTTAAATAGAACACAAAGTTCCTACACGTATCTATCACATAACATGCATCACTTTAATGGTTTATGCCCATATAAGTTTCCCATCCATTCCCCACTCCTAAACAAGCATACAATGATGCACATAACACATATAACATGTTATATCATTCACAGATAACATACCCGACATTTAGACACGCAATTTACGACTTAAGTCATTTCAGCTTTTATATTCAAAACTGGGCTGTTTTCGGGGATTTTAATAAAATAGTTAACTTGTTTCAAAAATTCCCAAATTTTTACAGAAGGTCTTAAACGTTCCATATTTTATTGTGTAAAAATATCAGGGTCCAGTTCATTACCAATATTTTATAAAAATTTATTTTCCGGACTGAACTCAGATTTAACTTTTTCTTACCACAGTCCACGGAATAATTTATTTAAAATTCATCGAGAGTCCGATTTATGATATTCCAGTGGGTTAATTACAAATGCATCAGTTTTCATCTACTGTATAAATTTCATGAGTTGACTCATCATAGATTTCCAGTTATGACTAAAAACACAACACCTATTTTCAGCAGGAAAAATGCAGCTTGAGCTGCTGTTACAAAACGCCCTTTTAAAAATAGTAAACGGAGTCCAAAAATTATGATTCCAGTGCCATTAGAACCGTATTTCATAATACATAAATCTAAAGTTTAGAAAATACATTTTCTGCTTTATTAAGGTTCGGTTACAGCCAACTGAAGTTGGCTGTAATCATCATTCAGCAAACTGTTTTCAGCTTTTAACATTCTAAAGTGTGTTCGATTGATTCCGTTACTATGTTTAGTGATCACAACAACATCAAACATCAATATTAACAAGTAAATCAGCAAATAATCAGTAACATCTCAAGACAACATCATACTATCATAAATACATCATGTTTCATCTTCTTGTTTAAACCCTTTTTTTTTGTGTTCATGTAGATTTAACATACTACAACTTTTAATCGTGAAACAAGATGAACAAAGGTGACATAAGGAACTTACTACTAGCTTAAAGCTAGGGATGATTCTAGTGAAGAAGATGATAAGGAATGATGATGAACAAGACTAAAACAAAGCTCCTTTGAAGGTCCTTCAAGATGCACCCTCCATAGATGAACTTCAAGCTTTGAATGGCACTTGTAATGAAGAAGATGAAGAATGTTGGAAGGTGGTGGTGAGTTTGGTTATGGGGGAACCGAATAGAGGGAGAGAGAGTGGTGAGATGGAGTGTGAAGATAAGTGAATCAAATATATATGGGAAATCTCACAAATCATTTCATATCTAATATCTTGCCCACTAGATCAAGCAACAATCCTTCCATATCTAAGTAAAATCTTAGAAGACATGTGGGTGAGATATGGTGGGGTCCACAAGGACCAAAAATCGGTTGGAGGGGGGGGGGTCTAGATGTAACTTGTGGGATATGGAATGATCTTGGGAATCTATGGCCATAATTACAATCATTTCACAATATCTTGGTAAGTGCAACAAATAAAGAGGCCCAATCAAAATTAGAGATAATATTCCATGGGATATGGTGATGATGAGGGTGGGTCCCCTATGGGGCCGTAAATATTGAGAGGGGGGGTTAATTGTAACATTTTCAACTAAGTTGCAATTCCAAGTTAGATCTCAAGTGTACTTATGTGTGTTATTTACTAGAGAAGTTAGTGGGTGTTAGGGTGTTCGGGGATCATGCCTAGTCAAAAATACAACAATGTATTTGACAATTATTTGGTGTCCCGGGTAATGTCCGGTTGTTTGGTCGGATACTGTTCCGTTAACTTGTTTAATTGTTCCGTAAGGCGTCTTATACATATATTTTTGTAACACAATTAATTCCTAACACATAGGAAAATATTCAGGACCATTTAGTCGAGTTTTCTGCATACTACTAGTATGCTAACACGCACATGTAAGTATAACACAGAAATCAGAGAGCAGTTAAATGATTCAGCACAGTCATCAAGCACTTTAATTATCACTAATAAATTGTACGAAATACATGTAAATTGAGGGTTGTCACATTCTCCCCCTGTTAAGAGAATTTCGTCCCGAAATTTAGCGCGTGGTTACTGAGGAAGCTAGTTAAGTTGCGTTGTTTTCCTGATTTTCCTGGGGTGTCACACATCTCTTTAAGGACTTTATTGCTTTCCTCGTAGATCCATTCCTCTTCTTCCGACAAACTCCTACTTTCCATGACTTCTTCCAACTTTTCCATTTCGTCCCTGACCCTCTTTTCTTCCTCTCCCTCTTTTTTGATCATTTCATCCCTCCAAGTCTTGATTTTCGACCGAATAAACGCTAATTTCTTGGTTAAAAATAGATCCGGCTCCCCATCAGAACTGAATGAAGCCGCAGCCGATCTCACAACTTCATCAAAACCATCTTTAAGCAACCAACAATTAAAAAGCCTAAAAGGCTTATGTCCGAAATTCAAGGAGCTCAAAGACAAAAGTAACGGTCTATGATCCGAGTGAAGATTATGAAGAACTCTCAGGGACGCCTCCGGCCATTTGTTAAAAAAATTAGAGCACACTAGCACCCTATCAATTTTACTGAGCTTCCTGCCACTATCTCTAACGCAAGTGAATTGATTACCCACCATGTTGTACTCCAACAGGACCAAGTTGTGAATAAACGTGTTGAAGTTTCTCGCACACACCGGTTTAAAATCAGAATTCCTTCTTTCCTCACGAAACCTAACCGCATTAAAATCTCCAACAACTACCCATAAACCAGCCTCTACCATCATCTCAGCTGAAATCTCATCCCACAACTCCTGCTTGGCCCTGATACTTTGGGGGGCATAAACATTCATCACACTGATCAAATCGTTGGACCCCTTTAATCTACCTCTGATAATGATAAAGTTTCTTTTCTTCACAGAACTACTGAATTCGAAGATACCTTTATCACACATGCACAATAATCCACCCGACTGACCCACCGAACTCACCGAGTCCCAACCGAAATCCTTGTTCCCCCAAAAGTTAGATAACCCACGGGCCTCCACTTCACCTTGCTTCGTCTCTTGAATGCACAAAAATGAAACTTTATGGAATTTTTTCAGAGAGCTGACCCAAGGAATTTTTTCTCTACCCCCCAAACCTCTAACATTAAGAGAAAAAAGATTCATTGATAAACTACATTAATCCCTTCTCCCATGATAGTTTCCCTCACTAACGGATTGTGATCCCCAAGAAACACCCCTAATTTCGCTCCCACCTCTATAGTCGCCTCTAATTCGGAATTAAAGTTACCTGTGCTATCATTACCCTCATTGACGGCCGTCCCCAATGGAGAAAAAACTTCTTCTGTTCCTCCTTCTCGAGTCGCACCAATAACTGAGCTGGACGATGAAGCCTTCTGGTTTAGATCTATACCCCGATCAAGAGGTTGAGATGATAACCCTTGAGCTTTGTTGCTGGCTTCAGAAAGAGACTTCCAGTTCTCAATAATTCCTTGCAAGTCAAACGGGTCACTAGATGAAGGTCTAGGCCTTTTATTGGGCCTCCCCTCCACTGATGGGCTTTTGTTACCATTAAAGTGCTTGTTCCTTAAAGGACTTTTGACTTTAGACCTTCTCTTTTTTTTCAGGGTCATGGGAAGTGCACAAAAAGCTGCCAGACTCTCTCTCCACTTGATTACTCACCTCGGGCCCCACGTCTCTATTGTTGAAGTCCGAATGGTTATTGAGATTCCCATGCAAGCCCACATGCTGTACCACCAGCAGCCGGAATGAACTCCGATGACTGAGGAATGGACTCCTCCGTCAATACATTGTTCTTGAGACCCACCACTCCCATACACTCGGGAACCCACACGTCATTTACCTCTGAGACCCACACCTGGAATCTTTTGTCCTTCCATTTAAGATTGACTACATCTTTTATTGCCTTACCATCTCCGACCAGAACACCCACAAACGCCATTGACAGATCATCATCATCGATTGACAGCTGATCCAGCTTAACCAGCGTCCCAAATTGCCTACCAATGTCGTTAAAAACTGAGTTATCTGCTAAATGCAGTGGGACTCCGAAAACGTTAAGCCATGCAACCCTTTCAAATGCTAAGGTTTGCCCTTCCTATAAGTCTAATGCTGAGAACCACTTCTTCCATACTTCCTGCTTTAACAAAAATTCCGCCGCAGCTTCATGATCCTTAAAACTCAAAAGCAATAATAATCCTCCCACATAGTGTATGGTGACCCCACCAAAGCCTCCTTCCCACAACAATCTATCTATTTTATTAAGAGAATTGATGTCCACCGATCTGCCGACTAAGGCTCTACCATAAAGAAAATGGAATGCACTAACTTCCTCTGGAACTGAAATGGTCTTGTCTATGAGTGAGTCACTATTGGATGAAGAAGCTCCTTTTGCATTGCCTCTCCCTTTGAAAAGGTCCGCAAATGAGGTGCCCTCTTTCTGTAAAACCCTTTGGTTACCCCCAGGCCACTTTTGTTGATTTTTCTCCATATGATACTGCTCCTTACCCTTAGATTCTGAACTGTTCTTCACCTTCGGCAGTCCTTCGGCCTCAAAAAGACCGACGTTCTCGGAAGCAAATTTCACTATATTAACTTTAAGAATAAACTTACCCATCTTGACTCCGTTCATCCTTTGCTCCAAATCTTTTGCATCCTTCACGTTTTTAAAAGAAACAAACCCAAATGTATTGCCTACTTTATCGTTTTTCCGAGCGACGTACGTACCTGAAACCTCCCCGTAGTACCCTAAAAACTCTGCAACTTCCCACGGGGTACAACCGAATGGAAGATTAGAAACATAGTACTTCGTGATGTTACTCTCACACCTTTTCTCCTTGTTCCCTCCCTTGCAGTTCCGTCGAGAAGGAACATCCCTCCATTCCTCGTCCTCCATTCCTCTCCCCGCCATACAACCAAAGGAAATCTAACCGTCCCCAAGAAGCGAATGGATTCGAGCAACAACCAAATAGTGGGAAGAGTTAAATCCAGGTTGCAAACGATATGCAGACCGATAAAACTCCGACCTCTAGTTAGAATATGTCTTCATCGTCGAGCAACACGGCGAAGGTTAGGGTTTCGGCGAGAGAGAAAAAAAAATGGTTACGTAACTTTAATTATATCATGGAGTAAAATTGTTAGAGCAATTATATCATGGAGTAAAATTGTTAGAGCAATTACCATCTATTCTCCTTCTCCATTTATATAATTTAACTAAAAAATATCATTTTTTATAAAATTTGTTAATCTTTAAAAAACTATCCAAATCCCATTCTCTATCCGTATCTTTATCATACTCACATACACTTATTTTATTATTTTTTTCTCTTTCTTATATAATCACAATAAATTATAGAGGCTTAGATTTAAGCCTTTAAATATAGAGGTTTGCTTTTGTTCCGATTGTACTCTATTATAGAGGGTGGGATCACTACTAGAAAACTAGGTAATTTGCTACGCACTTTTCCGTCGCACATGTGTAGCAAACAAGCATTTCCTACACAATTGCTACGCACATGGTAAGTAGCAAAAAACCCCGTCGCAAAATCGATTGCTACGCACTTGCTACGCTTTTGGTGACGCGTTTGCTACACAAAATTGGCATTGCAATTTTGCTACACATTTGCGACACCATGTTTTTTACTTAGATTTGCTATTTGCTACGCATTACAACATATTATTTGCTACGCATCTGCAACGTATCATTTGCTACGCATTTGCAACACACTCTTTGCTACGAATTCGCAACGCCTATTAATATTCAAAATCCTCACTACCAAAAATCTATTTGAGACACATTTGCTACGCAAGTTGATTAAGTAAAATAACAAAATAAATCATTAAAAATCAGAAAATCCTCACTACCAAAAATCTGCAAACTTGTTTAAAAAACAATAATAATAAATCCAGCAAAACCACAAATACCATAACCTAAATTCAAAAAAAAAAAAAAAACATCCATTACAACCAAGTTTAATATTGCAAACTTCAAATCCGATATGATAGCGAAAATAACAAGTAACAATTGCTATTAGTTACTAAGACCACAGCTTTTTATAAATTCTTCAAAGTGTTTTTGCATGGCTTCATGTTGAGTTTTCAATGCGTCCTCAAATGCCTTTCTATCAGCTTCACGTTGAGCCTGATGCTGAGCTTCAAACTCTTCAAATCGAGCCTTCGAATCTTGAATTTGATTTTCTAAAGCTAGGATCTAAAATAATAGCAAATATATAAGAAATAGACAATAATAGGCAATCTGAATCAAATTAAATTTTCTAGTCAGGGCTATTCACAACCCGGGGTAATTAGGTCTTAACGCATGTTAAAATTAGTGGTTATAATCACAGGAGAACTAGGTAAAAAAAGCTATCCTATGAATAAGAAAACTTTAAGTTTAATAGTTTCTTAACTAAAGATTTAAGTGTAAATGTTGATTTCCTTCCAAATTACTAAGTGTGATATATTGTGATAGAATAGGGAAATGCAGTACGTATAGTGAGTGCATAATTAGGATGATTATATTTATATCATTGTCGGACATCTGATAGCTGAGTTAAAAAATTGTAGGAAATTGGAGATCAAGCTTTGTTTTATGAAGTTCAACAAAATTTATAATCCAATAATGTGAATAATCACTACTAGAAAAGTAGCCATTTTGCTGCCAAATTTTCCTACGGAAAAAAAGTGTCACAAATTCTTACAAAATTGTGACGCATTTATGACAACAAAAAAACCCAAAATTTTGTAACAAATTTGCTACACAATAGTGACAAAAACAAAAATACAATAATTTTGTCACAATTTCGTTACAAATTTATTGGATTTGTTTTGGAAATTATTGACTAATGAGTTAGTTTATCATTATTAAATACATATTACTACTTTATGACGCATTTTCTACAAAAACCTATTAACCCGTGTCATTCCGTAGGAAATGCGTTACAATTCGTGACACATTTATGATAAACAACCTTCAATCCATTAGTTAGTTTTAAACAATTCAATGCCCAACTTTATTAAATTTATTAAAGAGTCCAATACATACATCTTAGTATACACTCTCAAAACCCCAAAACCCATGATGAAATTGACAAAAAGATATTAATGTCGTATATTTTTATAGTTGGTATATATTTTTATACATCTAAAAGTAAAAAAAAAAAAAAAAACCTAATTTGTTAAAACGTTTGTTGGCCCACCAACATCATCTGTACGTTTTATCATTAATCCTTAATTAACTAACAACAAAAAATAAAAATTTTATTAATTATTAAATATGCTATTACTAATATCACCAATTGATTTATGCAGGTCTTCAATTGTATGAAAGATAACGCTTCACCCAATTGTGTGACAACTGTGTTCTGTAATCGATGTACGATGTAAAACAATGATGATTATCAATAAAACAATGTGCTTTGGTGTTATTATATGTGTTTTAGTGTTTCTATGTGTGTATTTGTGTTTGATGATTTTACAATTCGATTCGATTCCGATTGCAAGCTTTAAATTGCGTTCTGGAAGGTTATACACAAACTGGTGCGTAAACGCAGTCAGTATAACGCGACAAACACTCCGGAATAGTGACATAGGCTTAAAATACCTTAAATAAACTCCACATAACTTAGAAATAAGTTTTGAATGGTTTGGTGTGTCGAAATCAACTTTGTTCGATCGCAGGGACTATTTGTGTCAAACTGCGAAACTATGCCGATTTGTATAGTAACGGACATTCCGGAACTTGATCATAAGTTAAACATACCCTAAATAACCTTTACATAGCTTAGAAATAGGCTTTGAGGGGTTCGGTATGCTAAAATAAACTTTATAATCATTCAGGGATTAAAAGCGCCTAAAAGTGCATAAGTTTGCATTTTCGCGCATAACTTACGTTCTGAATACATCCGGACATCCAAAAATTTATGTAAGCATTAAAATATTTTATTTTAGTGTTTGGCATGATAAAATTCCATTCGTCGCTTAATTTGGATCGTTTTTGCGTTCGTTACGACTTCCGTCGTAATTAAGCGAATAACGCAACCGTACGACCAAACGAACCGACATCCAAGATGTTTCTGAGCATATTTTAAGTTCCCTATACTTTAAATTTATTTTAAAGCCTTGAAATGGGGTTAACGGGGCTTAAAAGTGCCAAATAAAATCAAGTTTTACAAGTGCAGGGACCATTTTTGAAATTTCTAGCAGATTCAATGAACCTAGTCCATTTTGAAGTGTTGATGGTTTTAACCCATGGTTTTGCAAAACCATGGGCTGGTTTCAATGAACATAGTCCATATTAGGGGCTCCCATGGTTTTAGAAAACCATGGGCACACATGTAAGGTCCAGATCAAAGCTCAGTTTTCGAGGAACGATCTTAACGGTTCTAGAAATCCAATATATACCCCATCCATTTTACTTCAAAACCCACAATTTGAAATCTGATTTATGCTCTCTAAGTGGAAGTATATGCTTCCTACCTAAGAGAAAAATCAGAATCAAATCTTGCGGGGACCTTCTGTAAGTGTTCTTTCGTTCTTTTCATTCGTTTTAGCGTTAAAGTCAAACTGCGTTTGACTTTCTGCATTGACCAGTTTATGGTCAATGTGAAGTTCGTTTGAACTTCATAACGTGAGTGTAATCACGATGGTTATAGCCCCTAGTGACTATACCTACTGATTACCAAGTTATCTAGGCTCAGTGACGAGTCGTAGTTTCGGCCAAAATGCGTATTCTTGCGTATTTTGTAACCAAACTACTCTTAGGTATCAAAATCGTTTGTTTTGATACCAAACTTGTTTTCTAACTTAGCTAATCATGTTTTAACATGCTTAGCTCGTCACTTTTAGTTTTGTGCTTGTATAGGGTCGTAAATGTAAGCGATCTAATCAATCGCTTATACTTTCGAACCCGACCCGTTGGTCGATCATTAGGATCCGACCAAACACATTAGGTGACCATAGTTGTATAGGGAATAACCTTCCGAGGTTATACCTTATGGTCACCTAGTTTAGGTAGTTGTATGATAAGTAGATTATATGCCATGGGTAAATTACCAGAATACCCTTTTCATGCATAATTGGTAATTTAGCATATATAACACAAAATTTTGTCACTTAATTGATTATGCAACATATTTAATCATGTTTAGGCATATAATACTTGTCATAGGACTAGTTAGACGTTCCGAACGTGTTTCACGCGAACGACGCGTTAAAGTAGCGTAAGCTACCTTAATGGGTCGCGATGGGTAGAGAGCACTTAGGTTAGGTTTCATTTGGGATGTAGGCTTTGTTAAACCATATCACATGAGTTCCAACACTCATTTGGTTTACAAGACCTCATTCTGTCCGATCTTCCGATTTAGGCGTCTATTGTTTGATTAGTGGTTCGATTACTAGGTGCTGCTTGATTTCTCTGGTTTACTCGAGTTTGTTGAAGTACTATTGATTGAGGATACCTTGCACTACATGTGAGTACATAGTTCTCCTATTTTACTGTTTTCAATTGTTTTGGGGTGATTCATATGTACAAAATGTTTTCAAGGTTTAAACGATGATTTCAAAAACGAATAGAACGATTTATACTAAACTATTAACGATTTCGATAATGTGAACGAACTTGTTGGTTGTAGTTACATAACGATCGACATTCATTAGCATTGATCAAGCCGACCAGTATTAGGTTATGGTACCATAGGATATGACAAATCCCGTTATTGCACTATACCCATGGTTATGTGTGGGTGTTGTGGGTAACGACTGAATCTGATGATTGTTAACTTACCCTTTGGAGGTTTGTTAATGCAAGAACTAGTTGAACGATGAACGAGTCACAAAGGTTTGAATGTTATTAACAAGACGACCATATATAAGTTATCACAATTAAAACGAGGACGATTTAAACGATTTAAATGAGTAAACGATTTGGAAACGATGTGGAAACGATGTTAAACGATTTGGGTAAACGATTGGTTTTTGGCTAGTGTTTAGATAACGGGACGGGTGTAATGTGGTGAAAACATGGTAGATACGCCGCTGGTACTTCTTATATATAAGTGTTTTCAACATATTACATACCGTGGCGTTATTTAGTTCACTTGGGTAAACGATATTGAAACGATGTCACTCAACGATGTTTTCGAAATAATATACGAGTTTTATTAACGAGTTTATACGAGATGTTTTACAAGATGGTTTCCTAAAACAAAAATCTTTTGGGTTAAGAATCATGGCTACGAAATTTTATAAATTATAACCATCTTGATTTAAGTTGGTTAATCGTGTTGCAATATTATACACTTTTTTAAAAAACAAGGTTTTCGAGGTATTGCAATATAAGTAAACAAGCCATGATTCCGATACTCTTATAAAACCTATGTACTCGCGAGCATTTCTTTGCTGACTTTGTTTTTACATATGTTTCAGGTGTTGTTGCTTGATTGACGTTCTAGGATGCATGCGTCACATAGGATCTGGACGAGGCCTTAGTGACATAAAACAATGATAGTCGATATAAAACTTGTTTGTTATGTGTTAAGACAATGTTATTGTTTAATATTATCAATAAAACGAAACACTTTTTGTATCCATGGTTATGAAACAATAATTCTGTTACAACACTCCCCGACGTTTACGCCACGCTTTGTTGTTTTTACGTGGTCGGGGTGTGACAGAAGAGTTGGTATCAGAGCCAATGGTTATAGGGAATTAGGTTATTAGTAATTCTTTGACCTAGACTATAACTTCTAGGACCCCAATGCAAGTTTATTTGCGTTTAGATTTTTAAAACAAAATCGTCACCTATCCTTAGGTGATAACCACAACGAGAACACAATTTTTGAATCCGCTTTGAAAACTAATCATCCGTTCTAGGATGATTGATTACTAGGTTTTGAACCCTCTGTTGTAAGGTTTTGAACCCTCTGTTGTAAGATTTTGAACCCTTTAAGTTTTCAAAATCTCGTCAAAGTTTGGGTCTAAATAATGTGAACACGTGCAAACTGGAAGAGTGAGTGCCTGTACTCTGAGTTTTCTGTCTAAGGCTAAAGTGTTCGTACAAATCCACATAATCGGACCAGTCACTCTTACCTGGGAACTCTTGGGGTAAGTGTTCACTTATAGGCGAGCATGTCTTCGCGATACATTATTTTTGACCTATTTACTTTGATTAGTCACTGCGTGTCGTTTGTTTGTTCGAGGCAACAAACGAATGATCGCCTTCCTTGTGTTTTGTCGATACCTCTTTTGTTTTTCCTAATTTTCAACCTCACTCAATTCTCCTGTTTCCTTGTTAGACAATGCCTCCTCGACGTGAAGCACAATCTTTTACTATAGAAGAAATCGCAGCCCTGGTCTCTCAGCAAGTGGCTGCTGTGCTTCCCGGTGTTGTGACCCAAGTCCACGAGATATACAACAACAATAATAACAACAACAATGCGCCGTGTAACTTCAAGAACTTCAATTCTGCGAAGCCGCTTAAATTTTCTCGGTCGCAAGGAGCAACTGCGCTCCTGCAGTGGTTTGAGAGTATCGAGAGCACATTCAGACATGTGCAGTGTCCGAATGCGCGTAAGGTTGAATTTGCTTCGAGCGTGTTTGAGAAGCGAGCGCTTACCTGGTGGAATGGTATTATGCGCGACAGGGGTGCCGAAGTGGCGTTGGCACAAACATGGGAAGAGCTTCGGGCTCTCATGATGAAGGAGTTTTGTCCCCGTCATGAAGTTCGGGCTTTGGAGCGAGAGTTTGATGATTTAAAGCAAGATGGGGCTGAACACCGTGCGTACACGAATCGTTTTGAGGAACTCAGTCTATTGTGTCCCACCATGGTTACCCCTCTAGAGAAAGCAATCGAGAGATATATCGATGGCCTACCCGATTCTATTCTGGAGATTGTGACCGGTGTTAATCCTACTACCCTTCGTCAAGCAATCGAGTTGTCTACTACCCTGACTGAGACTCAAGTCAGGAAGGGTAAACTCACCCGCAAGGGTGATAAAAAGAAGGCGACTGATTCAGGGAAGGACAAGAAAAAGGGTAAGGGTAAGGAAGGTGAGACGTCGAAGAAGTCGAGGAAGCGAAAGGGTGCCCAGAATTTTGCTGTTACAGCACAGACTGCCCAGAACCCGCAGAACCCACCGGCTCAGCCACCTGCAAAGAAGGCATATGCTGGTACCGCACCTCAATGTGCTCGTTGCAACGGTCATCACGTTGCACAACAAGCTTGCAAGCAATGCACGACGTGTGGTAAACTTGGGCATTTGGCCAATGTTTGTCGTTTGGGACAGAATCAGTTTGCCCAGGTTCAAGCTCCGATACAAGGGAATGCTGCAAGATTCCCACCGGGTTCGTGTTTTAATTGTGGAGAGTATGGTCACTTCCGCAACAATTGTCCGAGACTGGTGAATGCAAACGCGAATGCTAACGCGAACCCGAATGCGAACGCCAATGTTAATGTGAATCCCCCTCGTGGGCGAGCGTACAATTTGAATGCAAACGAAGTGAGGGCTGACAACGAGGTTGTCAATGGTACGTTTCTTGTTAACAATCAACCTGCATCTATTCTTTTTGATTCTGGTGCCGATAGAAGTTTTGTTTCATTGTCATTTGAGCCTTTGCTTGCGATACCTAGAACCAAACTAAGGAAACCCTTATCTGTCGAAGTTGCTACTGGTAAACCTCTGGTTCTCGATTCTGTTATTCGTGATTGTCAGTTGAACCTTGATAACCATCTTTTTCCTATTGACCTCACACCGATGCAACTTGGGAGTTTCGATATTATCATTGGAATGGATTGGTTAACCAAACACCACGCTGAGGTGGTTTGTTTCGATAAGATTGTTCGTATTCCTTTGTCTTCTGGCGATGTTCTGGAAGTTCGTGGTGAAAAACCACCAGATGGTTTGAAGCTTATGTCGTGTTTGGAAGCTCAAAGTTATTTGCGAAAAGGATATGTTGCTTTTCTGGCACATGTCACCGAGGAGAAAGACAAGAGCAAGAGTATTCAGGATATTCCGATTGTTCGGGATTATCCGAAGGTGTTTCCTGATGAACTGCCTGGTTTGCCTCCAGTTCGTCAAGTCGAGTTTCATATTGACCTTGTACCCAATGCCAACCCGATTGCAAAAGCACCTTATGGTCTTGCACCGTCGGAGATGCAAGAGTTATCGAAACAGCTTCAAGAGTTATCTGATAAAGGATTTATCCGGCCGAGCTTTTCACCTTGGGGAGCTCCTGTCCTCTTCGTGAAAAAGAAAGACGGATCTTTTCGAATGTGTATCGATTTTCGTGAGCTTAATAAGCTCACCATCAAGAATCGATATCCCCTACCTCGAATTGATGATCTCTTCGACCAGCAGCAGGGTGCTTCATGCTTTTCCAAGATCGACCTGCGTTCTGGGTATCATCAACTTCGTGTTCTCGAAGAAGATATTCCAAAAACTGCTTTCCGCACAAGATATGGGCATTACGAGTTCACTGTCATGCCTTTTGGTTTGACGAATGCTCCAGCTATCTTTATGGCCTTAATGAATAGAGTCTGCAAACCTTATTTGGACAAGCTCATTATTGTGTTCATCGATGATATTCTCATTTATTCAACATCTCGAGCCGAGCACGAGCAACACCTTCGCTTAACATTGGAACTCCTGAAGAAGGAACAACTTTTTGCTAAATTCTCCAAGTGTGAATTCTGGCTTAAAGAAGTTCAATTCTTGGGTCATATAGTCAATGAGCAGGGTATTCATGGGGATCCATCCAAGATTGCTGCTATTAAGGACTGGAATACACCGACGACGCCTACAGAGGTTCGATCTTTTCTTGGTCTTGCTGGTTATTATCGTCAATTCATTTCAAATTTCTCGAAGATTGCGGTTCCACTCACTGCTTTGACTCAGAAGAATAAGCCTTTCGAGTGGGGACCCAAGCAAGAAGAAGCTTTCCAAACGCTGAAGAAGAAGTTATGTAATGCTCCTGTTCTATCTCTGCCCGAGGGAAGCGATGATTTCGTTGTCTATTGCGATGCGTCTAACTTAGGCCTTGGTTGCGTCCTTATGCAACGAGGTAAAGTTATTGCATATGCATCTAGACAGCTGAAAGTTCACGAGAAGAACTACACGACTCATAATCTTGAGTTAGGAGCTGTGGTTTTCACGCTTAAAATCTGGAGACACTACCTCTATGGAACGAAGTGTGTGGTTTTCACAGACCACAAAAGTCTCCAGCATATTCTTAATCAGAAAGAGCTGAACATGAGCCAAGGACGTTGGGTTAAACTCTTAAACGATTATGACTACGAGATTCGCTACCATCCTGGTAAGGCGAATGTTGTAGCCGATGCGCTTAGTCGAAAGGAGCGAGTCAAGCTTCATTCTGTTCGAACACTTTCTGATCTGCAATCTCGTGTCCTTCAAGCTCAGCAATTTTGTGTTTCACAAAATTTGATAGGTAATGAATTACCACATCATCTTGAGCTTAAGCTCGAAGCGAAAGACGATGGTTTGCTCTATTTTAAGGATCGATTGTGGATTCCGAATCAAGACGATCTTCGCACTTTAGTGATGGACGAATCACATAAGTATCGATATTCTGTCCATCCTGGTGCTGATAAAATGTACAAGGATCTTCGTACTAAGATCTGGTGGCCTGGTATGAAGAAAGATGTTGCCTTGTATGTGTCAAAATGCCTAACTTATCTCAAAGTCAAGGCAGAACATCAACGACCTTCTGGTTTTCTTGTACAACCAGAGATACCGGTTTGGAAATGGGAAAACATTGCCATGGATCTCATTACTAAGTTACCGCGTACGTCTAAAGGTCACGATGCTATTTGGGTTGTAGTTGATCGTTTGACAAAATCTGCTCACTTCTTACCAATCCGTGAGGATTTCTCTGCTGAGAAGCTTGCTAAGATTTATGTAGACGAGATTGTATCACGACATGGTGTTCCTTTAGATATCATTTCCGATCATGATGCTCGATTTTCATCTCATTTTTGGAAGGCTATGCAATCTGCTTTGGGAACCCAACTGAATCTAAGCACTGCTTATCACCCCCAAACAGATGGCCAATCTGAGAGAACGATTCAAACTTTGGAGGATATGCTTAGAGCATGCGTGATAGACTTTGGTGGTAATTGGGATTCTCATCTGCCACTGATAGAGTTCTCCTACAACAATAGCTATCATGCTAGCATTAAAATGACAACATTCGAAGCTCTCTACGGTCGAAAATATCGTTCACCTGTCTGTTGGAACGAGACCGGTGAAGCTCAGCTTACTGGACCTGAGCTCGTTCTGGAAACAACAGACAAAATCAAGAGAATCCGCGATAATCTTGTGACAGCGCAAAACCGTCAAAAGAGATATGCGGATATGCGACGCAAGCCCTTAGAATTTCAAATCGGAGGCCGTGTCCTACTCAAGGTGTCACCTTGGAAGGGAGTGGTGAGATTTGGAAAGAAAGGAAAACTTGCACCTCGATATGTGGGACCATTTAAGATTGTGGAAAGAATTGGAAAGGTTGCCTATCGTCTAGAGCTACCTCCAGAGCTTGGAAATATTCACCCCACTTTTCACGTGTCCAATCTGCGAAAGTGTTTAGCTAACGCTGATCTACACATTCCTCTCGATGAGATCCAAATCGATGAAACAATGCACTTTGTCGAGAAACCCGTGGAGATCGTGGACCGTGCTTTCAAACAGTTGAAGAACAAACGGATTCGATTGGTCAAAGTTCGCTGGGAATCCAAACGTGGCCCAGAGTTTACTTGGGAACGTGAGGACCAGATGAAAACGAAATATCCGCATTTGTTTTCACAAGCTTCCTCTAGTTAAAATTTCGGGACGAAATTTCCTGAAGTAGGGGAGACTGTGACAACTGTGTTCTGTAATCGATGTACGATGTAAAACAATGATGATTATTAATAAAACAATGTGCTTTGGTGTTATTATATGTGTTTTAGTGTTTCTATGTGTGTATTTGTGTTTGATGATTTTACAATTCGATTTGATTCCGATTGCAAGCTTTAAATCGCGTTCTGGAAGGTTATACGCAAACTGGTGCGTAAACGCAGTCAGTATAACGCGACAAACACTCCGGAATAGTGACATAGGATTAACATACCTTAAATAACCTCCACATAACATAGAAATAAGTTTTGAATGGTTTGGTGTGTCGAAATCAACTTTGTTCGATCGTAGGGACTATTTGTGTCAAACTGCGAAACTATGCCGATTTGTATAGTAACGAACATTCTGAAACTTGATCATAAGTTAAACATACGCTAAATAACCTTTACATAGCTTAGAAATAGGCTTTGAGGGGTTCGGTATGCTAAAATAAACTTTATGCTCATTCAGGGATTAAAAGTGTCTAAAAGTGCATAAGTTTGCATTTTCGCGCATAACTTACGTTCTGAATACATCCGGACATCCAAATATTTATGTAAGCATTAAAATATTTTATTTTAGTGTTTGGCATGATAAAATTCCATTCGTCGCTTAATTTGGATCGTTTTTGCGTTCGTTACGACTTCCGTCGTAATTAAGCGAATAACGCAACCGTACGACCAAACGAACCGACATCTGAGATGTTTTTGAGCATATTTTAAGTTCCCTATACTTTAAATTTATTTTAGAGCCTTGAAATGGGGTTACCGGGGCTTAAAAGTGCCAAATAAAATCAAGTTTTACAAGTGCAGGGACCATTTTTGAAATTTCTGGTAGATTCAATGAACCTAGTCCAATTTGAAGTGTTGATGGTTTTAACCCATGGTTTTGCAAAACCATGGGCTGGTATTCAATGAACATAGTCCATATTAGAGACTCCCATGGTTTTAGAAAACCATGGGCACACATGTAAGGTCCAGATCAAAGCTCAGTTTTTGAGGAACGATCTTAACGGTTCCATAAATCCTATATATACCCCATCCATTTCACTTCAAAACCCACAATTTGAAATCTGATTTATGCTCTCTAAGTGCAAGTATATGCTTCCTACATGAGAGAAAAATCGGAATCAAATCTTGCGGGGACCTTCTGTAAGTGTTCTTTCGTTCTTTTCATCCGTTTTAGCGTTAAAGTCAAACTGCGTTTGACTTTCTGCATTGACCAGTTTATGGTCAATGTGAAGTTCGTTTTAACTTCATAATGTGAGTGTAATCACGATGGTTATAGCCCCTAGTGACTATACCTACTGATTACCACGTTATCTAGGCTCAGTGACGAGTCGTAGTTTCGGCCAAAATGCGTATTCTTGCGTATTTTGTAACCAAACTACTCTTAGGTATCAAAACCATTTCTTTTGATACCAAACTTGTTTTCTAACTTAGGTAAGCATGTTTTAACATGCTTAGCTCGTCACTTTTAGTTTTGTGCTTGTATAGGGTCGTAAAGGTAAGCGATCTAATTAATCGCTTATACTTTCGAACCCGACCCGTTGGTCGATCATTAGGATCCGACCAAACACATTAGGTGACCATAGTTGTATAGGGAATAACCTTCCGAGGTTATACCTTATGGTCACCTAGTTTAGGTAGTTGTATGATAAGTAGATTATATGCCATAGGTAAATTACCAGAATACCCTTTTCATGCATAATTGGTAATTTAGCATATATAACACAAACTTTTGTCACTTAATTGATTATGCAACATATTTAATCATGTTTAGGCATATAATACTTGTCATAGGACTAGTTAGACGTTCCGAACGCATTTCACTCGAACGACGCGTTAAAGTAGCGTAAGCTACCTTAATGGGTCGCGATGGGTAGAGAGCACTTAGGTTACGTTTCATTTAGGATGTAGGCTTTGTTAAACCATATCACATGAGTTCCAACACTCATTTGGTTTACAAGACCTCATTCTGTCCGATCTTCCAATTTAGGCATCTATTGTTTGATTAGTGGTTCGATTACTAGGTGCTGCTTGATTTCTCTGGTTTACTAGAGTTTGTTGAAGTACTATTGATTGAGGATACCTTGCACTACATGTGAGTACATAGTTCCCCTATTTTACTGTTTTCAATTGTTTTGGGGTGATTCATATGTATAAAATGTTTTCAAGGTTTAAACGATGATTTCAAAAACGAATAGAACGATTTATACTAAACTATTAACGATTTCGATAATGTGATCGAACTTGTTGGTTGTAGTTACATAACGATCGACATTCATTAGCATTGATCAAGCCGACCAGTATTAGGTTATGGTACCATAGGATATGACAAATCCCGTTATTGCACTATACCCATGGTTATGTGTGGGTGTTGTGGGTAACGACTGAATCTGATGATTGTTAACTTACCCTTTGGAGGTTTGTTAATGCAAGAACGAGTTGAACGATGAACGAGTCACAAAGGTTTGAATGTTATTAACGAGACGACCATATATAAGTTATCACAATTAAAACGAGGACGATTTAAACGATTTAAACGAGTAAACGATTTGGAAACGATGTTAAACGATTTGGGTAAACGATTGGTTTTTGGCTAGTGTTTAGATAACGGGACGGGTGTAATGTGGTGAAAACATGGTAGATACGCCGCTGGTACTTCTTATATATAAGTGTTTTCAACATATTACATACCGTGGCGTTATTTAGTTCACTTGGGTAAACGATATTGAAACGATGTCACTCAACGATGTTTTCGAAATGATATACGAGTTTTATTAACGAGTTTATACGAGATGTTTTACAAGATGGTTTCCTAAAACAAAAAGCTTTTGGGTTAAGAATCATGGCTACGAAATTTTATAAATTATAACCATCTTGATTTAAGTTGGTTAATCGTGTTGCAATATTATACACTTTAAAAAAAACAAGGTTTTCGAGGTATTGCAATATAAGTAAACAAGCCATGATTCCGATACTCTTATAAAACCTATGGACTCGCCAGCATTTCTTTGCTGACTTTGTTTTTACATATGTTTCAGGTGTTGTTGCTTGATGGACGTTCTAGGATGCATGCGTCACATAGGATCTGGACGAGGCCTTAGTGACATAAAACAATGATAGTCGATATAAAACTTGTTTGTTATGTGTTAAGACAATGTTATTGTTTAATATTATCAATAAAACGAAACACTTTTTGTATCCATGGTTATGAAACGATAATTCTGTTACAACACTCCCCGACGTTTCCGCCACGCTTTGTTGTTTTTACGTGGTCGGGGTGTGACAAATTGTGATTCCTTAATCATATTAAATTATTAAGTATTATTTTTATATATTTCAAGTATTACTATTATCATTGTGGTAATAAAAAATATAGTTGCATCTATACAACAGTATTATCTCAAACGATACGTAACAAAGCGCATACCGTCGGTGGCCTAATTTTGAATCGATACGTATGAAACAGTCTATCCGTCTGCGATTGAACAACAACCAAATTTCGTCCGACGATTGGAGCTATAAATCGATTGAATCTATCTCGATTGGAGCTAGAAGTCAGTTGAATCTGTTTCGATTGGAATCATGCGATTGAAAACCTAGATTTGAACACCGAATCTCATAAGGTACATAATGAGTTTAAACTCTATTTTTCGGATCTTATATAGATTTGAACATTCATACAGGAGCTGAAATGAATCTGATTTTGTAAATTTGATCTAAACCTAGGGTTTTAGGTTAGTTATTGATTATTTTTTGTAAATTTGATTGTTGAATTGTTTACTTAGTTTTTTTTTTTTTGAGAGATTTGTCATGATTGATTGTTTGGTTATCTGTGCGTGTTAGTCTGTTTGGGATTGAGTCACGGAAGTTACGAAACCCTAGGTATCATTGTCTCATCTTTCCCTTATTAACCTTATGTTAATTCTATCAGTGTTCGAAAGCGTTTTGGTTTTGAAGTGCTATTGATTTGATCCAGGTTGTGAAGTTGTGGTAGTTCGATGATTTGTTTGTGCCTTGTTGAAGAAATGAATTGATCTGTATGCTTATATTCTATTTCAGAGCATACTAGTTGGAGTGTATTAATCTGTTGTCTGAAGTCTTAATTCTGTTATTTTTTATGAAATGTTAACTTTATGTGATGTTTGTGTTGTAATTTTGAATTAGTATGTTGTTTATCGCATTTGCAATTGAATAATTAGTGTATATTTGTATGTTGAAAAGTTAAATTCTTCTGTAAAGTTGTAATCAGCTTGTATGATGTTCAATCATATACGTTAGTTTAGTGGCACAGAGATTGATGATTTGTTTTAAGTATTAGGTTATATGAAAATGATATACTAAGTTATATGAAAATGATGTAATTGATATCCATCTTACTTATATCTGATATTGATTGTGTTGCAGGCGATGTGCTGACTTTGTGTTCGGGTCTAAAGGTACAATGCACTCTATATTACTTAGTAATACACTAATACTACTGCGATTGGCCTAGTCCGATCTTACAGGTTTGTGACTGAAAGTTAGTATTGTTTGTTTGGTAAATAGCATGAGCGACTTTGTTCTTGTGATAGATTCTTTTTATGGCATAGTGGATTCTCACATCCCAAGTGACTTACGATACAAGTAGGTACCAGTGTTTGGAGATATGTAGGAACCAATATTGTATTACGGGCCCTTAGGACTTCGTCTCCAAGTTTATATTTTATTTCATCATTGTAACAAATCCATTCACTTAATACAATTCATCTCTCCTTTACGTTGATACTTATAAAACAATACCATATTTGAATTAATCAAAAATTTGGGTTTTAGTTAAGTTGTAAGAACTCTTCCTCATTTTTTTTCTAGTTGTTTTTCATTTATGGAGTTTTATTAGTTTTAATCTAGAATTCTAAACTAAACAAGTGTTCTGGTTGTAAACACTTGTTGCTCAAGAGCCTGTCAGAACTTTCTAATCAAACAATGGAAATTAGTTACCTGGTCTCTGGTATTTTTTTGTTATAAAATAACATAGGTTCTTAACATTTATAGAAGCCAACATTTTGTATGCTCCTTTAGTCTGCAATCCACAAGTCGCAAAACGGTTTAACTTTTTGTTTGTTCGTCACCACAAGTCGCAAAACGGTTTATGTTTTTGTTTGTTCGTCACAGACTTAAACGCCATTAAACCTTCACATATCTTCTTCAAGAATGGTTGAAAACAGAGCAGTGGGTGTGAAAAGAGTGTACATAGGTGCTGGATAATCAAAACGTTAACAACGTTTCTTGGGGCACGTGCAGTTTAATCTCGTTCGGATCTTAAAACTCAGTTTCTGTTTTTAGTCCTCAGGTTGTTCTGTTATTATATTTTTATAATTTTTTTTCATAACCCTAATAAAGCCCTAATTGTGTTTTTATTAATTTTTACAGACTGTGAAGATAATGACTACACTGCCAGTTCATAAGGCATCAGTTAATTGTACGCATTGGCTTCCAAGTAGCAAGTTTTCATTTAAAGGTACACTTTTTATAAGGTATCTACAGGTTGTAAATTGTAATTTAAGTTCATAATGTTTAAGAAATACAACTGGAGTAAGGGTTCATGTGTTTAAATGTTTTTTTGGAATGGAATAAAACAGTAGTGCCATCTGAGTGTTTTAATTTATCTGTTTAAAAGAAATTTGCAAGAGTATAAATGTATAATCTGACTTTCCACTACTAGAAAAGTGCATAATTTCCTACGGAAATTTCCTACACAATTACTTTTGTCACAAATTCAAACACATTTGTGACAAATTTCCTACAAATTTTTTTCCCAAAATTCTGTGTTAAATTTTTGACGCAACAATGACAAAAAATAAAAAAACCCTAATTAATTGACAATTGCGTCACAGATCTATCAGAAATAATCAACAAAAGGTTAATTATTAAACATTTCCTATAAATTTGTGACAAAATATTTATTCTTTAGTTTAATTAAACATTCCGTCATAAATGCGTCACAAGTTGCGACACATTTCCGACAACTAAGGCATATTACTTAATTTTATTAAAAATAAATACAAGGATATACACTTTTATATTTATATATAATAGTAAAATCAGTATAATAATAAAAAATAATTATATTTCCTACACATTTGTGACAAAATACTTATTTTTTAGTTGATTTAAACATTCCGTCAGAATTGTGTCATAACTTGTGACACATTTCCGACAAAAGTTATTTTTACATTATTTAATCAAAAGCAATAACAAGGATATACACGATTATAGTTATAAATAATACTAAATTTAGTTTATTAATAAAAAATAATTATATTTCCTACACATTTGTGACAAAAAGTTTATTTTTCATTAGATTTGTCACAAAGGCGTAGGAAACAATCATGTAGTTTCCTACGCATTAATGACAAAATGCTTATTTTTAATAAATTTAATAATTCTATCACAAATCTGTTGTAAGTTGTGACATATTTCCGACGAAAAGGTAGTATTTGTCACCAATGTGTAGGAAACAACATATATCATTATTCTTATTTTAAAATTTAAACGTATGCAACTATGTATACGTATGCATATAGATATACTTGTATTTGTGTATGTGGGTATGTATCATGTATGTATGTGTGTATGTATGTTTGTGTGTATATATGTATGGATGTATGTGTATGTCATGTATATGCACGTGTGTGCGTTATATGTGTATGTGTTTGTATATATATACGAATATGAATGTGTGTATATTTGTTTTGTGTATATATATATATATATATATATATAAGTAAAGAGTACTGTACAAATGTCCTTATCGTACATTACGTACGCTACAATCTCAGCCGTCAGATCATCTTCCCGCATTTTAAAATCGCATGTTATTTTTTTATAACAATTTCGCATGTGATAATTTTTTATGAATTCGCATGTTGTTTTTTGTACCAATTTCGCATGTGATATTTTTGATGAAATAGCATGAATTCATTATCATGCGAAATCCAAAATAAAATATAATTCCAAAATAGTCACATGCGAATTTAATGATAATATGCGATTTTCAAAACTACTGAATTCCAACATATTCCAACATGACATGCGAATTTAATAATAATATGCGAAAATAATTATTAGTCTGAATTCCAACATATTCCAACATGACATGCGAATTTAATAATAATATGCGAAAATAATTATTAGTCTGTTTTCTTCTCTAACATTACCGACCGATGATGAAATATGCGGATCGACAGCAACCGGATTTGGATCGGAGGACTGGACGACCTTTGTAGTCAACGGTATCGTTGACGATGTTGTTGAGCAGCGGAGATTGAACTCCGGCGGAGTGTGTGCTGCTGCCGGTGTCATCCATGTGGTAGTCCGGTCACCTGTGCAGTGAAGAATCAAGCGGAGGTTGGGGAAGAAGAATGTAAGGTTTTTGATTTTGGTGTAGGATATATTAATTTGATTAATTTAATCATATCAATTAATTAGACCCGCGTTTAAATGATGGATGATCCTACGGCTGGGGTAATCGCGTACAATATGTAGGATTAGGGCTATTGTATAATAACCGGCCTCTATATATATATATATGTATTGGTGTGTGTGTATGTTTATATTCACACCCCGCCGAATTAAGGCGAAAAAATGAGGTGTGACATGAAAAGTTTTAAATCATCCGATAAGCAAACATCTAATATGTTTAGCTTCATTTTCAAATTTTAATGTCCGTAGTTTAAATCGGATCGAAAAACGAACAAGAAACGACAACCGAAGTGTTTGACGCGATTTTAACGCAATGACGATCATACGCGTCAAATATCGATATCCAATGTAATTTTGAGCGTTTTGACTCTAAAATTTTATTTTACAATATTTTACGACGATCGGAATTGTACCTTTAAGTTGTTTATTTAATAGGAAAAGTTTCTAGCTTATAGATGATATGGGTGTTGGTACGAGTTTGGCAATTTAACTATAGGTTAGCATTTACTGCTGTAGTAGCTAACATATAGAGATCTGCCCATTGTTCGTCTAATTTATCTTCCCATGGTAGGTTATTGCCTATATACTGAGTTTCCTTATTACTCATCACTCCTTTTGGTTGTGACTTCTTTATTTTCTCTTGACTTTTTCTAATAATTCAACTTCTTTTATTAGGGGTAAGTGGTTTCTCAAACTGTGCCTTATGGACAAATATTCCTTCCTCAGTATCTGCTGAGTGTTTTGAGGAATTTGATTGCGATGAAGTTCCCTTATCTTTTGGTGAACTATCTAATTGACGATAGATGTCTGAAAGTCTTTGGTTACCCATACTGTAACTAACAAGTAGTCAGTTAATAAAACACGAAATCACAAGATGGCAATCCGTAAATTTAAGTATTTCTAAATACTTAATTGGCTTAAATCAGTGGCTCTGATACCACCTTTTTCCTGTCACGGCCCCCGTCCCGGTTTGACCCGGTCCAGGAGTCGCGGGACAGAAACCCGTGGTATTTATTAATTGAGTTGACAGCGGAAGATTTAACAGGATCTTTTAAATCTTGAAATGCCCGATTATTTTATTTCATAAGTCGGGATAAACCCCGTAATTTACAATAGAGGAATTTTACAAGGAAACTCCTTGATTTACAAAACATGTTTATTTGTTTATTTGAGCCGCTACTTCAAGCTTTGTTAGTGCTCCGTAGCACTTTTCCTTGGTTCACAGTAGTCACCTGAAACATGTTTTAAAAATGTTTTATCAGCGGGGAAATACTGGCGAGTCACTCAAATTTGATAAAACGACACATAGTTATAAATTACAGCATAAGAGCGATTACAATGGCTTCTATCTTATTTTTATCTGGCGCCGTGTCACCTCCTGGTGACGATGGTCATACCACTATTGGGTCCTTTCACCCAAGTAGTGATGATTATCACTGTTAGGATTTATTAGCCTAACCGTGAGAAATTAGTAATGTGCACAATACCCCACTAGCCAGTGATTAAGATAACCACGACTTAATCCCTGTAATTATAACCTTTGAAAATAACTTGGAGTATTGTAAAACATTATTGATAAAAAGAGAATGACTCACATTGCAGATTTAAACGGGCAGAGTTTAGCCTACTGATTAGCCTTGTAACCTAATTTAAATAACAATGCACACGAACTAGGTCAGTAACTAATACAACATTTACGATAACTCATGAGATTAAACCCTCACAACGAATGACAAAGTGCAACACTTAAACATCCATCGAATTCACGACGAATGACAAAGTATAGCCCTAATTTGGGCAACACTTAAACATCCATTGGATAGTTTTCAATCGATCGGACATTGAATCGTAGCAGCGATCGAGTTAATACCCTGTATTGTAGCAGCGCCTCGGTATCTTAAATTTCGAATTTGAGTAGTGAGAATTCGTTTTTGAGAATTGTTTTCGACACCACTGAACTGCTCGTAGCTCAACCTATTTATAGCTGAAAATTGGGTCTCACGCGGCCCGTGTGAACCCTTTCTCGACCCTTACGCGGCCCGCGTGGCCACCTAGTCTACGTGTAGGGTTGCTGGGTCATCAGTAGGTCTGCCAGGTGGATGCCACGTGGATCGGAAACGCTTATCCAGTCAACATCACATTGACGCGGCCCGCGTCAACTTAAGCTTGACCTTTACGCGGCCCGCCTGAAGACCAGTTTTCTTGGTTTTTGATATGGATTAGGGTTTCAGGGGTCCGGGTTTTTACTTATAGGTCGTTTTAGGACATTTTTGAAGGTCCTTACAAAATGCGCCGGCATCCATCATCCTTACGCGGAACGTTTTCATACGTTCATCATCATCACAAGTAGAATCTGTCAATAACCAGTTGTCCTATTTTTTTTTTTTCAAATAAGATGTGTCAATAAGCTGGTGCAAGACCCGAATTCCAATAATTACAAAAAGGCCTTTAAATAGGCAAACTTACAACGTTCCAAAAGACTTAATAAATCCAAAATCATAGACAAAGATCAAACAATATAGTATAAATACTTACTATGACAGTTGTTCTAAAATAAATACGCGTCTCGCAGCCGGCGGTTCTATCAAGTTCTTCATAATTCAGTACATCTACCCAAGCATCTACCACATCAGAGTACACATTCACTTCCTCCCTCAATGTGCGCATCAGCGTCTTTGTGATTTCGACGCCGTACATACTCTTGAAGATAATATCTCTACGTAAGACAATGTTAGATTTATAAATTAGATTACGGATATCAAAAATCTAGGAATACTATGTTTTACGTATATTTTATATAACTGAACTTACTCAGCAAATTGACCGATTTTTTTGTTACCCCGCTAGACAAAGAGATAACCATTTTTCGTGGCCTGTATGTTGTTTGTGAAAAAACGTATGATGTTATACATTTAATAGAAAATAGAGTAGTCGAAAAAAACATACTACTTGGAGCAAAACACTCCCTAATCTATCAGGAGCAAAGCTTTGCATAATGTAACAACTAGTATTTTATAATTTAAACGGAAGCTTACATTGATTATTTGATATCGAACAGAAAATCCCATATACGTTGTTCTTCCGATGTAATTTCAATTTCCATTTCGTCATCATGGTCATCACATGACCGGTTGAACCTACCAAATGGTTTTCTTCGTCTTGATTCATGTTCGTTTACCCAAGCCTTACGTGTGATATCATTTTCAGCCGCTCCCTTGCCTGCTTAATTTTATTTTTTGTTCGCTAGTATTAATAAAAAAATTCCAAGTTTATTATAATTATTGAATGAAGTTAAAAACATGTAGAACTTACCATTGATTTTATTTTTGGTCTCTTCTTCTTTTGAATGCTTATCTTCTTGATTCATGGCATCACTTTTTTGCACATCAGTTGGTACGGAAGTTTCCGTATTATCTATTTCATCGACATCAGCACCTGCATTTTTTTTTTGTTTTTATAAGTCTGATTATCTGTTATGTACAGAAATCACACATGTTCATGGTTTTTTATGTTTTTTTGGAATCATGACTTACCTAGTTCGGCGTCTTGTGTGAGTAGTTGAAAGGTAGGTCCATCAAGCAATCCTTGCATGTTTTGTGTTTCGTTGCTGCTGTCCAATTCTATTCATTTACATGTACACATACATGTACGTGTTAGTTTGATTGTGTATGATCGGTTCTTCTTGATTTTTGTACACATGTAACAGGTTATACGTGAGTTTATATAATTGTGGAATGAAAAAAAAAACACGTAGAACTTACTTGTCGGTGTAGCTTTCTTCTCTTGATGTTTTGCCTCATTTTCTTCGTCGCGTATGACTCCACATGCGCAACTTTTTTGTGTAGTAGCTGCCAAACCTGGTGTGGTATCTCTGCCACCTTCTTCATCATGTATGATCTCTTGTGTTTTGTCACCCTCACCCCTATCTAGTTAGTTAAAGGCGATCACATACACATATGTTACGTTTAGTTTGCATTTTAGCACATACCAAAGGTGGTTAACTTCACTTTTAGCGCATTACTTTGTATGACTTTTTACGTTATTGTTAATTAAAACATGCTACATTTTTTTATTTGTAGAGAAATGTAACATTGATGTCACTATGATTTTTTTTATTATTTTTGTATCTACAATTGTTACACGTCTATGTTGTCGTGTATGTTTCTATAGTGGAGTTTCTATTTCAAAACAAGAAATTAAGATTAGCTTTTGCACACATAAGGTTTTTGTTAGGTTTGCGATCACTAAAGTTACCTTTCGCAGACACAACTTTCTTCCTTTGCTTGGCATCACCATGACCCTGATTACCGCCAGATGCTACATACGTTTAAAAAATAGTATTAAAAAACAGTTAAACGTGCTAATCAACCCAATGATCTTCTGGCGTCTTACCTTTTTTTGTAAATTATCAGTCGCAACACTGCGTTTTTTAGCTGGCACATTCCCATGATCGTCTATATTTGAATCTGTCAATTATCATTATTTTGTGTTATAAATGATTGGTATTTAAAGACTCAGTACATGATCATGATGCATTAAATGCACACCAAGGTTTTGAACTATCACTAAAGTTACCTTTCGCAGACACAACTTTCTTCCTTCGCTTGGCATCACCATCACCCCGATCACCGCCAGATGCTACATACGTTTAAAAAAATAGTATTAAAAAACAGTTAAATGTTCTATCACCCCAATGAGCTTTTTATACAGCTTATTATCACATGTGCCTGTATGATCGTCTATATTCCAATCTGTCAATTATCATTATTTTGTGTTATAAATGATTGATATTTAAAGAGTCAGTACATGATCATGATCCATTAAATGCACACCAAGGTTTTGAACCATTACACATAGGGCTTTTTAATGGCAGTCTTATATTTGGGAATGTTATCAAAATGGACCTTGTTAATCTATCTTTTAACTCAAATTTTAACTTGTAAGAGTAAATTGATTGAATCTCAAGAACGGAAAAAACAGTTTTGGCTCAACGAAGCTGAACGAACTTGCGATAAGTACATTCCTATTCACAAATTGATTCACAATTTCATTGTTTCAGTAAGTATTACACCAAAAGTTATCTCGCATAGTATATTGAGCTACAAATACTTACAAATACTTTTTTCATGTAAACGATTGTTGGAATGCAAAAAAGCTAACTAGGTACGTAAAAAAGTTCATACCATCAATGTTTGCCACTTCAGCAGCAGTTGCGGCATCATCTTCTTCGTCTGCATTTGTCAAAAAAAAAAAAACAAATTAGTTACAGTTTGTAGAAAAAGTTAATACATCTTCAGGGTAGTGATTTATCCGTTATCTGTATTACCTTCTGTGTACTCATTTCGGGGTTTTGCACTGTGTTGTTGAGAGACATGAGGACCCCAGCAATTTTTTCTGTGGGGTATCAGGCGCCAGCCATACCCTTGTTTTTCTAGGGTGTACAATTTTCTCAAACCGTTCTATCAATTTCTTAACTTGCTCATTGTGTGGATGAGCATTAAACACCACATCCAATTTTGTTTGCACCGTTACCTTTTTTGCTTCCATGACATCCAAATGTTTTTCAATAGATACAATCTCATTCTACAAAGAAAGTTTTAAAATACGGTTTGTAAGTAATGTTGTAAGAAGATAATTATTTTCTAACTGGTTATTGTCACAACCCCCGATCCCTTATCTGTCCCGGGAACGGGCGGCCGCGAACTCAGTGGCGGTGGTATCAGTTATTAATTTGGCAGCGGAAATTTCATCAGGACCCTAGTCAGGAAATATTTTATCAGAGTAAAACCACCTTATTTGATATTAATAATCACATTGGTAAAACCCAAGTTTCTTGTTACAACATTTTCACAGGGTTAAACCCTCTTTTACTGAGATTAAAACATCGTATTTTAGGTAACTTTTATAGCCACAGTTTTCCCAAGCCGTCAGTGCTCTCAAGCTGGCTTTTTACTACTTAGCTTTCACATTGTGTTACCTGAAACGTGTTTTAAAAACATTTGTCAGCGGGAAATACTGGTGAGTGAATTCCAGTTTAATCAAGAAACATTTTATCAATTAAAACAGTATTGAGAGCGATTACAATGTTTATTTCTACACAATTACTCATTTAGTATTTGCCACTCGACCGGATCTATGGCTATGGTCAAGTTACACATTGGCTAACTCGTTGTCCAATTGTAACGTACTGTCTTACCGACTTACTACTCGCAAGTAGTAATAAATTTTGTATACAAAACCCGAATATACTGGCAGTAATTGAAGAACTACAAAGACTCAATCACCGCTTAATCACATTGTAAAATAATATAAGGTTTTGTAAAACATTCCAAAAAGGTTAACAAAAAGAGGATAAACTCACATTGCTATTTTAGACTTCGCGTGAGGGTTTCCTGGGAGTAATCTATAATTTATACAAATGTACATAGGTTAGTATCATAACCCTTTGAAAATATTAATGATACCCTCCCCGAGACGGTATTCCAACAACTACGTCGGGCAGAACCATGACAGTTGTTACGGAACCCTAATCAATCGGGCAGCGTATCTATTACGAAACTGGAGTTATAATACTTACAACAGAGCAGAACCTCGCTAATTAGGGGGTATAATACCCGCGTATTATAACTCTACTACAGAAATTCGGGATTGAGAATTGAAGAATGAACGAATTGAAATGAAATCCGATGCGTTCTATATATAGTTGCTGAATCTGGTCCTCTCGCGGCCCGCGTAAGGTAAGGGCTGGGCTTACGCGGCCCGCGTTGACTCCGGGTCAACGTGTAGCTTGGCTGAGTCGATGTGTAGGCTTGACGGGTGTTGGGCCAGGTGGCGGCCCAGGGCTGCGCCACATTTTGGGACTCTCGCGGCCCGCGTAAGTGTTAAGGGTAGCTTACGCGGCCCGCCTTAACTTAAAAATCAACGAAATCTGATCTAAACCTCTATACCGCCCGCGTAAGGTTGGGGTGAGGCCTACGCGGTCCGCCTCAACTTACTATTTCTTGCTTTTTATTTATTTTTAATACTATATTGTATTTCGGGCTCGGTTTTCACATACGGGTTGTATTTAAAACATATTGGGATATTTTAAAATATATTAGGGTGTCAGAAATATTTTGGAGGGCTGATATATCTTGGTACAACTCCTGGATTATTTAATAGAATATATATATATATATATAGTGCACTCACACTTAAGTATAGTAACTCAATTCCACTTTATTCCTACGTCACGAGACTGAACCCCAACAAATTTAGGCAGAGCCTTGACATATATTACGGGGCCCTACGTCACTTGAACAGGGTATTGGTGATCAGGGATTACAATACTTAAAAATCAGACAGGGCTTTATTATTATTTTTATTTAAAGAAAATATAAGAAAATAAGAGGGGGTCGAATGAAAGCAGAACGGCCAACGAAAAAAAAAAGAACAAATTATGCCAAGTCTAAAACTTGGAAATCAAGCTTTGGTAATCCACGTATGTATACAGCACAACACATAGTGAATTGAATATTAGATTTGTTTTGAATTCATATTTTGTATAAGCATATATAATTCTTATTTCTAGATTCCTTCCACCACCTATCATTCTTTGCCTTTTGGCTTTATATAAGTTATTATATTATAGTTATTATTATTTCATAACAAAATATATAGTTAAACGATATGTTAATGTGCAAGCTCCAATGGGGTGTTTAAACTATATTTATGACTAAATAAATCATTAGAAGTGCTTATAATTAAAATATGACGTTTTTACAAAACGATTAATATGTCTTTAGGACAAGAATAATTTTATCTACAGTTTGAACCAAATTTCGTTTAAAAACGGAGTAGGTTTAAATATAATGTATTTTTATAATTTAATTATTAAATGATTCCTATGCATGCCCAAAATATCTCATATTTCCATTGGTCAACTTACCCGTGATCTATCCGTTTAATAACATAAGTTTTTTTATATATTTTATAAATAAAAATTTTGGGAATGTTACATCCTCCCCACCTTATTTTAAATCCCGTCCTCGAGATTCCCTGAAATATGGATGAATATTTTTAATTAGTTTAGTTTCTTGGTATATTCTGGTCCTTGTTTTGAATTTCACTTTACTTTAACCAGAACTATTCTCTATGAGATCTTTATTCTTGACTAAAATATGTTTTGTATTTTAACACAGCTTTTAGTTACAGGTTTCCTAATGGGTTAATAATTGTAAAGGAAATTCTTATACTTTTGATGGCGTCCCAACTTAAAGGGTTCCCTCCGTTTATCTTGTCGTATGAATTTCGAGACGGATGATCAAACGAAATAGTGTTTGATACTGAAATTATAGACGTATACGAGAGATTCCTAAATAAATCTAAAATTATCAGTGACACACTTGTTCGTGATTTATTCCTAATTGTCAATCAATATGGTCTTTTGGATTTCCTCATAGACATATATATCTATATAATATTTCATATACTGTAATATGCACATTATCCATAATGTAAATGTGTTTAACAGATTCACAAGTCAGACATCAGGTCATGGTACTATTTAGGGAATTCCATTATTATAACACATATCCCATCTCACCCGGTCTCGCCGGAGAGGTAATCCCCATCTCACCCGGACAAGCTGGAGAGTCTACCGCACCATACCCAGTCTTGTCGGAGAGGTAATTATCATGATATTTCCCATAAATAGACTTTTCTCAATTCAGGATTTTTAAAGTACCTCGTTTATTATGGTTTGCATCAAGAATTAAGGAAATCAGTATTCTCATGATGGATCATATTCTAGAACCGAGTAGTACTAATAAACAAGAAATAACAGTGGCCAGTTGTTATTGCTTATTTATCATACAGGCACTGTTCTAATCATTATCCTCACGGGATACCAATAACCATCACACTTTATCTATGCAAGTAATTGGCTTATCTCAAAGCTTTATACTAAGGCATTCTTCTTAGATTCAAGTCTAAATACTGTCCTGGTTGTTACCAGTGAATATCAATATCCTAACTCTTTCATTTAAGCATAGATATTATTATGGTTGTGGTTTTCTTTTGGTTGGAGAATGGAGTTTCAAATATATCATTGTCTCCATTGACATTATAGCTAGGTTCAATGTAATAAGTATGCTTACAGCTAACTTTATTTATGCTTATATATTGTTAGATTCCATCGCAAGGAATATTTTATTGAGACAGATGGCGTTTTAAAACATAATAGGTTTCATGGTTTATTTCTATAATAACTTCATGTTTTCATATGAATTACCAATGATATTTTCTTTTATGTTTATCTCACAGAAGATATTATATTGAGTATACCATCAAGAAACTCTATTGGGTATAGGCATATATGTGTATAAAATTTCAAATTTCTAGTTAATATTAAACTTACGGAATATATACACACATATATAAAATAATAACTATACATCCGATGATACCAATCATCAAGCTTATTTCCATGACTTTACTTTATCTTTTTATAAAAGTAGTATATTGAAATAAACTTCATAATATTTTAGAATTTAAGGATGGATAAATAAAAGTTTAAAGAAATAAATTAATCAAAATATAAACTTTTTGGACTCATGGGAATAAATTTATTTTTAACTAGTGGGTTGAACCATATGGGTTTAAAATATCAAAACTTAACTCTCAATTTATTGTATATTATATTATTTATTCAAAGAAGTACTTATGGTAAGTAATATAGAGTTTGACGTTTCTAAAATTGATTCAAAATATATTTGAATAATATACATGTATTAGAATATGTATGTATATCCCATACAATAATAATTTTATTTAAAGATATTACAATATTAAAATTGTAATCTGATTTTTAAATAAAGTTTTACAAAGGACAAATTTACTAAACACACATTTGATTCAAATATTTTTTTTTATAAAGTGTCACGGCCCCCGACCCGGTTTGACCCGTCTCAGGAGCCGCGGGACAGAAATCCCGTGGTATTTATTTAATTGAGTTTAACAGCGGAAGTTTATTTAACAGGATCGTTTAAAGCTAAAATTTCCCGATTTATTTTATTTCACAATTCGGGATAAAACCCCGATAATTTACAATATTATGTTTTTATTATGAAATCGTGATATTACAAAACTTATTTCTTTATTTTATAATGAGCCACTATCTTAAGCTTGAAATGCTCCTCAGCACTTTTCCTGAATTACAACAGATCACCTGAAACATGTTTGAAAAAGGTTTTGTCAGCGGGAAATACTGAGTGAATCATTCTATTTACTAAAATGACACATTTGTTATAATTTACAGTATTAAGGAAGATTACAATGTTTCTGATATAAAACCAATTACCCACAGTACTTTGTCACTCGACCCATTGGCCCTTCCGTCCAATGGTGTATGTGACTATGGTCATATCACCCATTGGCTGCCCCAATGGTGAAGATTATCAAGTAATGTATACAAAACCCCACATACCGGCTGTAATATGGTGATTACATAAACTTAATCCCTGTAATTATAACTTTGAAATAAATAGGGTTTTGTAAATAGATTTGATAAAAAGAGAGAATGACTCACATTGCTGATTTAATACGGACAGAATCTAGTCTTATGAATTAGCCTTGTTAACCTAATTTAAATAACAATGCACACAAAACTAGGTTAGTAATCAATCTAGCATTTACGATAACTCACGCGATCAAATTCTCACAACGAATGACAAAGTGCAATACTTCATCCATCGAATTAACGATGGTCCGTCGAATTAACGACGAACGATAAAGTATAACCCTAATGTGGGCGGCACTTAAACATCCATTGGATATATTGATCATCGGAAAATGAATCGTAGTAGCGATTGTGCTAATACCCTGTTTTGCGGCGTCGATTTGTGAACTGTGATTGTTTTGGTAGTAATTCGAACGTAACTTGCAGTGTATAGTGAATTTTTACGTCGTTTTTCTTTCAGAATTCAAGTCCCACTGTCCACTATTTATAGTTAAAATTTGACCCTGAGGCGGCCCGCGTGAGAATTAAGCTTAACCTGAGGCGGGCCGCGTGAGACCTATTTTTAGGCATAGGGTTGCCACGGTTGGCACTAGCCTTGCTGAGTTGACAGTTTTCGTAAATTCCTTGTTGCCAACGTTTTAAGTGGATAATCGTCCATAGGGTTTAACCCCCCCTGAGTTTTAGGGGCCCTAATCCTGATTCTGAAAATTATGAAAATTCTAGGGTTTGTTCAGAATCACTTGGGTGTCTCAATTAGGGTTTCCTTTTGGACTAATTAATTTAATAATTATGACTTTTTATGAGAGTTGTTACATTCTCCCCACCTTAAGAAAAATCTCGTCCTCGAGATTTACTGGAATAATTGTGGATACTTTTTCTTCATTTCTGATTCCAGTTCCCAAGTGTACTCTGCTCCTCTCTTTGAATCCCATCTGACTTTGACTAGAACTAGTCGTTTGTGCTTGAGAAACTTGATCTTTCGATCCTCAATTTGAAGAGGTCTCTCAACGAATTTTAACTTTTCGTTTATCTCTATATCTTGAAGAGGTACTACCAGTGATTCATCTGATAAGCATTTCTTGAGATTGGATACATGAAATACATCATGTACTCCAGCTAATTCTTCTGGTAGCTGTAAACGATAAGCTACTGGTCCTATACGTTGGATCACTGGAAATGGTCCTACGTATCTTGGACTTAGCTTTCCTTTCTTACCAAATCTAACAACTCCTTTCCAAGGAGAAACTTTCAATAATACCTTGTCTCCAACTTGGAATTCTAGCGGCTTGCTTCTATTGTCTGCATAACTCTTCTGGCGATCTCGAGCCGTCTTCAGCCTTTCTTTGATTTGAGTAACCTTATCAGTTGTTTCTTGCACTATTTCAGGACCTGATAATTGACTTTCTCCTATTTCTGCCAAACAAACTGGAGTTCTGCACTTTCTTCCATATAATGCTTCAAATGGAGCAGTTTCAATGCTGGAATGATAACTATTGTTATAGGAGAATTCAATCAATGGTAAGTGATCATCCCAACTTCCACCAAAGTCTATTACACATGCTCGGAGCATGTCTTCTAGAGTTTGGATTGTCCTTTCACTTTGTCCATCTGTTTGGGGATGATATGCAGTGCTTAAGTTTAGTCGAGTTCCCATAGCTTGCTGGAAACTTTTCCAGAAATGGGAAGTAAAACGACTATCCCTATCCGAAACAATGGAGAGTGGAACTCCATGTAAGGATACAACTTCATCTACATACAATTTAGCCAGTCTTTCCATGCTAAAGGTTTCTTTCATTTGTAAAAAATGAGCTGATTTGGTTAATCGATCCACAATTACCCAAATTGCATCATTACCTTTTCTGGTTTTGGGTAACTTAGTAACAAAATCCATTGTTATAAGTTCCCATTTCCATACTGGCATTTCTAATTGTTGTAGTAACCCTGAAGGTTTCTGATGTTCTGCCTTAACTTGTGAACAAGTAAGACATTTAGAAACATATCGCGCTATATCCTTTTTCATTCCTATCCACCAAAAGTTCTTTCTTAAATCTGGGTACATCTTATTGTTTCCTGGGTGCATGGTATACCTAGATTTATGAGCTTCTTCTAAAATCTTAGGTCTTAAGTCTCCCTGCTTAGGTACCCAAATTCTACTTTTGTGGAATCTCCAAATCCCATCTACTCCTTGTTCTAATTCCTTGATTCGTCCTTTCATTCCTTCAGCATCATCCTTGATTGCTGTAGTTTGAACATTCTTCAGTTGTTCCATTAAATCTATTTGTAGATTTAATCTGAGAGCACGAACCCGTCGTTGTTTCTCATAATACTTACGACTTAAGGCATCTGCAACTACATTTGCCTTTCCCTCATGATATTGAATATCACAGTCGTAGTCGCTTAAGATTTCCATCCATCTCCTTTGCCTCATGTTTAACTCTTTTTGCCCAAATATATATCTTAAACTCTTATGATCTGTATAGATAGTAAACTTACTTCCGTACAGATAATGTCTCCAAATCTTAGGGCAAAAATTACGGCTCCTAATTCTAAATCATGAGTCGTATAATTTTCTTCGTGCTTTTTCAATTGCCTTGATGCGTATGCAATTACCTTCTTGCGTTGCATAAGCACACATCCAAATCCTAGTTTTGAAGCATCACAATATACTTCAAAATCTTCAGTTCCTTCTGGTAAGGCTAAGATTGGTGCATGGGTTAATTTCTGTTTCAGAATTCTAAAAGCTTCTTCTTGTTTAGGTCCCCATTCAAACTTAGTAGCTTTACAGGTTAGCTTAGTTAATGGTACAGCTATCTTGGAAAAATCCTTAATAAACCGTCTATAATACCCAGCTAATCCTATAAAACTTCTTATTTCCATTGCTGTTTGTGGAACCTTCCATTTGGTAATTGCTTCTATCTTAGCAGGATCTACATGAATACCTTCATGATTCACCATGTGTCCTAAAAATTGCACTTCCTTTAGCCAAAATTCGCATTTCGAGAATTTGGCGTATAACTTTTCTTTTCTTAACAAAGTTAAGAGTGCATGAAGATGTTCACAATGTTCTGTCTGACTTTTGGAATAAATAAGTATATCATCTATGAAGACAATTACAAATTTATCCAAATACGGTTTACAGATCCTATTCATCATGTCCATAAAGGCTGCAGGTGCATTTGTTAATCCGAAGGGCATGACTGTAAACTCGTAATGACCATACCTAGTTCTGAAAGCAGTTTTAGGTATGTCTTCTTCTTGTACCTTTAATTGATGATATCCGGAGCGTAAATCTATCTTAGAAAAATATCTAGCCCCCTGAAGTTGATCAAAAAGATCATCAATCCTAGGTAATGGATATCGATTCTTAATTGTAACCTTATTCAATTCCCTATAATCGATACACATTCTCATTGAACCATCCTTTTTCTTTACAAACAACACTGGCGCTCCCCAAGGGGATGAGCTAGGTTGTATGAATCCTTTACTTAGTAATTCATCTAATTGTTTTTTCAGTTCTAACATTTCTGTGGGTGCTAACCGATAAGGTGCCTTGGCTATCGGTGTAGTTCCTGGAATTAGATGAATCCTAAATTCTACTTCCCTATCTGGAGGTAATCCTGGTAAATCTTCTGGAAATACATCAGGATATTCTGAGACTACTGGTATTTCCTTAAGATCTTTACCCTTAGTGCTAATGATTACCGAAATCATATACACGATTCCTTGTTTTCGTTCATAATTAGCAACTTTCATTACTGATATGAACTTCATGGGCTTACGTGGTTTATCTCCTGTAATCCTAATCATTTCTCCGGTGGGTGATTGAATTTCTATGGAATTCTGATCACAAAGGATTCTAGCATGGTTGGCTACTAACCAATCCATTCCTAATACAACATCAAATTCAGCTAAATTCATTGGCAATAGTTTTGCAGAAAATTTATGTCCTAAAAGTTCTATGTTTTCTTCTTGCAAAACTTTATCTATTTTAACTGAATTTCCGTCTGCTGTTTCAACTGTAAAAATCTGCCTAATATTGGTTAAAGGTAAACTAAGAGCTTGGCAGAATGAAGTATTTATAAAACTTTGGTTTGCACCAGAGTCAAATAATACTTTTGCGTACACGTTGTGAACTAAGAACATACCCGCTATCACATCCGGAATGAGTTCTGCTTCTTGAGTGGTCAGCTGAAATGCCCTGGCATTCTTCTTAGTATTTCCTTCCGTCGCCTTAGGTTTGTTGTCTACTGGTTTAACCAATTTAGGACATTCTGTTTTATAATGCCCTGCTTCTCCACAGTTAAAACAGATTACGGTTTTCTTTCTGCAGTTTTCTTCACGGTGTCCTATACCCTTGCAAAGGTTGCAAGTTAAATTACATTTTCCGTAATGCTTCCTTTTGCAATTTCTACAGAAAGGTGGATTTGAATTTTGCCTTGTTCCTCTTTTCTTGAAATTATTACTATTACCCGCCCGAAATCCTTGGGTAATCTTCTGAGCTAGTTCCTTTTTCCTATCTTCATCTCTTGTGCATACCAGTTCATCGGTTAGAGTATTGGCTAATTCTACCACATCATCAATATTGCGAGGTCTCGCAGCTTTAGCAATATTGCGGATTTCGCTAATTAGCCCCCAAATATAGCGAGAAATGAGTACCGGTTCTGGCGAAGCCAGTGTTGGTACCACTCTTGCATATTCAAAGAATGTCGAGGTATAACCGCGACAATCTACTCCCGTCATCCGATGATTTAGAAACTTATTCGCCATCTGTTCCTTTTCATACTCGGGACAGAATTTTCTTTCCACCAAACCCTTAAATTCTTCCCAAGTCATAGCATAAGCTATTACTCTTCCTTTTGATTGTAACACAGTGTTCCACCATTCGAGTGCTCCTTCTTTGAACAGATTGGATGCATACATGACCTGATCATCTTTACCACATTTACTTATTGCAATGACTGCTTCGGTTTTCTCTAACCAACGCAGTGATGCAGTTGCTCCTTCATTGCCTGCAAATTCAGTGGGTTTACAAGCAAGGAATTCTTTGAAAGTGCAACCAGGCGTTGCAGTTTTCATTTTCTTGGGTAATGGAGCTTGATGTGGTTCCCTATTATGATTAACATGATTATTGCCTCCATTTACACTATTACTGAAGTTATCTTCAGTAATCTGTTTACTAGGGATAATTTGTTGCGGTTCGATTGGATTCTTTATAGCAGCGACGAATGCTGGAATAGCATTGGCTATCCCTTGAGCAACAATGTTTTCGATATCTTGCCGAGTCATATATTGATCTCTTGAATGTTGTTCAGACTGATTAACTTCATTTATAGGTTCATTACCACTGTTTGCCATCTGATAATATATATATAAATTTTATTAGTATCTGCTAAATAACAATTATATACAAACAATCAGAAAATTCTACAATACAGGTATAGTCAAAACAATCGATTTCTCGATTTCATTTTATATCTATTATAGTATGCATCATTACTCGCAAATATCTTACAGAGTTTTATTCGTTATTTACAGACTATCTTTACTATTACTATTATACAAACACCGTTTAACCATCCTACTATCTCTCGTCACTTGCCGTTCTAAAAACGCAGTTCCCTCTCATCGTACTTCCAGGCAATTTGTCCCCCTATTTCCCTGATTCTAGTTCCGGCATCAAACAACTCTTCACCAAAGTGGCGAAGTTCAGCCATGTTTTCATTACTCATGGGTGGATTAGGTAGGGGTTCTGGATCGAATTGTGGAAGAAAAGAGTAAGGATCGTTGACAATATTTTGGAATTGCCAATCGTTTGTCCACCATTCGTCCATTCCTAGTGGTTGGGAGTGGACTATTGGGTCTGGAATTGCTGGTTCCCAATTCATAGGGAGTTGGTTTTCAAGAGGATAATTAAAAATATTATTATTATTAGTATTGACAGGCTGAATAGTTTCACAGCTTGCCAATAGGAAATCTATCTCATCTTGAAAGGTCCTTCCCTGGTTTTGATTGGAGCTCTCTCCGATTTCTATCTGAGTTAGTCTAGAGCCTTGCCCAACTTCCATTACTATTTCTTTAGTAACCTCCTCCATCTGTATTCCTATCTCCTTAACCTCCTCCTTGTCTTCAGTTTCTATTTCCTGTTGTTTGGAACTTTCTCCGATTATAATTTCTTTTCCCTTTTTCAAAGGATTGTTTATTTTGGGAAGTTTTGGAGCTGACTTTTTCTTACGTATACGACTCCCCCAAACGTAATTCTTTCTTTTCTTTCGTTTTGGCTTGTTCACAGGTGGAACCTTGAATTCTACCGGTTGTTCTACATCGGGAAAGTAGCTAGTATATTCTTTGGAAACTTCGATATTCACTGGGTAAAGATTAAGGTTCTGAAAGGCTTCAGATATCCCACTCATGCTGATGTAGCATATATGCAAAATGCATAAAATACTAAGTTAAAATTCATAAATAACCGTTTAATTTATTACATACTGTGTACTAATTTATTACAAAGATAACTGAAAGACACACTTAGATTTTGAAATTTTATTTATTGCACAGGGTTTCTAGATTGTAAGGGTAAGGTGCTAAAACTTTAAAATATTAAAGATTTATATTTTCTGCTACTGTGGCTAGCATATATAAATTTGCCCATTTCTCATCTAGCTTATCTTCCCAAGGTGATTTATCAATTAATTCCTGAGTTTCCCGTTTAATCTTCTTTTCTCGAATTTTCTCTTTACTTTTCTTAATAATCATCTCCCTCCTTCTAGGAGAAAGTGATTCCTCGTATTGTGCCTTTCGCACAAATATTCCTTCTTCAGGAATTTCAGCCTGATTCGAGGATTTGGTTCGGGATGAACTTCCCTTCTCATTGGATGATCTATCTAATTTAAGATAGATACTTGCTAGCTTTTGTTTACCCATACTGTAATTAACAAATAATCAGTTAATAACACACATAATCACATAATAGTAATCAGGAAAAATTAAGTATTTCTAAATACTTAATTAGCTTAACTCAGTGGCTCTGATACCACCTTTTTCTGTCACGGCCCCCGACCCGGTTTGACCCGTCTCAGGAGCCGCGGGACAGAAATCCCGTGGTATTTATTTAATTGAGTTTAACAGCGGAAGTTTATTTAACAGGATCGTTTAAAGCTAAAATTTCCCGATTTATTTTATTTCACAATTCGGGATAAAACCCCGATAATTTACAATATTATGTTTTTATTATGAAATCGTGATATTACAAAACTTATTTCTTTATTTTATAATGAGCCACTATCTTAAGCTTGAAATGCTCCTCAGCACTTTTCCTGAATTACAACAGATCACCTGAAACATGTTTGAAAAAGGTTTTGTCAGCGGGAAATACTGAGTGAATCATTCTATTTACTAAAATGACACATTTGTTATAATTTACAGTATTAAGGAAGATTACAATGTTTCTGATATAAAACCAATTACCCACAGTACTTTGTCACTCGACCCATTGGCCCTTCCGTCCAATGGTGTCTGTGACTATGGTCATATCACCCATTGGCTGCCCCAATGGTGAAGATTATCAAGTAATGTATACAAAACCCCACATACCGGCTGTAATATGGTGATTACATAAACTTAATCCCTGTAATTATAACTTTGAAATAAATAGGGTTTTGTAAATAGATTTGATAAAAAGAGAGAATGACTCACATTGCTGATTTAATACGGACAAAATCTAGTCTTATGAATTAGCCTTGTTAACCTAATTTAAATAACAATGCACACAAAACTAGGTTAGTAATCAATCTAGCATTTACGATAACTCACGCGATCAAATTCTCACAACGAATGACAAAGTGCAATACTTCATCCATCGAATTAACGATGATCCGTCGAATTAACGACGAACGATAAAGTATAACCCTAATGTGGGCGGCACTTAAACATCCATTGAATATATTGATCATCGGAAAATGAATCGTAGTAGCGATTGTGCTAATACCCTGTTTTGCGGCGTCGATTTGTGAACTGTGATTGTTTTGGTAGTAATTCGAACGTAACTTGCAGTGTATAGTGAATTTTTACGTCGTTTTTCTTTCAGAATTCAAGTCCCACTGTCCACTATTTATAGTTAAAATTTGACCCTGAGGCGGCCCGCGTGAGAATTAAGCTTAACCTGAGGCGGGCCGCGTGAGACCTATTTTTAGGCATAGGGTTGCCACGGTTGGCACTAGCCTTGCTGAGTTGACAGTTTTCGTAAATTCCTTGTTGCCAACGTTTTAAGTGGATAATCGTCCATAGGGTTTAACCCCCCCTGAGTTTTAGGGGCCCTAATCCTGATTCTGAAAATTATGAAAATTCTAGGGTTTGTTCAGAATCACTTGGGTGTCTCAATTAGGGTTTCCTTTTGGACTAATTAATTTAATAATTATGACTTTTTATGAGAGTTGTTACATTCTCCCCACCTTAAGAAAAATCTCGTCCTCGAGATTTACTGGAATAATTGTGGATACTTTTTCTTCATTTCTGATTCCAGTTCCCAAGTGTACTCAGCTCCTCTCTTTGAATCCCATCTGACTTTGACTAGAACTAGTCGTTTGTGCTTGAGAAACTTGATCTTTCGATCCTCAATTTGAAGAGGTCTCTCAACGAATTTTAACTTTTCGTTTACCTCTATATCTGGAAGAGGTACTACCAGTGATTCATCTGATAAGCATTTCTTGAGATTGGATACATGAAATACATCATGTACTCCAGCTCATTCTTCTGGTAGCTGTAAACGATAAGCTACTGGTCCTATACGTTGGATCACTGGAAATGGTCCTACGTATCTTGGACTTAGCTTTCCTTTCTTACCAAATCTAACAACTCCTTTCCAAGGAGAAACTTTCAATAATACCTTGTCTCCAACTTGGAATTCTAGCGGCTTGCTTCTATTGTCTGCATAACTCTTCTGGCGATCTCGAGCCGTCTTCAGCCTTTCTTTGATTTGAGTAACCTTATCAGTTGTTTCTTTCACTATTTCAGGACCTGATAATTGACTTTCTCCTATTTCTGCCCAACAAACTGGAGTTCTGCACTTTCTTCCATATAATGCTTCAAATGGAGCAGTTTCAATGCTGGAATGATAACTATTGTTATAGGAGAATTCAATCAATGGTAAGTGATCATCCCAACTTCCACCAAAGTCTATTACACATGCTCCGAGCATGTCTTCTAGAGTTTGGATTGTCCTTTCACTTTGTCCATCTGTTTGGGGATGATATGCAGTGCTTAAGTTTAGTCGAGTTCCCATAGCTTGCTGGAAACTTTTCCAGAAATGGGAAGTAAAACGACTATCCCTATCCGAAACAATGGAGAGTGGAACTCCATGTAAGGATACAACTTCATCTACATACAATTTAGCCAGTCTTTCCATGCTAAAGGTTTCTTTCATTAGTAAAAAATGAGCTAATTTGGTTAATCGATCCACAATTACCCAAATTGCATCATTACCTTTTCTGGTTTTGGGTAACTTAGTAACAAAATCCATTGTTATAAGTTCCCATTTCCATACTGGCATTTCTAATTGTTGTAGTAACCCTGAAGGTTTCTGATGTTCTGCCTTAACTTGTGAACAAGTAAGACATTTAGAAACATATCGCGCTATATCCTTTTTCATTCCTATCCACCAAAAGTTCTTTCTTAAATCTTGGTACATCTTATTGTTTCCTGGGTGCATGGTATACATAGATTTATGAGCTTCTTCTAAAATCTTAGGTCTTAAGTCTCCCTGCTTAGGTACCCAAATTCTACTTTTGTGGAATCTCCAAATCCCATCTACTCCTTGTTCTAATTCCTTGATTCGTCCTTTCATTCCTTCAGCATCATCCTTGATTGCTGTAGTTTGAACATTCTTCAGTTGTTCCATTAAATCTATTTATAGATTTAATCTGAGAGCACGAACCCGTCGTTGTTTCTCATAATACTTACGACTTAAGGCATCTGCAACTACATTTGCCTTTCCCTCATGATATTGAATATCACAGTCGTAGTCGCTTAAGATTTCCATCCATCTCCTTTGCCTCATGTTTAACTCTTTTTGCCCAAATATATATCTTAAACTCTTATGATCTGTATAGATAGTAAACTTACTTCCGTACAGATAATGTCTCCAAATCTTAAGGGCAAAAATTACGGCTCTTAATTCTAAATCATGAGTCGTATAATTTTCTTCGTGCTTTTTCAATTGCCTTGATGCGTATGCAATTACCTTCTTGCGTTGCATAAGCACACATCCAAATCCTAGTTTGAAGCCTCACAATATACTTCAAAATCTTCAGTTCCTTCCAGTAAGGCTAAGATTGGTGCATGGGTTAATTTCTGTTTCAGAATTCTAAAAGCTTCTTCTTGTTTAGGTCCCCATTCAAACTTAGTAGCTTTACAGGTTAGCTTAGTTAATGGTACAGCTATCTTGGAAAAATCCTTAATAAACCGTCTATAATACCCAGCTAATCCTATAAAACTTCTTATTTCCATTGCTGTTTGTGGAACCTTCCATTTGGTAATTGCTTCTATCTTAGCAGGATCTACATGAATACCTTCATGATTCACCATGTGTCCTAAAAATTGCACTTCCTTTAGCCAAAATTCGCATTTCGAGAATTTGGCGTACAACTTTTCTTTTCTTAACAAAGTTAAGAGTGCATGAAGATGTTCACAATGTTCCGTCTGACTTTTGGAATAAATAAGTATATCATCTATGAAGACAATTACAAATTTATCCAAATACGGTTTTCAGATCCTATTCATCATGTCCATAAAGGCTGCAGGTGCATTTGTTAATCCGAAGAGCATGACTGTAAACTCGTAATGACCATACCTAGTTCTGAAAGCAGTTTTAGGTATGTCTTCTTCTTGTACCTTTAATTGATGATATCCGGAGCGTAAATCTATCTTAGAAAAATATCTAGCCCCCTGAAGTTGATCAAAAAGATCATCAATCCTAGGTAATGGATATCGATTCTTAATTGTAACCTTATTCAATTCCCTATAATCGATACACATTCTCATTGAACCATCCTTTTTCTTTACAAACAACACTGGCGCTCCCCAAGGGGATGAGCTAGGTTGTATGAATCCTTTACTTAGTAATTCATCTAATTGTTTTTTCAGTTCTAACATTTCTGTGGGTGCTAACCGATAAGGTGCCTTGGCTATCGGTGTAGTTCCTGGAATTAGATGAATCCTAAATTCTACTTCCCTATCTGGAGGTAATCCTGGTAAATCTTCTGGAAATACATCAGGATATTCTGAGACTACTGGTATTTCCTTAAGATCTTTACCCTTAGTGCTAATGATTACCGAAATCATATACACGATTCCTTGTTTTCGTTCATAATTAGCAACTTTCATTACTGATATGAACTTCATGGGCTTACGTGGTTTATCTCCTGTAATCCTAATCATTTCTCCGGTGGGTGATTGAATTTCTATGGAATTCTGATCACAAAGGATTCTAGCATGGTTGGCTACTAACCAATCCATTCCTAATACAACATCAAATTCAGCTAAATTCATTGGCAATAGTTTTGCAGAAAATTTATGTCCTAAAAGTTCTATGTTTTCTTCTTGCAAAACTTTATCTATTTTAACTGAATTTCCGTCTGCTGTTTCAACTGTAAAAATCTGCCTAATATTGGTTAAAGGTAAACTAAGAGCTTGGCAGAATGAAGTATTTATAAAACTTTGGTTTGCACCAGAGTCAAATAATACTTTTGCGTACATGTTGTGAACTAAGAACATACCCGCTATCACATCCGGAATGAGTTCTGCTTCTTGAGTGGTCAGCTGAAATGCCCTGGCATTCTTCTTAGTATTTCCTTCCGTCGCCTTAGGTTTGTTGTCTTCTGGTTTAACCAATTTAGGACATTTTGTTTTATAATGCCCTGCTTCTCCACAGTTAAAACAGATTACGGTTTTCTTTCTGCAGTTTTCTTCACGGTGTCCTATACCCTTGCAAAGGTTGCAAGTTAAATTACATTTTCCGTAATGCTTCCTTTTGCAATTTCTACAGAAAGGTGGATTTGAATTTTGCCTTGTTCCTCTTTTCTTGAAATTATTACTATTACCCGCCCGAAATCCTTGGGTAATCTTCTGAGCTAGTTCCTTTTTCCTATCTTCATCTCTTGTGCGTACCAGTTCATCGGTTAGAGTATTGGCTAATTCTACCGCATCATCAATATTGCGAGGTCTCGCAGCTTTAACAATATTGCGGATTTCGCTAATTAGCCCCCAAATATAGCGAGAAATGAGTACCGGTTCTGGCGAAGCCAGTGTTGGTACCACTCTTGCATATTCAAAGAATGTCGAGGTATAACCGCGACAATCTACTCCCGTCATCCGATGATTTAGAAACTTATTCGCCATCTGTTCCTTTTCATACTCGGGACAGAATTTTCTTTCCACCAAACCCTTAAATTCTTCCCAAGTCATAGCATAAGCTATTACTCTTCCTTTTGATTGTAACACAGTGTTCCACCATTCGAGTGCTCCTTCTTTGAACAGATTGGATGCATACATGACCTGATCATCTTTACCACATTTACTTATTGCAATGACTGCTTCGGTTTTCTCTAACCAACGCAGTGATGCAGTTGCTCCTTCATTGCCTGCAAATTCAGTGGGTTTACAAGCAAGGAATTCTTTGAAAGTGCAACCAGGCGTTGCAGTTTTCATTTTCTTGGGTAATGGAGCTTGATGTGGTTCCCTATTATGATTAACATGATTATTGCCTCCATTTACACTATTACTGAAGTTATCTTCAGTAATCTGTTTACTAGGGATAATTTGTTGCGGTTCGATTGGATTCTTTATAGCAGCGACGAATGCTGGAATAGCATTGGCTATCCCTTGAGCAACAATGTTTTCGATATCTTGCCGAGTCATATATTGATCTCTTGAATGTTGTTCAGACTGATTAACTTCATTTATAGGTTCATTACCACTGTTTGCCATCTGATAATATATATATAAATTTTATTAGTATCTGCTAAATAACAATTATATACAAACAATCAGAAAATTCTACAATACAGGTATAGTCAAAACAATCGATTTCTCGATTTCATTTTATATCTATTATAGTATGCATCATTACTCGCAAATATCTTACAGAGTTTTATTCGTTATTTACAGACTATCTTTACTATTACTATTATACAAACACCGTTTAACCATCCTACTATCTCTCGTCACTTGCCGTTCTAAAAACGCAGTTCCCTCTCATCGTACTTCCAGGCAATTTGTCCCCCTATTTCCCTGATTCTAGTTCCGGCATCAAACAACTCTTCACCAAAGTGGCGAAGTTCAGCCATGTTTTCATTACTCATGGGTGGATTAGGTAGGGGTTCTGGATCGAATTGTGGAAGAAAAGAGTAAGGATCGTTGACAATATTTTGGAATTGCCAATCGTTTGTCCACCATTCGTCCATTCCTAGTGGTTGGGAGTGGACTATTGGGTCTGGAATTGCTGGTTCCCAATTCATAGGGAGTTGGTTTTCAAGAGGATAATTAAAAATATTATTATTATTAGTATTGACAGGCTGAATAGTTTCACAGCTTGCCAATAGGAAATCTATCTCATCTTGAAAGGTCCTTCCCTGGTTTTGATTGGAGCTCTCTCCGATTTCTATCTGAGTTGGTCTAGAGCCTTGCCCAACTTCCATTACTATTTCTTTAGTAACCTCCTCCATCTGTATTCCTATCTCCTTAACCTCCTCCTTGTCTTCAGTTTCCATTTCCTGTTGTTTGGAACTTTCTCCGATTATAATTTCTTTTCCCTTTTTCAAAGGATTGTTTATTTTGGGAAGTTTTGGAGCTGACTTTTTCTTACGTATACGACTCCCCCAAACGTAATTCTTTCTTTTCTTTCGTTTTGGCTTGTTCACAGGTGGAACCTTGAATTCTACCGGTTGTTCTACATCGGGAAAGTAGCTAGTATATTCTTTGGAAACTTCGATATTCACTGGGTAAAGATTAAGGTTCTGAAAGGCTTCAGATATCCCACTCATGCTGATGTAGCATATATGCAAAATGCATAAAATACTAAGTTAAAATTCATAAATAACCGTTTAATTTATTACATACTGTGTACTAATTTATTACAAAGATAACTGAAAGACACACTTAGATTTTGAAATTTTATTTATTGCACAGGGTTTCTAGATTGTAAGGGTAAGGTGCTAAAACTTTAAAATATTAAAGATTTATATTTTCTGCTACTGTGGCTAGCATATATAAATTTGCCCATTTCTCATCTAGCTTATCTTCCCAAGGTGATTTATCAATTAATTCCTGAGTTTCCCGTTTAATCTTCTTTTCTCGAATTTTCTCTTTACTTTTCTTAATAATCATCTCCCTCCTTCTAGGAGAAAGTGATTCCTCGTATTGTGCCTTTCGCACAAATATTCCTTCTTCAGGAATTTCAGCCTGATTCGAGGATTTGGTTCGGGATGAACTTCCCTTCTCATTGGATGATCTATCTAATTTAAGATAGATACTTGCTAGCTTTTGTTTACCCATACTGTAATTAACAAATAATCAGTTAATAACACACATAATCACATAATAGTAATCAGGAAAAATTAAGTATTTCTAAATACTTAATTAGCTTAACTCAGCTTAACTTATGGTCATATCACCCATTGGCTGCCCCAATGGTGAAGATTATCAAGTAATGTATACAAAACCCCACATACCGGCTGTAATATGGTGATTACATAAACTTAATCCCTGTAATTATAACTTTGAAATAAATAGGGTTTTGTAAATAGATTTGATAAAAAGAGAGAATGACTCACATTGCTGATTTAATACGGACAGAATCTAGTCTTATGAATTAGCCTTGTTAACCTAATTTAAATAACAATGCACACAAAACTAGGTTAGTAATCAATCTAGCATTTACGATAACTCACGCGATCAAATTCTCACAACGAATGACAAAGTGCAATACTTCATCCATCGAATTAACGATGATCCGTCGAATTAACGACGAACGATAAAGTATAACCCTAATGTGGGCGGCACTTAAACATCCATTGAATATATTGATCATCGGAAAATGAATCGTAGTAGCGATTGTGCTAATACCCTGTTTTGCGGCGTCGATTTGTGAACTGTGATTGTTTTGGTAGTAATTCGAACGTAACTTGCAGTGTATAGTGAATTTTTACGTCGTTTTTCTTTCAGAATTCAAGTCCCACTGTCCACTATTTATAGTTAAAATTTGACCCTGAGGCGGCCCGCGTGAGAATTAAGCTTAACCTGAGGCGGGCCGCGTGAGACCTATTTTTAGGCATAGGGTTGCCACGGTTGGCACTAGCCTTGCTGAGTTGACAGTTTTCGTAAATTCCTTGTTGCCAACGTTTTAAGTGGATAATTGTCCATAGGGTTTAACCCCCCCTGAGTTTTAGGGGCCCTAATCCTGATTCTGAAAATTATGAAAATTCTAGGGTTTGTTCAGAATCACTTGGGTGTCTCAATTAGGGTTTCCTTTTGGACTAAGTAATTTAATAATTATGACTTTTTATGAGAGTTGTTACATAAAGTTACTACTACAACTAAACCGTTTATTCGTTGTATGTGAAGGAATATATCATGTAAGATATATATAGTATGTATTAATATATAATAATATTTTTCAATCATATTTAGGTGAATGAATGCCAGCTGACTTGGAAATTTTTCTTTGTAATTTAGGATACACAATCCTATAACTAATGGTTAATCTAATTATTAATTATTTCTAGGCATAAGACCTATTCTGGACTTATCTTAATATTAAAGATCTATAAAAATGTTTTCATCGTTTAGTTAGGCCTTTTCTACGTAGTCCAACCAACCCAATTTCTAAAAATTTTAAAGGATTTTATTTAATCATGAATACCCATCATATTCATTTAACCATCTATTTTATTACTAAGTATTTTAATAGAAATCTTTAAGTAATCCCAACATTAATTATTTCACAAAATTATGAAAGTATGAAGTCTTATGGTCAACTAGTTATAAACCAGAAAGGATAAAATAGAATGGTAAATTGGTACACCTGGGTTTCAAAACTTGCTTTGGTTAGATCCACTAAAGCAATCTTTGAAATTAATTCTTAAAATCCTTTTGGTTAATTTAATAGCTTTGGTTTTATAAAAATAATATTATTAAAACCACAAAGTTTTAAAGCTTTATATCATATATTTTAATATGTATTTCAAACCAAAGTAAATGATTGGTTCCAAAAGAGAATCATAAACATGACTGCTTTGTTAATAACTAACTTAGTTTGATGTATATTATGATATTAATTGAGTAGGTGGTATTAATCATCACAAACAATTTTCTAGCACAAACATTTGGGTATAATCATAAAATAGATAGATTGATTAAAAATTGCGACATATATATATATATATATATATATATATATGTATATGTATTTATTACAAACTACAACTGGAATTCAAGATATACTAGTGATTATGCATCCATAACTTATTTTAGTTTATCTAGGTTATAGGAGTATTAGACTCAACATGCTTTTTATATAAAGTTTATTCTATCTCCTGTTTCAACTAGGTTGTTATCTAATTGGCAAAGTTCCTTTAAAGTTTCTAGCTCATAGGTGGCATGGGTGCTGGTACTAGTTTGGCCGTTCGACTATTTAATATAAGTTAGCATTTACTGCTGTAGTGGCTAACATATGGAGATTTACCCATTGTCCATCTAATTCATTTTCCCCTAGTGGGTTATTGTCTGTTTCCTGAGTTTGTGCATTTATTTCCTGATTAATTATCGCTCCCTTTTGTTGTGACTTCTTTATTTTCTCTCGACTTTTGCTAATAATCCAACTTCTTTTCTTAGTGGTAAATGGTTTCTTAGACTGTGCCTTACGATTAAATATTCCTTTCTCAATATCTGCTGAGTATCCTGAGGGATTTGGTTGAAATGAGGTTCCCTTATCTTTTGGTGAACTATCTAGTTGACGATAGATATCCGAAATTCTTTGCTTACCCATACTGTAGACTAACAAATAGTCAAATAATATAAAACACATAATCACATAAGTTATTTCCTAACACAGAATTTAAAATTTAAGTGTCAGCAGAACACTTCTTTGGCTTGAACCAGTGGCTAGGCTCTGATACCACCTTCTGTCACAACCCCCGATCCCTTATCTGTCCCGGGAACGGGCGGCCACGAACTCAGTGGCGGTGGTATCAGTTATTAATTTGGCAGCGGAAATTTCATCAGGACCGTAGTTAGGAAATATTTTATCAGAGTAGAACCGCCTTATTTGATATTAATAATCACATTGGTAAACCCCAAGTTTCTTGTTACAACATTTTCATAGGGTTAAACCATCTTTTACTGAGATTAAAACATCGTATTTTAGGTAACTTTTATAGCCACAGTTTTCCCAAGCCGTCAGTGCTCTCGAGCTGGCTTTTTACTAGTTGGCTTTCACATTGTTTTACCTGAAACGTGTTTTAAAAACATTTGTCAGCGGGAAATACTGGTGAGTGAATCCCAGTTTAATCAAGAAACATTTTATCAATTAAAACAGTATTGAGAGCGATTACAATGTTTATTTCTACACAATTACTCATTCAGTATTTGCCACTCGACCGGATCTATGGCTATGGTCAAGTTACACATTGGCTAACTCGTTGTCCAATTGTAACGTACTGTCTTACCGGCTTACTACTCGCAAGTAGTAATAAATTTTGTATACAAAACCCCAATATACTGGCAGTAATTGAAGAACTATAAAGAGGATAAACCCACATTGCTATTTTAGACTTCGCGTGAGGGTTTCCTGGGAGTAATCTATAATTTATACAAATGTACATAGGTTAGTATCATAACCCTTTGAAAATATTAATGATACCCTCCCCGAGATGGTATTCCAACAACTACGTCGGGCAGAACCACGACAGTTGTTACGGAACCCTAATCAATCGGGCAGCGTATCTATTACGAAACTGGGGTTATAATACTTACAACGGAGCAGAACCTAGCTAATTAGGAGGTATAATACCCGAGTATTATAACTCTACTACAGAAATTCGGGATTGAGAATCGAAGAATGAACGAATTGAAATGAAATCCGATGCGTTCTATATATAGTTGCTGAATCTGGTCCTCTCGCGGCCCGCGTAAGGTAAGGGTTGGGCTTACGCGGCCCGCGTTGACTCCGGGTCAACGTGTAGCTTGGCTGAGTCGATGTGTAGGCTTGACGGGTGTTGGGCCAGGTGGCGGCCCAGGGCTGCGCCACATTTTGGGACTCTCGCGGCCCGCGTAAGTGTTAAGGGTAGCTTACGCGGCCCCCCTTAACTTAAAAATCAACGAAATCTAATTTAAACCTCTATACCGCACGCGTAAGGTTGGGGTGAGGCCTACGCGGCCCGCCTCAACTTACTATTTCTTGCTTTTTTATTTATTTTTAATACTATATTGTATTTCGGGCTCGGTTTTCCCATACGGGGTGTATTTAAAACATATTGGGATATTTTAAAATATATTAGGGTGTCAGAAATATTTTGGAGGGTTGATATATTTTGGTACAACTCCTGGATTATTTAATAGAATATATATATATATATATAGTGCACTCACACTTAAGTATAGTAACCCAATTCCACTTTATCCCTACGTCACGAGACAGAACCCCAACGAATTTAGGCAGAGGCTTGACATACATTACGGGGCCATACGTCACTTGGACAGAGTGTTGGTGATCAGGGATTACAATACTTAAAAATGAGACAGGGCTTTATTTTTATTTTTATTTAAAGAAAATATAAGAAAATAAGAGGGGGTCGAATGAAGGCAGAACGGCCAACGAAAAAAAAAGAACAAATTATGGAAGTCCCTTTATCCCCTATTTATACAAAGTCTAAAACTTGGAAATCAAGCTTTGGTAATCCACCTATGTATACAACACAACACATAGTAAATTAAATATTAGATTTGTTTTGAATTCATATTTTACATAAGCATATATAATTCTTATTTCTAGATTCTTTCCACCACCTGTCATTCTTGGCCTTTTGGCTTTATATAAGTTATTATATTATAGTTATTATTATTTCATAACAAAATATATAGTTAAACGATATGTTAATGTGCAAGCTCCAATGGGGTGTTTAAACTATATTTATGACTAAATAAATCATTAGAAGTGCTTATAATTAAAATATGACGTTTTTACAAAACGATTAATATGTCTTTAGGACAAGAATAATTTTATCTACAGTTTGAACCAAGTTTCATTTAAAAACGGAGTAGGTTTAAATATAATGTACTTTTATAATTTAATTATTAAATGATTCCTATGCTTGCCCAAAATATCTCATATTTCCATTGGTTAACTTACCCGTGATCTATCCGTTTAATAACATAAGTTTTTTTATATATTTTATAAATAAAAATTTTGGGAATGTTACAGTTATGATTAGTAATCTTACATTGAGAACTTCATCATTAATTCGTAACTCAGTTTTTCTTGAATCATGTTTAACCACAGCAACTTCATGCAACTCGCCTCTACCAAAGCCACCTCTTTTTATCTCCAATCTTTCTCTATTTTTCAGTTCGTTTTTATTCTAGAATACGATTGGGTTTATTGACCGGTCAACTTCAAATCCGGTGCATTTAACTCGGTCGACGTATATTAGCTGTGTAATGACACAAAAAAAAAAAAAAAACAATGCCAAGTGGTAAGATAACTAAACAAATGCTGTATACCTATATTTTTAGTAAGTTTTCTTACAAAAAACACTTACAGCCAAAAGTGTGAGGCCCGGAAAATGGAGAATCAGGATCACACCTCTTCCATCCATCTTTACACGATTTATTTTGCTGAATCACATAGGTACACCAATTTATTTTACTGAAATCTGTATCTCCAGTAAAACTTTTCAAAATCCATTCTTTCATCCGCCCATTTCTATTACACTCAACCATGACGGTTAAGAATAACATTAGAAAGTCTAGTCGGAAATTAAAACTATTGGCTTCATCACTTGTGATTATAGATTGTGCCAGATTCGTCGGTGCCACAAATCGTGCATGGTATCGTTTTCTCCATGCCATAACATCAACATGAAGCTTTTTCATATGCTCTTATATTTTGCATGTCTATCCCTTTGTTAGGAATTCCTAGAAGGTCATGGACAGACTCAACATCAACATTTATTGACCCACATGACATCTCAATAGCCATTTCTTCCGTGTTGAAGTGGTCCACAACATAGTGTGCAAGTTTTGCAGGTATCCCACTGCCGTTGAATGATAGCATTTTACCAAACCCCATCCTCTTCACGTCCTCTTGTTGGTTACTGGTTAGAGACTTGATGCATTTGTACAATTGCATAGGCGCTGAACGTGTTTTTATTTTAGACCACTTATGTGTGGTTTTTGGTTGTTTCCCACTTCTCCTTTTCCTTTTTGTAGATATTTCAATAACAAATGAAGCTAAAATAAGTTATAGTCATAAGGCTACGAGGTATGGTCAGGGTCGGCCCGTAGGGGGTGCGGGATGGGCGATGACACAAGGCCCAAACCCTCTAAGGGCCTAAATCTTTTTAATTTTGTATAAAATTTACATTATATAAGATAGCATACATATGCACTGAATCAAGGAAAAACATAAATGAGTTTTTGTACTAGTGATTAATGTATTGCTTAAACAATAAGGAGACCTGGGTTGTAATCCTGGCGTCTACAAATTCTTTATTTTAGCTTATTTTTTGGATTTTTTTAGTGACATTTAATACTTAATTTTGTCAACTGCATCTTTCATTTTAATTAACAAATTATTTACGAAACATAGCTAAAAATAACTAGAGTTAAATGCTTGGTTGGTCCCTGTGGTTTGCAAAAATTGCAGACTTGGTCCTAGTAGTTTACTAATTACACGCGTGGTACCAAAACTTGTCAAAAATGAACTCGCTTGGTCCTTAGCCCTAACATCAGTTAAATATCTCTGTTAAAACACCCCATGTGCGTGGCACATGAGGGTAATTTGGTCATTTCAGCTCCTTCTTCTTCTTCTTCCCACCCCACCCCCTTCTTCTTCCCCAAACCACCACCACCATCTCAGCTCCTCATTCTGAAGAACACGCTGAACGCATTAATCATGGAGATACGCAAGTGCACGAGCGACATCCAATGCGATCTTCTGAAGAACCCGCCAATCAACGGCTCTCATCAATCTCATCGATCGTTCTTGAATGAATCTTTCCATGTTTGAAAATCTCAGAGTTGAATCCATCATAAGAATGGATAGTATGCAGACAATCAACACGGCATCATTTCAGACCGCCCGTCTGCTCAATCTCATCATCAAATATTTAAATTTAAAAAATTCTGGCATCAGATAATAAGCGGAGTTTGTAGTCACCACAGTTTAATCAGAGAGTTAAGCATAAAACTGATATTATTATTTCATCATCTGCCAATTCAGTACAATTCAACCAATCAAAATTAAAAAAATATATATAGGAAGGAACATTTGACGCTAAAGCAATCAGTAAAAATGTTGTGCGTTGGTAAGCCATCCTCTAATTAACTATATGCATCTCTTATTATATCTCCATGTGTAATCATTGTCTCATAACAAGAAGAAGAGAGAGATTAAACCAGATGCAAGATTGTATATGAAAATGCAGAAGAGGGTGGGGTGGGAAGAAGAAGAAGGTGGTGGGGTGGGAAGAAGGAGCTGAAATGACCAAATTACCCTCATGTGCCAATCACATGGGGTGTTTTAACAGAGATATTTAACTGATGTTAGGGCTAAGGACCAAGCGAGTTCATTTTTGACAAGTTTTGGTACCACGCGTGTAATTAGTAAACGACTAGGACCAAGTCTGCAATTTTTGCAAACAACAGGGACCAACCAAGCATTTAACTCTAGTTATTTTTAGCTAAGTTTAGTAAATAATTTATTAATTAAAATAAAAGATGCAGTTGACAAAATTAAGTATTAAATATCACTAAAAAACCAAAAAATAAGCTAAAATAAAGAATTTGTAGACGCCAAGATTACAACCCAGGTCTCCTTATTGTTTAAGCAATACATTAATCACTAGTACAAAAAGTCATTTATGTTTTTCCTTGATTCAGTGCATATGTATTCTATGCACCCCTACGGGCCGACCCTGACCATACCACGCAGCCTTATGACTATAACTTATTTTAGCTTCATTTGTTATTGAAATATCTACTTAATCATAGCCAGTTGACATAATTAAAGTGTTAAAAGTGAAACCATGGTCTCATTTTTCAACACATATAATTAGTCAAAAACTATTACACGTAACATGGTTGAAACTTTATAGTCTAATGGTATCTTGGGGGTGAGATAGGCTTTGAGATCAATAGATCTTAGGTTTGATTTCCACAAGAGATGTTTTCCTAATTGAGTTTTCTCCTTAAGTGGTGTATAAGCATTATCATAAACTCAAAGATTATTTGTAGGATGAGATAATAAGATTATAGTATCTACTTTATCTGGTGTAAATTACTCACATGGTAGATAACAAAATGAATAAACAACCAAATCCATTAGAGTACGTTTTTGAAGCCTATGTGGCTTTTGAGGGTGTTTCTACCTATTGGTCGTTCCTGCAAGAGGGCTCTTTAGGAGATACAAGGCTTTGGAATCGATACTAGGTTTGATTCATATAAGGGGGTTTTCCTATATTTATTGGGTTTTCTCCTGAATTGATGTATAATATTATGCCTAGTGGTGATAAATATGATCGGTTGGTTCCTCCTGAATGATCCAAATTTGCCGTTAAAAAAAAACAGATGGTTGAAACTTATATATAAGTTGGACAACCATTGGCGAGCCAAGGTTGAAACATTTGTTCTTCTCGATAAATATAAATATAAATAGATTAATTGCACCCACTTATCAATCTATATAATCAAAATTTCAACGAAGATTGCAAACCGTGCACGTTTCTTATCAAGAAGCTTTTTCCTACTTTGTCCACGTAACTTTCCTTGTTAGAAAATGAGTAAATTGCCATTTTAGTCACTGAGTTTTGTCCAAATTTGCCATTTTAGTCCAAATAGTTTTTTTTTCCCTCTGGGTCCCTAACTTTTCCCTTTTATTGCCATTTTGATCACATACGCTAACTCCATCCAAAAACTCCATCTTTAACCAGGGGTATTTTGGGGATTTTCATTTTAAATGTTTTCAATTGTCATTTTGATCTAATTCCAAAAAATCAAAACAATTCCAAAAAATAAAAAAAATTCCAAAAAATTCTAAAAAATAATAAAAATTCTAAAAAATCATAAAAATTCTAAAAAATTCTAAAAATTCCAAAAAATCCGTTTCGACGCGAACCGTTTCGACCAGTACCGTTTCGACCCGAACCGTTTCGAGCTTAACCGTTTCGACGCGAACCGTTTCGACCCGTACCGTTTCGAGCTGAACCGTTTCGACGCGAACCGTTTCGACCCATACCGTTTCGAAGCCGAACTGTTTCAAGCCGTACCGTTTCGAACCGAACCGTGCCGTATCGAACCGAACCATTTCGAGCTGAACCGTTTCGAGCTGAACCGTTTCGACGCGAACTGTTTCGAAGCCGAACTGTTTCAAGCTGAAACGGTTCGGTTTGAAACGGTTCGGTTCGATACGGCACGGTTCGCGTCGAAACGGTACGGGTTCGATACGGCACGGTTCGGTTCGATACGGAACGGTTCGGTTCGATACGGAACGGTTCGGTTCGAAACGGTTCGGTTCGATACGGCACGGTTCGGTTCGAAACGGTTCGGCTTGAAACGGTTCGGCTTCGAAACGGTACGGGTCGAAACGGTACGCGTTGAAACGGTTCGCTTCGAAACGGTTCAGCTTCGAAACGGTACGGCTTGAAACGGTTCGGCTTCGAAACGGTACGGCTTCGAAACGGTTCGGCTTCGAAACGGTACGGGTCGAAACGGTTCGCGTCGAAACGGTTCGCGTCGAAACGGTTCAGCTCGAAACGGTACGGGTCGAAACGGTTCGGGTCGAAACGGTTCGAGTCGAAACGGTTCAGCTCGAAACGGTTCGGTTCGAAACGGTTCAGCTCGAAACGGCACGGTTCGATACGGCACGGTTCGGTTCGAAACGGTACGGCTTGAAACGGTTCGGCTTCGAAACGGTACGGGTCGAAACGGTTCGCGTCGAAACGGTTCAGCTCGAAACGGTACGAGTCGAAACGGTTCGCGCCGAAACGGATTTTTTGGATTTTTTAGAATTTTTATGATTTTTTAGAATTTTTATTATTTTTTAGAATTTTTTGGAATTTTTTTGATTTTTTGGAATTTTTTTGATTTTTTTGAATTGGATCAAAATGGGAATTGAAAACATTTAAAATGAAAATCCCCAAAATACCCCTGGTTAAAGATGGAGTTTTTTGATGGAGTTAGTGTATGTGATCAAAATGGCAACTAAAGGGAAAAGTTAGGGACCCAGAGGCAAAAAAAAAAAAACTATTTGGACTAAAATGATAAATTTGGACCAAACTCAGGGACTAAAATGGCAATTTACTCTTGGAAAATTGACTTTTAGGCTTTTAGCAACGTACATATTCCTTATTGATTACTAACATACACTAAGCTGGGTCAAATCAAATGGGCCGACAATCTAGCTTTTTATTTGAACCACGACTATATATTAATATAACAGCCAGAATAAACGAATTATAAGTTTGACCAGTTTTTAATATGGAATACTAGTCCTATATATAATCTTGATAGTTAAATCGACTCGATTAACCACACTAGCAAGAATTGCATGGCTTCCCTTCCCATCTTGACTGTTCTTGAGCAGTTGCAAGTATCACCACCTCCTGCCTCCGTAAGCGATACTTCGTTATCACTTACGTTCTTCGACATCATTTTCCTTCTTCGATCTCCTATTCATTTTCTTTTCTTCTATGATCTGCCACTCACTAAAATCCAATTCAATGAAACTATCATTCCCAAACTTAAACACTCGTTATCAATCACCCTTGAACATTTTTTCCCTTATGCTGGTAATTTGATCGTGTTTCCTAATCGTACTAGGAAACCCGAAATTCGTTATGTCGAAGGTGATTCTGTCAAGGTTACATTTGTGGAATGCAACCTTGATTTCCATGATCTTACGGGATACCATCCTCGAAACTGTGATAAGTTTTACAATCTTATACCTTTACTTGGAGAATGTCCTAAAATATCTGATTATGTAAAGATCCCAGTCTTCTCCCTTCAAGTTACGATTTTTCCAAACTGTGGTATTTCTATTGGAATGAGTATTCACCATAGCCTCGTTGATGCTACTACTCAGTTTAGTTTCTTGAAGGCGTGGACATCAATTACTCGATTTGGGACAGACGAGTCTTTTTTAGCTAATGAAACTTTGCCAATCTATGAAAGATTGATCATAAACCCTAAACGAGATGGAATATTTCTAGAGCGCACCAAGCTTGAAGCTTTCAACGAAGATTACCAACTTCCAAAACTTTCTGGCCCAACCGATAAAGTCCGAGCTACGTTTGTCTTAACCCGAACCTTCATCAACCAGTTAAAGAAATTGGTATCAACCAAACTACCAACATTATCATATGTTTCATCTTTTACGGTTGCTTGTGCTTATACATGGTGTTGCCTCGCACACTCGCACAACGATGAGCGCGAAGCGTTTGTTATCCCCATTGACTGTAGGACGCGTATGGATCCACCCGTTCCAGCTGCCTACTTTGGCAACTGTATTTGGGGGTGTATGGCAATCGCGAAAACAACTCTTTTAATGGGAAAAGAAGGGTTCATAGAGGCTGCTAAGTTAATCGGAGAAAATCTACACAAAGTGTTAATGAATAAAGATGATATTGTTAATGATGAACTTGCGTTGGCAAATCTGTTATCTGATGGAGTACCCACAACAATAATATCGATTGCCAGAACACCAAAACTCAAACTTTACGACATTGATTTTGGATGGGGAAAACCCAAAAAACTCGAAAGGATTTCGCTGGATTATGGTGCATCTATATCTATTGACGCAGGTAAAGAATCCGACCAAGATTTGGAGATAGGCGTTTGTCTTACGGTTACTCAGATGCAAGATTTTGTTCGTGTCTTCAACCTTGGACTAGAACCCTACATCTAGGGTTTATCAAAGTGTTTCCGTTTTGCTTTTCTGTAATTTTTCTTTTTTCATTTTCTTCTTTCATAAAATGTTTTGATTATTATATTCTTAGTAATTAATATCATAAATGCTAATAGCATTGATAAGATTAGATGATAGTGATCGACTAATCGTATATTATTATTGAACCAAATGAAGTAAAAAACAAACCAAATGAAAGCGTCCAACCTATTATCTTTCAAAACACACATGTCCCTTTTTAAGTTTTTTTATGACAACCTTTTGAAGGATGCGATGTTTCAGATTTACTATTTAAAATCCATGTGTCCTTTAACGGTGGTTTGGATAAACCGATGTCTCAACTAAAACAAACCATCAAAAACATTAAAATGAAATATTAGATAATTAAACCGTTGCGTTGCATGAAATATTAGATAATCAAACCGATGCGTCATCTAAAACAAAGCGACAAAAACATTAAAATGAAATATTATTATATTAATAAACTAAAAAGAAATTACCAACATGATTTGCAACCGACAAAAAAACATAAAATTGAAATATTATATTAATAAACTACAAAAAGAAAAATTACCAACGTGCTTATCTTACAAAGTGGTGAAATGGCGAATCTTGAAAATTTCCACCGGGGGGTCGGAAGTCACCGGAACTAAAAATTCTATATATAAGTAAAAAAAAATTTATAAAACCGGGAGTCGAAAACGTATATACCTAAAAAATTCTATACGAAACGTACATACATAACACTACTGAGCGAAAAGTTCGACTTGTATGTATATTCTTTATCTAATTTTGTTTGTTAGTTTCACTGTGTACGTATATAGGATGAAGTCGCATATCCAATGATATAGATCAACATGGTAGTGATGAACAAGAAAAACCCAATTGTAAATTTATCCAAGGTGTGTAAATGATTTGATTTTCATCCAGGTTCTATGATGATGAAGATTCAAGATGGATTTATGTGGTGTGTTCAATGAATCGGTCTAACAATGGTGTTGATGTCAAACAAAGAACTGGATTTTTTTATCAACATCGACGAATGGAAACAGAATGGTGTTGACATTAAACAAAGAACTGGGTTTTTTCTATCAACATCGACGAATGAAAACAGTCTAACAAATGTGGTGTTTATAGGGGTCTTAGTCGCCGACTTAAGATGCGATTTGAACTAGAATCAAAGCAAGACTGGTGATGGCGATGACAGATACCCAAATAAGGAGCCGCAATCGAAATGAGGTATGAAATTTGTCTCTATTTTGAACACCCAAATGATGTACTAGTCTATTATATAAAGTCTTTGAAAATGTGTACTTTTTCTTTATGCAAATGAATTAGAGTGTTATGTTCTGCTCTTTTCTTTGCATCAACAAAGATACCATAACTCCAAACAAGAAAGTCAAATGTGAGTTCAAATTCAAGCAGGCAAATTTGATATTTTGAAGAAATTTTATGTAATCAAAATCATTTTTTTGTGTCTTTAAAGAAATTAGTTTACTTCTTCCCAAATGTATATGTTTACTCACTTCAAATTCAAGTAGGCAAAATTGTGAGTTGATCATAGAACAAACAAATCTTCAATTTATTTAAATTTATAGTTCTAGATAGATGTATTTTTTTTGGACATTTGGGTTTTCTCTGCTGTAACGAGTGCCCGGTGCATAAGGAACTAATGTTATCGTTTCAACATAGTCATTCTTTTCATAAATAGTTTACGTGACGGTCCACAATGCGCGTTTGTAATTCAATGGTTTAACACTTATATTTTTTTCGGTTTAACAGTCCCGCGGCAACGCGTGGGTTCGCCTCAACTTGTTAGATATATATTTATAAGTATAAGCTAGATAGTGTGACATGTATTATTATTATTATTATTATTATTATTATTATTATTATTATTATTATTAACCTTAGATTAGGCGAATGGCGGTTATCGCTAATGTCATGTATGTATATATATCGTGTATCATGCACAATTTAATTATCAATTCATTACGAACATTCTTCATTCTGTGAAACCCTAATCATCAATTTTGTTTTCACTAATCATATTCTAACAAAGTGGTATCAGAGCAACATCGATCAATTTCACAAAACAAGAACAAGAACAACAAATTCCACTTTCAAAAACCCTAGATATTTTCTCAAGACAAGATGAATCAGACGCCAGGGATTCAAACCCGGATTTCCCAAACTCACAGGGCAAAATTATTATCACTGGCACATACAAATAAAAGTATTACTCGAATCACAAGAACTATGGAATATAGTCGAAGAAGGATATCAAGATCTGGGAACAAATCCCCAGAAGATGCAACCGTTGTGTACCGTGATTCAATTAAGAAAGACAAGCGAGCACTACACATAATCTTCCAATTAGTGAATGATACCATATTCGAACGAATCACCATGGCAAAATATTCGAAAGACGCTTGGAACATTCTGAATAAATCATACAGAGGAGAAAACCGGGTAAAAATTGTAAAACTTCAAACACTCAGATGTGAATTTGATGCCTTAAAGATGAAAGAAGGAGAGTCTGTTGAAGATTACTTCAATAGAACGACTCTGATCATTAATCAATTAAGAATGAATGAAGAAAAAAATAGTGAACAACGAATCATAGAGAAAATTCTACGAAGTCTGACTCGAAATATCGAGTCTGTAGTAATCGCTATTGAAGAAACAAAAAATCTGGAAGATATGTCTACTGAAGAATTAATGGGAATCTTGCAGTCCCATGAATTAAGAATGAAACAGTATGAAGATGTTCCGATGGAACATGCCTTTCAGATTCAAAACGAAAACCAGGACAAGTTTAAACAAGTGAGAGGAGATGCAGGAGGAAGAGTACGCGGCAAGTATAAAGGGCGATACACTGGTTCGATAAGATGTTATAATTGTCAAAAACTTGGACACACAGGCAGGTTTTTTCAAAAGAAAGATGAGAATGAGAAATCAGACAGTGTATTAATACATAAGGAAGACGAGAAGGAAGAGCAGGATGATACTATGTTTATGATCTTTAATATGGAAGAAACAATCAAAAATGACTGTTGGTATTTAGATAGTGGGTGAAGCAACCACATGACGGGAAACAGAAGTCTGTTTATCAGATTAGACGAAACACTCAAGAAGGAAGTGAGAATGGGTGATGACAAGAAGTTAGAAGTTCTAGGATGCGGAGACGTAGTAATCTCGATAAGAGGACAAACCAAGAAGGTCCTAAATGTTTTTTATGCGAAAGGATTAAAACACAACATGTTGAGTGTAGGTCAACTTATACAAAAGGGATACAAAATAAACTTCCAGAAGGAACGATGCATTATCAAAGATACAACTAACAAAGTTGTGGGCACAATCAAAATGACAAACAACAAGATATTTCCTCTTAATACCGAGAATGACTTAACACTGGCACTGACGATGACCATGAAAGACACTTCAATCTTATGGCATAAATGGTTCGGTCACATCAATTTTGACACTATAGTCGATATGGGAAATAAGGAATTAGTACATGGCATGCCAAAGATCACAAAAAATGACGGCATATGCGAAGGGTGTGTATATGGGAAACACGCTAGAAAGGCTTTTCCCAAGAAAACTACATGGCATGCAAATAAACCTCTACAACTTATTCCCTCGGATATATGTGGTCCTATGAGAACTCAATCCATCGATGGATGCAGGTATTTCATTACATTTATCGATGATTACTCCAGAAAGAAAGACCTGGGTGTATTTTCTTAAACTTAAATTCGAAGCGTTGAGTTACTTTAAACAATTTAAAACGATGGCCGAAAAGCAATCAGAACAGAAGTTAAAAACCCTAAGAACTGATCGTGGAGGAGAGTATTGCAGCAAGACATTTCAAGATTACCTAAAGTTAAATGGTATACACCATCAACTTACCAACATTTACTCCCCCCCAGCAAAACGGGGTAGCCGAAATAAAGAATAGAACTTTAATGGAACCAAGTAGAAGTATGTTGAATATGAAGAACATGCCGAATCATTACTGGGCAGAGACTGTTTCTTGTACCACTTACATTCTAAATCGCACCATAACGAAAACAAGACCAAATATAATTCCCCATGAACCATGGAATGGAAGGAAACCCAATGTGGAACACTTTAAAGTGTTTAAGAGCATAGCTTATGTGCATATTCCCAAACAACATCGAAACAAACTTGACAATAAAACTAAAAAGACAGTATTTGTTGGATATAGTGAAAATAGGAAGGGTTATAAGTTATAAAATCCCCGGACGAACAACATTATAATTAACCAAGACGTGATTTTCGATGAAAACAAAGGGTGGATAACGGATTATGAACCTTCCAATGTTCCATTTGTTATGACCGAAGACAGCGCATGAGTTCTGATCATCGGGAGACGTCCATGAATCCACCTGAAAACAGAGATACTTCTGGCAATCCTGAGTTAACACCAAACCTTGAAAACAGAGATATTGTTCCTGTTGAAACAAGTGAGCAAAACTCAGACACTAGTCAGTCAAATCTACACGAAGATGATACCTATTCCATGTCCTCCGAAAATGAGGTAATTAACACAAGAAGCATCAATAGTATTTATAGAGATTCAAGAGCACTTATTAAAGAAGAAGTATCACAAAAATATAATGAGAATCAGGTAGTAAATTTCGTTCTTTATGCAAATGCTGATCTGACATCATATGAAGAGGCTAGCAAAGACTCAAGATGGATGGAAGCTATGAACAAAGAAATGGAATCCATTTATAAAAATCAAACATGGGAATTGGTAGATCCTCCTAAAAATCAAAGACCAATAGGTGTAAAATGGATCTACAAAACGAAGTATGATGAAAAAGGAAATGTAGACAAGTATAAGGCAAGATTAGTGGTAAAAGGATACAAACAGAAGTATGGGATCGATTATCAAGAAGTATTTGCACCAGTGATCAGGTTTGAGACGGTCAGATTAGTGTTAGCACTCGCAGCACAATATGACTGGCATCTTCATCAAATGGACGTAAAGACAGCTTTCTTAAATGGAAATCTGAAGGAACAAGTCTATGTGGAACAACCTCAAGGTTACATTAAACGAGGGGAAGAAAGAAAGGTATGTCATCTTAAATGTGCATTATACGGTCTGAAACAAGCGCCAAGGGCTTGGTACAGTCGAATAGATACCTATTTTATGCAACACGGAATTAAAAGATGCACCTATGAGCACACTCTCTACATTAAAGATAATAGAGAAGGGAAACTGGTAATATGTTTGTATGTAGATGATTTAATCATAGCCAGCAACTCTATGAATCTGATATCAGAATTTAAAGATACAATGAAGAAGGAGTTCGAGATGACTGATATGGGAAGGCTGCATTACTTTCTTGGCATGGAAGTACTATATGAGAATGGGAATATAATTTTATCACAAAGGAAGTACATGAGGAATCTATTGGAGAAATATAGAATGACTCAATGTAACTCGGTTTCCACACCGATGGAATATGGACTGAAATTATCAAAAGAAGATCCGGAGGAGTTCGTAGATGAAGGTATATATCGAAGTTTAGTAGGAAGTCTCATGTATTTAACCAACACGAGACCAGATATCATGTATGCAGTAAGAAAGATAAGCAGATTCATGGAATGCCCAAAGAAGAGTCAATGGGAAGAAGGAAAACGCATACTTAAATACATCAAGGGCACTTTGGAACATGGAATCACGTATTTAAAAGGAGGGAAAAGGAAACTTGTGGGTTTAAGTGACATTGATTATGCAGGTAATGTGGATGACAGTGAAAGCACATCAAGATATATATTTCACTTAGGATCTGGACCTATATCATGGCAATCAAAGAAGCAAAAGGTAGTGGCACTCTCCTCAACAGAAGCAGAATATATGGCTCTATCTCTAACAGGTTGTCAAGCCATATGGATCAAGGGAATTCTTGATGAACTACAAGGAAAGGAAGATTATCCAATACCTATATATTGTGACAATAAATCCACAATCTGCTTGGCCAAAGATCATGTTTACCATGGGAAATGCAAACACATACTAGTTAAGTATCATTTTATTAGAGATCTGATTAAGAAAGGGGAAGTGGAAGTAAGATTCTGTGCAACAAAAGATCAAGTGGCTGACATTATGACGAAGGCATTGCAACCGAAAGATTTATCTCATCTGAAGAATACACTTCATATGACGCTACGCTGATCTAGCTTACGGGAGGGTATTAAATATCTATATACTATATATAAGCATTTCAGTGGGACAAAGACGTAATTTCACCATACAATTTTAAGACGGCAGACGAACCATCGTGAGTTATTGCCCTAATCTTCATCTCCTTCTCCCAAATTTGCCCTCAATTGATTGTCAGTCGCCAAAGAGTCCGAGAAGTTATATGTATAATCAATTAGGATTTATGATAGGTTTTATGATTCAATCTCTACAACTACACGTTTCAACTGAAATCAATTGCCCCACACGTTTCATACCTACAAGTATTTAACACCGAACCCATCATGGAGTTGGGTAGTCATTTGCACGTTCATTTGGCTACACTCAGGTTTTTGGTTTATTAGTTAATTGATTTTGGTTTATTGATGGTTAGTTGTCTTTTTGTTGTTGATGATCTCAATTTGATTGGATTTAGGTTGATTGCTTATAAAATTGGTTGAATTATAATGATCGTAATCTCAGTTTGAACAGGTTTTATGCTGGTTGCTTATAAAATTGATTTATATATGATGTATCTATTGATGTTGATGATCTCATTTTGAACAGATTTATGCTGATTGTTTACAAAAATGGTTAAATTATGAGTTTCTCTTGGTTGCTATTTAGATGAGATGATATTTGTTGTGGTTTGCATTTATTTATATGATTCAATTCAACATGAATTTAGGGAAACTCATGGTTTTGGGTCACCAAACTATTAGATAATATTACAGAATATTTGGTCAATTATTGTATTTATTCTATTGCTTTATTTATCTTTCGTAAGTTCTCAATTAGAGGAGAGATTGTTGTAACTTTGTATATATATAATAGTATTCTAAACCTCAAATGTGTGAGGTTGATTTTTGACCATTTATTACATGGTATCAGCCATATCTCTACCTTCTCTCCTCCTTTTACTTTCTACACCCTAATTTCCTGGGCATCCATGGCCGACACTTCATCTTCTTCCCTCCCCATCAACACAATACTTCATATGCTTACAATTAAACTCTCATCTACCAATTATTTATCATGGAGACACCAAATGCTCAATATTCTCAAATATCAGAAGTTACAGGGCCATGTCGACGGCTCTGTTAGCGCACCTCCGACCACCGTTACTGAAGCAGACAAGACGGTTCCAAATCCTGATACTACTACCTGGAATAATAATGATCAACAGGCTGTTATTATTTTACTTTCCTCTCTCACGGAAGAATCAGCCGCTGAAGTGATTGGTATTACAGGTGCTCGACAAATCTGGCTTCAACTTGAAAGTGTTTACAGTAACTCGTCTGTGGAACGGGTTCATTCTCTGAGGGACTCTCTTCGTCTTCTGACCAAAGGTACCGCCTCTGTCTCTGATTTTAGTCGAAAATTCAAATCTCTTTGTGATCAATTGGCTGCGATTGGCCATCCTGTTGCGGATATTGATAAATTACATTGGTATCTATGTGGTTTGGGACCATCCTTTGAAACGTTTTCAACTGCAATCCGCGCCACTAAACCTGCCCCAATGTTCCGAGATCTGCTTGCACAGGCAGAAAGTCATGAGTTGTTTTTAAAGTCCCTTCACGGTACCACGGCTCCACCGGCTGCTTTTCATGTTCAATACTCTCGTTCCTCTTCAGCTCCGACTCGAGGACGTGGATCTGGTGCTCGTGGTTATAACTCTCGTGGTTCTAATGGTAGCAAGGGGCGTGGTCAAGGGAGAAGGCCGCCTCATTGTCAACTTTGTCGTAACAATGGGCATTATGCATCCTCTTGCCCTAACTTACACACGTATGCACGACAGGCTCCTCCTACGGATGCATCTCTTGCTAAAGCATTCCATGCTCAATGTCACGTGACCACTAACGGTCCTGATTGGAATGCGGATTCCGGGGCCACGGATCATATGTCACCTGAGTATGAATCTCTCAATCATTCGGTCCCGTATCAAGGTAACACGCATGTTATGTTCGGTAATGGTAAAACACTTCCAATAACTCATAAGGGTACTTCCATTATTGCCAATAACATTTCTTTGCGTGATGTTCTTGTTGTTCCTAATCTCACAAAGAAATTGTTGTCTATAAGCAAACTAACCGCGGATCATCCGGTCGATGTTTTATTTTCTCAACATTTCTTTACTATTCAGGATCGGAAAACAAAAAGGGTGCTTGCTAAAGGAACTTGTCAGAATGGTCTTTACGTGCTCAAGGAAGAACCGAGGGCTTTGGTTGCTAGTTTTGGTGTTTCGAATAAGGCCTCTTATGAGTTATGGCATGCTCGCCTCGGCCACGTGTCTTTTGATACTATTTCTCTTTTGAATAAGTTAGGTGTTTTAACGGTTACTTCTTTGTTACCAAAACCAAATGTTTGCACACCATGCCAACTTGCAAAAGGACAACGTTTATCATTTAATGTTAATTCTAAACGTTCATCTCATCCTTTAGACTTGGTACATTGTGATTTATGGGGCCCGGCACCTATTTGCTCTAAAGATGGTTATTTATATTATGTTGCATTTATTGATGATTATTCGCGGTTCACGTGGTTGTATCCACTAAAAAGCAAAACAGGTTTTTATTCGGTTCTAACCGCTTTCATCAATTTGGTTCAAACACAATGCTCAAGAAAAATAAAGGTTTTCCAAAGTGATGGTGGCACGGAATTTGTAAATCATACGGTTCGAAAAATCTTTGAAGAAAATGGTACTTTTCATCGACTTTCATGTCCATACACACCACAACAAAATGGCCGTGCTGAACGGAAGCATCGGCATATAGTTGAGACTGGTCTCGCCATGTTATTTAATGCTCAAGTTCCGGCATGTTATTGGGCAGATGCATTCACTTCCGCCGTGTTTATCATTAATCGGTTGCCGACTCCAGTATTACAAAACAGGTCTCCGTTTCAGTTAATTTTTAATCAAGATCCTCAATATGCAAATTTTCGTACCTATGGATGTCAAGTTTTCCCTTATTTGCGAGACTATGCTAAACATAAACTTGAGCCTCGGAGTATTCCATGTGTGTTTATTGGATATAGCTCTCAGCATAAAGGGTATCGGTGTCTTGACCCGGTCACATCTCGTATCTATATTACTCGGCATGCTCGGTTTAATGAAAAGAATTTTCCGTTTAATGGTTCATCATCCACAACTGATCTTTGTCACTTACCTCTTACCACATTTATAGAAGATTTTCATGGACCTTTTGTGACATCTCAAAATGAGAAACCCACTAAGGCTCCAAACAGTTCTAGTAATAACCATCACAGTCCAAGTTCATGTGTTCTATGCAAACCAAATGATAATATTCCCATGCAAACCCAAACCTCCAACCCAACCATTCAACATCACGACCCAATCCCAACACAACCTATCGGCCTACAACCCGCCTCTATACCTGATTCAGAACCCTTTCCTATACCTGACCCATCACAAACCTCTACCACCGGTCCAGAATACACCTTTATACCTGCTCCAGAACCATCAACTATACCTCAACCCATCACCTCTACGACCCCATCCACATCTGTTCATCCTATGACTACTCGATCAAAAGCCGGCATTTTTAAGCCTAAACATCAAGCCGACTTTGCTTCTCTTACCACTCACAACCTTCACATAGCCTTATCTTCTACCACCGAACCTCGCGGGTACAAAACAGCCGCCAAAAATCCTAAGTGGGTAGCGGCAATGTATGAAGAACTTGAAGCCTTGCGTCACAATCAAACATGGACTTTGGTTCCTCGACCTCCTTCTACAAATGTGGTAGGATCCAAATGGGTCTATCGTATCAAATACCATTCCGATGGCACCGTTGAACGGTACAAGGCTCGATTGGTAGCACAAGGCTATACCCAAATTCCGGGACTTGACTATTCTCATACATTTAGTCCGGTCGTTAAAGCATCAACGGTTCGGATTGTTTTATCTCTTGCGGTCTTGAACAAATGGAAGTTGCATCAATTAGACGTTAAAAATGCTTTTTTAAATGGCAACTTAAGTGAGACAGTATTTATGGAGCAACCCCCTGGTTTCATTGATCCTCAATTTCCTAATCATGTGTGCAAATTATCAAAGGCTCTATATGGTTTGAAACAAGCTCCTCGGGCATGGTTTCAACGTTTAAGCACGTTTCTTTTATCCTTTGGTTTCACCTGTAGCCGTGCGGACACATCTCTCTTCGTATTCACCAGAGACTCGTGCATTATGTACCTGCTCGTTTATGTGGATGACCTTATTCTTACGGGAAATAACGAGGACACCATTGCTGATTTTATCTCTCGTCTCAATCATGAGTTTGCAATCAAAGATCTCGGTGATCTGAATTATTTTCTAGGCCTTGAAGTTGCTTACACTGATAACGGTCTGTTTCTCACTCAATCTAAATATGCTAAGGATATTCTAATGCGAGCTGAGCTTTATGACTCTAAACCAGTCAGCACTCCTCTGGCCCCTCATGAGTCTTTCACTACGGATGGAGAACCATATTCAGATCCTACTCTCTATCGGTCTTTGGTTGGGGCTCTTCAATACTTGACGATAACCAGACCCGACTTATCTTATGCAGTTAATCAAGTCTGCCAATTTCTTCATGCACCCACTATCCATCATTTTCAATCCGTTAAGAGAATCTTGCGATATGTCAAAGGTACAATTTCCTTTGGTCTTTCGTTCAGTCGGCCACACAAAAGTTCCTTAATTGGATACTCTGATGCGGATTGGGCTCGTTGTCTAGAGACTCGACGCTCCACGTATGGGTATTCTATTTTCTTGGGGGGAAATTTAGTATCTTGGAGTGCAAAGAAACAACCCACGGTGTCACGTTCAAGCTGTGAATCTGAATATCGTGCAATGGCAAACACGGCTGCCGAAATTGTTTGGATTACTCATCTTTTACAAGAACTACATGCTTTACCACCGGACCGCCCAACTCTTCTTTGTGACAACAAAAGTGCTCTTTTTATGACTCAAAATCCTGTCTCCCATAAACGTGCCAAACACATTGACTTGGATTACCACTTCATAAGAGAGCTTGTCACCTCAGGCAAGTTATACACCAAGTTCGTTCCAACCAATCTTCAGGTGGCTGACATCTTCACAAAAAGTCTTCCGCGTGCTCAATTTGAAAACCTCCGTGCTATGCTCCGGCTTGGTCCACCACCGTTTCGATTGAAGGGGGATATTAGATAATATTACAGAATATTTGGTCAATTATTGTATTTATTCTATTGCTTTATTTATCTTTCGTAAGTTCTCAATTAGAGGAGAGATTGTTGTAACTTTGTATATATATAATAGTATTCTAAACCTCAAATGTGTGAGGTTGATTTTTGACCATTTATTACACAAACAATGCAAATTCGTAGATGCAACCTTGGAGGAAATGAAGTTTATTGATGGTTATAGTGTCCATGGAGCAGCTCTGGGTGCAAATGAAGTAGATGCAACCAGACAAAACCTTGGATGGCCTTACGAGCCATTCCATGTACCAGATGAAGTTAACAAGTATGCAAAAGATCTTAAAGAATCAAACTTTTAACTATGGTTTGTTGATATTTAATTGATTGTCGATATGGGTGGGTAATAGGTGGGGTGGGGGTGGAGGTTTGGGTAACGCCTCCAAATGGGTCAATTTTTTGCTAGGGGAAAAAGGATCCATTAACACATCTAATCTTAAAGCTTCTAACTTGTTTTCTTCAAGAACCTGATGCACAAGAGGATGAAGTTTCTTCAAGAACTCATCGGCTCAGATTAGGCCATCACTTCGAGCCATTGAATGCCCATGTTACGAAAAAAGATTAGTGCGTCAAAAACAGAGAAAAATACTGGAGTGGAAGAGGACTATGAAGATGAATTTTATGATTTGTAGAGATCTGAATCTGGCCCAATTTCAGAGATCTTGCCAACCGACGGTCCCAACTCAGGGATATGCTGAAATTCCACTAAAATCTTCAATTTCATGGAAACAGGAGTTGGAGTTTTGTGTTCAAGGAGGAGTGCCAATGGCAGTCAGGGGAGATGTAGGCTGTTATCTGATTACACTTTAGGATCTTGAGTTGATGTACGCGTTATACATATTATTTTGTAGTGTTGGATTTTAGATATAATTCGCCACTTGTAATTCTAACTTTTGTGGGTGTGATTTGTGAAGGCTAGATACATTAAAAATTATTATCAGAATCTTCTACTTCTTGATAGTAAGAATGATAACCGTGTGGACCATCAAGGATTCAGAAGTCTATGAAGCAAATATTAATCCAACAACAGACTATGTGCATGTACCTGAAAAATAGAAATTGCAAATTGAGAAGGTCATCACCTGAACTTTTTCACTTTTTTTTTCATAACCTACTTAGTTTTATTTATATTTCTTAACCATATAAATTGAGTTTTTTTTTTCTATAGTATTTATATTACCAGGTTATCCTGCTCTGGGTGAGGGGTTAGAGATGCTTTGAGACATATACTTATTGTATATTTTTGCCACAATCCCTCAGTTGGCTACCAACACATATATTCATTTTGAATTTGCTACAAATACATGTAATGGAAGTAATTTGTTGATGTCTTCTGATTCAAATGTAGATAAGCTACATAAAAAAACAAGATTTACCTTTGAGTCTGCCAAAATTAAGAATGTGGGTTTCTTCAAATATTGTGTGGAGTGCGGCTGGGACGGTAGCGTGAATCGTGTTTGGAGTGGATTGTGTACCGTTGTGGGGTTTCACTTCTATATTTGGAAGGAGACCCGAGATGGAAGATGCGGTTCGACCGTGCCTAGATTCTTGAAGGTCCCTATTCAAATGTTGACCCGTGACCGCGGTGTTGTTGACCGGTTGAGCAAAAGTTTGACCCATTTGACCACCCATTTCTTTGGGGTCTATGATGGGCATGGTGGTTCTCAGGTATGTACTGTTTCTAGCTTTCAGTAACATTTGAAGTGTGATTGTGAATGGTACAGTTTGACTTTTTTAAGGTCAAACTGTATACTTTTCAACTTCGAAACTGTTACATATTTTCATGTATTTTAATGAAAAAGCCGGTAACAAAAAAATGAGCGGTTTAAAGTATATGACAACTAAGATAATGACATTTGTTGGATTATTAACAGTATGACCATCAGCATTTTGAATTAAGAAGTCAAATTACGCCCTCAAAAGTCAACTTAGTTGTTTATCTAACCAAAACAAACCAATGAAGAACGAACAGATGATATGGGTTAGTATTTTACAACTATTTTTTATAAATAAATCATTATGCACTTAGGAACAGGCACATACAATGACCTGTAAAAAAGAGACGCACCTACCAAAATTTATACTAATAAATCATCTCATATTTTCTACTGTATCCGACTATCCTCACTATGGCTTTAAGTAGATTGAAGGTTATTACAATATTTATACTAATTTGCCTATTAAAATTAGTTTTTTTCCTTCCAGTTATTGTTATTGGGGAACATGTATATTTATCTTTTGCATTATAAGTTGCTTTATAGACAATGGTAACTGCATAACACTCAACTTTTTTTTTTTTTTTTTCAGCAAGAAGTTCACCAAAGCCGCATTATAGGATGAGATACATGCAAATCATAAGATATGTATTATATTAATATGTTTTAATGTTTTTGTAATTCATCTTTTAATTAATTCTTAAACGCAAGCAATCCTGGGAACAAAGGAGAACGACAATACTTTTGTATACCTAAAGTTATTTTGCTCATTTAAAAGCAAACAACCCATCGAACCGCCCTGTGCACACACTTAAAATCACTAATGTACGTGTTACCCGCCGCAACGTGCGGGCACCCCACTAGTATATTTATAAGTATAAGCTAGATAGTGTGACATGTGTTATTATTATTAACCTTAGATTAGGCTAATGGCGGTTATCGCTAATGTTATGTATGTATATATATCGTGTATCATGCACAATTTATTTATCAATTCATTACGAACATTCTTCATTCTGTGAAACCCTGATCAATAATTCTGTTTTCACTAATCATATTCTAACACAACCCTTGCCGGTCGTCCAACCCCCCCCCCCCCCCCCCCTTATGCCACTTCACTTTGCCCGCCCGTCCTTCCTCTCCTCTGCAGCGGGCGACCTAGCCAAGGCCCACCTCCCCCTCACGATCCCGACTCTTTCCTCCACCGGCGCGCCCGTTGACGATGTGCGGCTCCTCTCCCTGTCTCTTCCACCTCACCGTCCACGTTGGTCCACGTCGGAGAAGCTTGCTACGGGCGGCCCCCTATAGGCGCGATGGAGATAGTCTTAGTCGGCTTCGTGTTAGTGAAATTTATTAATTAGTTGTATTAACACTATACGGAGTGGGAGGGCATGAAGAAGAGACATTAAGCGCCACGTGGCAGCCACATTAGCAACATGGTGAGAAAAAAAATGTGGTGGGAGGGCGTGAAACTGACGTTTTTATATAAAAAAACTAAAATAAACAAGAAATAATCAAAACAACTCAAAATCCACCAACAAATAAAAAACCGCCACCTGCCAGTAGCAAGTACCATGCGCTCACCACCATGCCACCCCACGGGCAGTGTTCCCAGCGTGGAGGAGCCACCACACCACCCCACAGATGTTCCCAGCGTAGAGGAGCCACCATGCCACCCCACAGACGTTATTCCCGGCATGAAAGAGCCACCACGCCACTTTTCATTTATTTATACGATATAATATAATTTAGCATATAAATATAGACTAGATTTTACGTATATAGAACATCAATGTTACGTCTATGTTACATTATCGACAAATGTCAATTCTATGTACAAATTTGTGGCTCATAACATTAATCCTCAAAATAACTTCACGTATCCACTTTAAATTCATAAATCACTACCCTAAGATTTATAATAGTTGCACGAAATAGTTATTTGAATCTATTAGAGCATTCACAATCGATTGTATGCTCCATCTCTACTATAACATTAAACATGAATCCATTATTCCCTTAAAGCATTCACAATCAATTCTATATTCCATCTCTATAAGTACATTAAGAAATATAATATTTTCTCTATCATTTTCAATTAAATAATATTTTTTTAATCCTTTGATCATTATTTTTCATCTCCTTCACTTATAACCACTTTCGAATTTATTAAAAGAGTTAAATGCCATTTTAGTCCCTGAGGTTTGTGCCATTTTGCCAGTTTAGTCCAAAGGTTTTATTTCTAACATGTGGGTCCAAAAAGGTTTCACAGTTGTCATTTTAGTCCACTGGGTTAACTTCATCCGTTTTTTCTGTTAACGAGAAGGCCAATTCGGTCATTTTATATGGCTGAATTGCCCTTTTAGTTAACAGAATTACATACAAAATGACCAAATTGGCCTTCTCGTTAACAGAAAAAACGGATGAAGTTAACCCAGTGGACTAAAATGGCAATTGTGAAACTTTTTTGGACCCACAGGTTAAAAATGAAACCTTTGGACTAAACTGGCAAAATGACCCAAACCACAGGGACTAAAATGGCATTTAACTCTTATTAAAAAGATATAGAGGGTGAATAGTGACTCTCTAAATTTATTGATGAACAATAAATTGTTTTCTCACAACCACTCTAAAAAATATAGAGTAAGCACTCAGATAAATATAAATATGAAGGTTTAATTGTGAATGCTCTTATATATTAAATTATCCAACTTTTTTTTTTATCTCTAAGCGGTTTAATATGAACTAACACTTTTTACGTGCTCAGTGAATATATATATATATATAGGGGATGGTTCAAATGAAAAACACTTTTAACACGAAAATTCGAAAACTAACTAAAAAAGCCTAAAAAACACACCAAAATTTTTTTTTTCAATTTTTTTATAAAAAATCGCAGGTTTTTATATAAAAAAAAAACTTTTTTTCAATTTTTTTTTGTAGTACACATGTGCACTACAAAAAAAAATTCTTTTTTTTTTTGAAATTTTTTTTATATATATCATCTTAAAACTGTAAATTTGATCATGCTAAAATCAATAAGGTGTTGCAGTATGGTGATGGATAACATTGTTAATCCTCAGTTAAAAAAGATAACTGACAATATTGTGCACACCATATAACTACACTTTATTGACAACAATATATTTGATGTTCGGGTTTTCTGGCATTTATCAGACGAATGGTATATATTAAATTTGGCGTTTATGGTTTTTGTATGTGTTTTTAATTGAAGGTCTGAGTTCTTGTATACATAGGATTTTTGGCAGTTTTTTTAGACGGGATTTTACTATAATTAAGTTTGACGTTTTATATCTAATGACGTTTTTAGTTAGAATCGTGTGTGATATTTGTTTGGCGTTTTATTTTCATGAGATAGTGTTTTGTTTGGAGTAGTCAAAAGACGTTTTTACCCTTAATGAAGCGCGTCCATGTAATAAAATTGATGTTATTTACGAAAAGGCCACCGCGCCAATCTAGTCCATAGACTGTTTTGATCGGACGATCCATAAGTGTTCTCACCGTTCTCACACTTTCCACCGTTTTCTCTAAATCCCGACTCTACACACACACATATATATATATATATATATATATAGTCTTCTGATCCTGTAAAAAGGACATGTTTCGTGAGAAGTGTGAGAAGGCATAAAAATTCATATGTAGACATCATGTTTTGGACTTACACATAATGTTTTGCGTTGTTTTGGCAAGAAAAACACTAAACATAACATTTTAAGACACAACAAAATGAATTCTAGGCTTAAAACTTAAAACACAATGTCAAGAACATTAAGTAGTGTGTTTTAAGTGTTAAATAGTGTCTTTTAAATTTCACGTCCATAATATGTTTCATTGTGTTTTAAATTGTTATGTTTGGTGTTTTTCTTGCCATAACAACAAAAAACATCATGCCTAAATTCAAAACATGATGCCTACATGTCAATTTCTATGTCTTCTCACACTTCTCACGAAAAGAGTCCTTTTTACAGGAACCTCACATATAGGGTAAGGTTCAAATGAAAACCAATAGTTATTGTGAAAACTCGAAAACTAATTAAAAAAGCCAAAAAAACATACCAATTTTTTTTTTTTTTTTTGCATACCAATTTTCACCACTTTTAGTATATAAAAAAAATTTCAAAAAAAAAAAAAATTGTAGTGCATATGTGTAGTATGTAATACAAAAAAAAAAATTTAAGTTTTTTTATATATAAAAAACCTGCGATTTTTTATAAAAAATTGAAAAAAAGAAAAAAAAATTTGGTGTGTTTTTTAGGCTTTTTTTAGTTAGTTTTCGAGTTTTCGTGTTAAAAGTGGTTTTCATTTGAACCATCCCCTATATATATATATAGTGTAAGTATATGGAGAAAACCACTTTTATTGAGAAAACTCGGGAAACTCTAAGCTCCCGACATTTTTTTTTTTGAAAAAAATAACACATGTAATATACATGTTTTTAAGACATTTGGGCCAAAAAAATCAAAAAAGCGCCGAAGGGTTTTTTTTTAAAAAAATAAACAAATTTCAGCAACTTTGCAATGTAACACGTGTTACACAAAAAATGCTGAAATTTGTTTTTTTTTTTTTAAAAAAATCCTCTCGGCGCTTTTTTGTTTTTTTTGGCCCAAATGTCTTAAAAACATGTATATTACATATGTTATTTTTTTCAAAAAAAAAAATGTCGGGAGCTTAGAGTTTTCTGGGTTTTCTAGCTAAAAGTGGTTTTCTATATATCCTTACCCTATATATATATATATATATATATATATATGAGATCAGGAGAAAACGTGTCAAAATTTGAAAATGTTGAGAACAATTCTCAGCAACAATAACTTAGTGGTCTGTGGCTGAGATTGATGCGGTGACATTTTTGTAAATATTAGGTGCCTTGAAATTAGGGGGAATAGGAAGATCCTAAAATGGTGCACACGCTAATTGCACGCAATTTCGCCCACAATCTTCAAATTTCTATAACTTTTTTATGCGTGATTATTAAAAAAAATATAAAAATATAATCTAGCGTTTTCTTATCTTTTCAATGAGTATAGTATTAATATACTTTAAAAAAAATAACTGAGTTTTCTTATTGCGTTTTCAACTTTGTGTTTTTCTGGAGTTTTCAACTGTATTTTATGGTGTTTTTCTGAAGTGCATGTTTTTATAGCGATTTCAACTAAGTTTTTTTGGTGTTTTTTCTGAAATGGGTGTTTTTATGACGTTTTTTTTAACTAGTTGTTTTTATGGCATTTTCAAAAGGGTTTTTCATGGTGTTTTTCTAAAATGGGTGTTTATAGTTTTTTCAACCGGGTATTTTCATGACTTTTTTCTGAACTCGGTATTTTCATGACTTTTTTCTGAACTATGTATTTTTTGGCGTTTTTATTTGGACATCCAATTCATGTCATTTTTTTATTTTAAAACTAAAGCAATATTATATTTGTTGGAAATATGATAAAACACTCGATTTTATAGTGTAATTTAAAAAAAAAATAATCACGTATAATAGTTTCGTGAGTTTAAAAAAATGGTGGAATATATATATATATGATTTGCACGTGCATCTTTGTCATGTGAATGGCATGTGCATAAGCTTTTTGACAATATTACTCTTAGAGTAAGTTAGCACCAACGCTACGTGTCAACACAAAAATTGTTTTCACGGTTTTCAAACTTTTAGACGTTTTATCCGGATCTTGCCCTATATATATAGGATCAAGATCATGGGAAAACCCCCACGAGTTGTGAGAACATAGAGAACTCGGCAGAACTCAGTCATCATCAATTCCTTGACTTCAAACCATGGTAAGGCATAGGCTTCTTCATTGAGCGAATGTTGCGCTCATTCGTCCACCACTCTAAGGCTCTAGCTTGAAAGACGCCAGTATCACTACGGGTCTTAAGGTTTTTCAGGGCATTCACTGTTGATGAATGTAACCTCAATGCTGTTAAACCACTCGAGCATCGTAGTCACGCCATCATTGCCAGTGAAGGCTTTTGGGCTACAAGCTGAGAAGTGCTTGAAGTTCAAAGAAACAGGCTTAGGTTGCTCAATCTTTGAGTCGACTGAGGAGTTGGGGGTAGAGGATGTGTTGATCTTGCTAACAATCTCAGGGTATGAAGGTGACATGCACAAGAACAAGCTAGTAACCGGTTTCTATTTAATGTTTGAAGTTACAGAACCACGAAATCAAATGGACAGAGTTTTCCCTCTCTAGTCCAAAAGTTACAAAATGACAAGACCTTGACCCCTATTTATAGGACACCACATCCACAAGTACTAGTTAGGACGAATGCACATTATATGCGGATGGCACCCTTGGAACGGATGTGCCCAGTTCGTGCGAACTGGCCATTCGTACAAACTGCCTTTAACCCTACAATCTCGTCTTATCTATCCTGGAAACCTATACAATCAACTACAACTCGATATATTGACAATTATGAACATGACTGACGGAAGCAGTAGACATAATGCATTCACAGACTCCCCCTTGGATATTGCCGCAGTCAATCTTTATCGTAGCTAATCTTCATTACATCTGAGTCTTCAAAAGTCTTTGACAGTTCTGAATCACAGACTCCTCCTTACATCTTGATTCACAGTCTCCTCTTTTCATCAAACTCTCTCTCAGCAATCTCCCCCTTTGCTTTGAACTTCCAGGATCTTTACCTGGCTCTTTGATCTTTCTGTATTTGACAATTTAAAAACTACTTGTGAGGATTACTCTTTTTATGATTTGACATTGAATATCAAGCTCCCCCTATCAAACAGCTTCCTTATCTTACATAACTCAATTTTATTTTTGACTATTAAACACGATTAACTTCACAACCCCTCACAGATAATCAAGTTCAACTTAATGACCTTGACTATCTAATTATCTACCAAGTCCAAATTAATGACCTTGGAGATAATATCAAACAATTTTTACATTTTCATTTTCAAAAATTCAATTTTCAAATTAATGAACTTGTTATTTTTCTAAGACATGTTTAGCTTACTTTAGATTTTGAAATTCAGCTTTCCAACATCGGTTGTCGAAACAAAAAGCGAAATAAAATCTTTTTGGATTTTACAAACTTTATGTTAAAACACACCTAAAATCTTTTTGTTGTTTTTATCTGTAATGAAACAACAACATATTTACATACATATTTTTGTTGAGTTTACATAAGAGGATCATATCAGTTTTTGACAAAACACTAGTACCGTTGATCTACATAAACTTTAAGTTTTAAACGATTCACTTAGATTGTCAGTATACTGATCCACTTAAATATTCACACAAACTTTAATTGATTCAAGATACAAGATTAATGTTTTAAGAACTAACTTAATCGTGTGTTCCACCTCATAATATACTCCCGTATCAAAACACCACCAACAGCATCGTCTTAACCACCAAAATAACATCACCGCAACAACATCCTTCAAACCTTCATCACAAAAAATCCCCAAAAAAGTACAATTAAAAAGAGAGAGAGAAAAGCAGATCTTTGTGATAAGAGAGAGAGAGAGAGAAACATATCTTTGCCAATTTTCACCAAACTCCACTCCCTTCAAAACTCACATACTCTGGTGACGGATGCGGCGGCGGAGGGGTAGTTTTGGGTGGCGGAGACGGTAGAGAGGAAGGGAGGCCGGAGAAGGAGGGGGGTCACCGGAGAAGGAAGGGGGTCGCCGGAGAAACGAGGGGCGCCAATGTGGGTGTGGTGTTTGGGGGTCGTCAGTGTGGGTGTGGTGCCAGTAACTTGGTCTCTGTAATCAGATGAAGAAGATGAAGATTTGATTTTTTTTTTCATCAGATGAAGAAAGAGAGATGAGAGATGAGGGTTTTGAAGAGATGAGACAGAGAGAGAAAACAAAAGTCTGGCTTTTGAAAGTGATGGAGAGAGAGAGAGAGAGAGAGAGAGAGAAGAGTTATGAAACACAGAAAGATTAGACATTTGAAGTAAATAACCAAAATACCCTTTAGGGTTTAAAATAATAGTGCATGTGTGGCAGAGTCTGATTGGTGGAGAGTGGTTCTCGCAACTGAGGATGGTTTTCATTTTAACGGTCCCTTATATATATAAATATTTTTTCGGAGCGTTTTCTTATCAATACATGTAAAAACATTTTTAATAATAAAATCAAAAACTAAAAATATAAAAAAATGTATAAAAAACAGTTAACAAATATATGTGTTTTAGAATTAACTTAACATGTTAAAAAACAATATTTAAAAAAAAATCAGCGCTTTTCCTTATAAAAATGGGTAGAAACTATTCGAATAAAAAAAAATTTGTAAAAAAAAAAATTTTAGCCTTTTTTTAACTTCTTTTTTTTTATTTTTAGTTTTTGATTTTTTTATTAAAAATGTGTAGGTCCCGATGTGGATCATCGGACTACTACGAGATCTTGTTTCGGATGCTGGAACTGGTGCGGAATCCCTGTTACGACACAAACCGAGCGAGAGATAAAACATGACAAGTATATAACGATTAACGCTCACTTATATTGATATCAACAGAGTTACAGTTTACAAAGATATTACATTATGAAATAACTAAACTCTCAGATATCCTTTCAGTTCTCTCTCTGGTCTCACTATTTCAGCAAGCTGCTTTATATAGGCGAAGCAAACCAGCACCTCCACGAAGAGTTAGACTGGCCACGAACCCCTAGGGCTGCCCACGAAGGGTGAGACTTCATGGCATGGAGAGTCTTCGTCAACAAGCATAGACGGTTCATAGAGGAGGAGACTTCGTCCAAGGAGAAGGGTTCGCTGACATGAGGGTTCGTCCACTAAAGAGTGTTCGTCCAGTACAAGTCTTCGTCCAGGAGTGAGTGTTCGTTGGGAGCAGTCTTCGTCGCATTAGGAGTGTTCGTCGACATGCAATCCTTCGTCGACTTTAGTCTTCGTCACAAGTAGAGTGTTCGTCCAAGGCATGACGGCTTCGTTGCATTTAAGTCTTCATAGCAAGAATAGAGTCTTCGTCCAAACAGAAATCTCCGTGGTAATAGTCTTCGTCCAGGAGTGTTCGTCAACATGGAATGTTCAATTTATATGATGTTATGGAACTTAATCTTCATGAGAGGTTGTTGTCATCATCCACAAACAAAATCCCATGCAAAGATATGTTGTAATGTGACATCATCATGAAATCATCATGGTGATGTCATGGGGATAACGGTTCGCGACTGTTCGTGCTTCGTGTGTCGGTCTCTGGGGCGCATGACAGAGGAATGTCGCGACGTCGGGCTCGAACCGAACCGAACCGAGTCGAACCGAAAAGAGTCGCGTCCACATAATATGCATCAACAAACTCCCACTTGGACGCTGCCCGTGATGGTTCGATATTCACATGTTGTCGGATCTTCAGATGTCTTCACGTGTCACAAATAGGGAGTGTATCAACAAACTTCCCCTTAGATGCTGCTCGTGAATCTTTTGATCTTCAATACTTCATATCCATTCGGTGTTGATGAGTGGACAGCTGCGAATCGATCATCTTGATCCTTTGATTGCATCCATGTCGTGTCTTCATTCCAAAGCTCGTCTTCTAACACGTTCTCGTTGCCTTTAGTTGGTTTGACACCGCATCTGCACATACAAGAAAGCTAAACGCGTAATGAGAACAACTGCTTGGAATATAGTCAACATAAACAAACGACACATATGTGACAAACTCACAATCAACTACCGACCGACAACAGTTTGAAAGTTGTAAAATTTGAACATTTTTTAGATTTAAACTTTCAAAACTTGTTAACTTTGACCGTTTATGAAGATGCAATTGTTTTAGGTTTCAATCAGGTTTCAGGTGTTAAAGACTCGAGATCCAACATCGGGCAATCAAAAATAAGATAGAAATAAAATCTTTTTGGTTTTTATAAAGTTTATATTAAAACACACCTAAAATCTTTTTGGTATTTTTGAATATTTGAAATGTAAAGAGGGAAAGCAGTAAATAAATATATACAGAGATGCAGAAATAGAAAGCAGTAAATAAATATTTACAAACATTCTTTTTGCAAGTTTCGAGGGTAAGAGAATCATATCAGTGTACGGTCACGCCAAAACGCTCTTGTTGTTCAGTTAGTTAACATTAAGATACGCATCCTATAACGATTATCGGTATTGTTGTTCACTTAAGCTCAACTTAGCAGATGTAATCGCGGTTAGGGGATACATTAAGGTATGATTTATACTTACCCACTGGTGTTCATCCATACACGACACATCCCCGTATCAAGGTATGCACGAGAGTTCATCTTACTGATGAGTATATCATTTATCATCTGTTTTCAACGTATATGATGTGAGATACTCACTTATTTTGGATGAATACAAGCCCTATGTGATTAAATCACTTATTAATGAGGAACTTGATATTCGATGCATGCAGGGTACAAGAGCAAGTCCGTGAACAAGTTAGTACCATCGTACCAACAAATAGACGAACTTCACTCCCGGATAAACTGTGATATTTTATCACTTATTATTAGGGACATGTGATTGTTTATCATTTATTGAGGTCGGATGCATCGTGTATTATATACATGTTTGTATGATATGTACACGTATGTATGGTATCATGGAAGATCTAGAATTGCATCTCCGTTTTTTTCGGTAAAAGAAACAACCATGATACCCAGATGATAAACAGCATAAAGACCACGTATCTCAGAACATCGACAATCTATCAAACGAAATTTAGGTTCCAAGACCATATGCCAATGAGTGGTTCCCACACAGTATTCAGTCGATTTAGGTTTATATCACCCTGCACACTTTAAAATGATCGTGAGCCTACCGATACATCTTATATAGAGCTGCTTATTGATTTTCATTTTAAGTTCAAAGAGGTTTCGACAGACCACTGATGTACTATCATTTTCTTTTTTTTCTCACCAGGAAACTCATTTTTTGTTTTTCTATTGTTTTTGTGTTTTTGAAATTTTTCGATGTTTTTAAATTTTTAAAATTTTCAATTTTTTTGTATTTTTCGTTTTTACTCCCCTTAAAATGCAAAAAGTAAGAGAAATTAAGAAAACACAAACAAATATTTACAAAAATGATTTTCCGATGTTGGATTAACTCATGTTTTACCTCGATGCCGTTTACCAAAACTAATTTTAATTAGAATTTATCGAATTTTGGAAAAATCAGTTGGCATGTCAGTAATCGGTGTGGACCAAAACAACATGACGAGTTTCACATTGAAACAATTACGTGTGAGGTGATATTCGAGATCAATGTGTCTGGCCAAAGAGTGTTGTACGAGATGTTAGTAATTCGCAAAACAGCTTAAATATCGACAAAGATAGGAGAGATTAGAAATTTAAAACCGTAATCCTGCAATTTCTGCATGCATTGCCAGGAATCTGAGTGCTCTCCCAAACTGGATATCCACCCAGTGTGGATTTCAAGGTCGATTTTGCGGCTACTTCAATGAATCGAGAATTCTCTTTACAGCAACAAGATGATAAACCTTTCGGGTCCGGCTGGTAAGTGGCAAATGGAGCATGTGGGAAAGCTTGTACACATCATCATTGGATGGTTCATACATGATGTCTTCCACATGCTTTTGCACCAGCAAAGGTCTTCGTCTTTCTCCTTTAGAAGTAGTGTGCGGTTGATCAATCCATGCCAAGGTATCCGCACACCCGGTGTAGTTTGATCAACCAACACACTTTCTTCAATCACACCTTATAGAAAAGTACCCTACACATTCATCTTGTGGACTTTGAACTTCTTGTGGAAGAAAAATCCATGAATCTTCAAACAGCTTCAGACGTGCTGCAGGCGCGTACTTTTCATTGGAATCTTTCCTGGGGACACGATCAAAACCTTCAATAATCAAATTTTGGCACATTTTTCATCTTGTCGAATTTTTCAACTTCATTCAACCACATTCTTTAACCATCATTCCATCATCTGACATTTTTGTATTCTTTTCTCCTCTCTCCATCAAAGGCAACAATATTCTCCTTGGATATAATAATGTTTCAGAGCCTTATGTCGCCGATCTTGTGCATGGACGCTCCACTATCAACAATCCTAAGACCATCAATAGTTCCTCCTGGAACATCCTGCACACTCATTCAGAGATTAGTTGGAGAGAAGGACCCAAGCCTTCACAGACTTGGGTCGTCCGTCATCATCGAGAATTGTGACATCCATTTCCCGATGATTCGGAATTGATGTAGCTCCCCCTGAAACAGTTTCCGATTTTGGTTTCCAAATATGTTTTTGTTTTTCATTTTTAACATCTGATTTAACAGACTGTGTTTGTACAACCTCTGGTTTTAAAGCCTTTTCAACTTCTTTTCTTTGTTTCTTTTTCTGTTTCTTTTCTCATTGTTTAACAAGATGAGGGTCCTGTCTTGGTGAAACAGATCTTTTATGGTAACTGTTACCATGGGGGGCATCAACTTTTGCCTTTCCTTTCGTGAGATATGGATAGTTTCTGACAATGTAACCATACTCACCACATTCAAAACATGATCTCCGCTCCACAAACCTCGGAGTATCATAATTGTAAAAGCTTGATGATGAACTTCGTGATCTTGAGGTACTTGGTCCTACATCACAACAGTTTGTGTGTTGTGTGTAGTTGTTTTGACTGTTTCTTTTCAAAATTTTCTTTTGCATAACAAAATCTGTGTTGGATTTGTTTTCAAAATATTCAATTTTATCAGTCCCTCGAGACTTCACCCTCGAGACTTCACGAAGCTTATCTTTTGAAGCCTTTTCTTGTTTTGAGCTCTTTTGCCCTTTCTCGTTCCTTGATTAGCGTGATTTTGCTTTTGTCGAACTGGAAGTTTTTTATTTCCATATTTTTTCCGAACTTCGGCTTTTGGGATAGGAGTAGACTGAGTTACTACAACTCTTGGGCTCGACTTTCCCAAAAACTTACTGGTTGAATCCTCAAACACTTTATCAATCAAGGATTGATTAACATTCTTGATTGGGAAATCCTTGTCTGGATATATTTTATCAGATCCAATCAACGTGTAAAGAAAATTCACGCTTTCACAACTCTCAGACTCTTGCGCATACGTGGACTCAACCAGAATAGTCTTAGCAGGTTTTGCGGGAGGATCACATAGAATATGATTCTCAAGAGGTATGCCCTCTGCATCAGACTGTGCTGAGTTAGTATCTTCGGATTCATCATCTGAAGAATCAGCATCCTCAACAATGACTGGAGGATCCTGATTTTGTTCAGCAGTTGATACTTTCGTATCCGCTGACACATCCGAATCTGATGATACTTCCTTCTTGTAATCAAGTCCAGCTGCGAATTCCTCAACATCTAAAGGAACAGATGGCTCAAAGTGAGGTTTATCTTCCTCATCAGGCATCGCGGTATAATTGTGTCTAACAGGTGGAGGGCACTTCTTATATCCAATGCACGTGACATCATCTTTCTTTGTTTGTATGTCAATGATGTGATCAGGCACATACCTAGAGTTTGAGTAACTATCTAATCTAAGCTGGATCGTCTCATTTTCACACTTGACACATGCCAACTCTTTTTGTGCTTCCTCGAGCCTAGTGATGTAATTATTTATCACAGTTTGTTTTCTTGAAACCATTTTTGTTAGCTCGGACTTATCTTCCTTTAATGTGTCAATTATCTTTTTAAATTCATTTTCATGATTTTTGTGAAACATATTGGCCTCTGTGCACTTTGAAAGATCCATGATCAAACTTTGATTGTGGATAAATGTCACGTTGTACTTGCTTTGTATATCGTCATATTTGCTTTGCAGGTCAGACAATTTGCTTTGCAAATCAGACAATTTAGCACTTAAGTTAACAAAACTATCACACCTATCAGAACTTGGTTTATCGACACATACCTGACTGGATTCACCCTCAGACACTAACTCATTTGCCTCAGAATCGACAACCTCCCTCGATGATTCACATTCAGATCCATCCTCGCTTGAACTTATAACATCTTCAACTGAACTTCTGCCATGTTCAGAACTGTCGTCATTTCCCGAGGACTCACCATCGTTGACATTCTTGACAATTTCAGCATAAAAAGCCGTTCTTGTTTGACCACTGTTCTCTAACTGAACTGTCGGATAACAATCGACAGCAGATTTATCCCGTAGATTGACCTTTGATGGTTGAGGGTTATTTGACGATGTGGGAGCAGGGGTGGACCCAAGCCCACCCCAAGGTGGGCGGGCGCTCTCACACCCCTTTCAGCGGCGGAAGCACGAGGTGTGATCATGAAAGGTTCTCATTGCATACGAAAGGTAAACGTGCTATATGCTCGTAAAAACATCAAATACCATAATTTGAAAACATAAGTTTAGCGTTTATATCGCTAAGTTGCATAAAACATTGTCTTAAAAAGTTTACAACTTTATTTATAGATAAACTTAAGCGACATCCACAAGCATAAGCGAGACCGCGCGCACATCCATCCTAGTTACCTGAAATACATGTGAGTTTTGGAAAAACGTCAACATAATGTTGGTGTGAATTCATGCAGTTTTGTATTTCACGTTTGTATACTTTGTATGAAAACATAGTTTGTGAATAAATCAAGTTTTCATATATAAATTCAGTTTCATGTGTACACCACGTACTCATGTATAATTCAATCTTTTCTTGAGTACCCCACGTACTTCAAGTATAATTCAATCTTTTCTTGAGTACCCCACGTACTCAAGTATTCATCAATTTTTAATATGGTATGACTTTTATGTAAATGAAGTATTCCTGTAAGTATCAGGATTGTTAATAGGTTGCAAAGCCATTAACATGTGACACGACATAGGAAGTCACCAAACCTAAGGCATTTAATTGGTATATTCTGAGACACAAAAGCACTACTCGATTCTCGCCCTCACCGAGAGTGTGGCTGCCAGGCACCCGTTAGATCTAACCTTTTGTTCTGCGGTCTAGGTATATTGTTGATTAATGGTGCTTCTGTACCCTATTCGTGACACTATTTCTCATAACGCATCCTACTTGGTTCTCGTCCTCACCAAGCGCGTTTCTTGTTATCATTTCTCATAACGCATCCTACTTGGTTCTCGTCCTCACCAAGTGCGTTTCTTATTATCATTTCTCATAACGCATCCTACTTGGTTCTCGTCCTCACCAAGTGCGTTTCTTATTATCATTTCTCATAACGCATCCTACTTGGTTCTCGTCCTCACCAAGTGCGTTTCTTATTATCTTATATTTTGTCACACTTGGTTCTCGTTCTCACCAAGTGTACTTCTTGTATTTATATCATACCAATTATAAATATTGTACATTTGTACATGTATTTCACCCCCGAAGTTATAAAAACTGAAAACAGTTAAAGAGAAAAGGGGGAGCATGAACTCACAACTTTGCGTTCCTTGCGTCGTAAACTTCACCGGATTTGCTTAATTAACGACGTAACCTATACGCGTTTTCTTAACGTTAGTCACTAGACTTGTGTCGCACAAGTACAGTCACTCTCTTTTGTGTATATATTCTTGTGTTAAAAATATTTTATATTTTTAACTAGGTATCTTACTTATATTATTTTCTCAAAAATTAATATAAGTATCTCGTGTTTTGCACTCTGCACCCGAATTATGTATCTTGTATGTTGTATGTGTTTATTGTGTTTTATACTTCTCATGAGTATTTAGTGTATTTTTAAGTCTTCATACACTAGCACGTATAACACATACTATATACACTTAGCACAAAAGTTGATGATCAAATAATATATATTTTTCTCTCAAAAATATACATACTTATATCCATTTTTATTCTTGAAGAAATCCTCATTTCCTATCACCAAAAATTAGGGAAACCTTGGTAATATTTTTAAATATATTTTTAGGGAATAAGTTTCTCTAAAACTTATATTTTTCTAAGTGTCAAAATTTATAAAAATTTGACAGAGTTTACCCTAAAAATGGAGGTTTCCCATGTTTTCAAAACATGTGTTTATTTTCTTTTAAATCGTCAACAATCATCAACAACAATTATCAACAATAATTATCAACAACAATCACTAATTTCTCCATTTCATGAACTTGAATATTTACAAAAATGTGTAGTAACTTACTAGCACATTTAGTAAGCCTTGTTATCTTTAAGAATAAGTTTAATTTCTTAAAAACTTTATTTTTAAAGATCTTGAAGTTTCACAACTTTTAGTCATGATTTACGAAAATATTTCTTGGTTGAACTTCCTTGTTACACAAGTGTTTACACACTTGTTTATTTACTAAAAAATGCTTTTAGTTCATGTAAGATCCGGGTTTTAAACAAGACTAATATTTTTGCTTGGTTCTTTCGAAAAACCACTTGTAGATCTTTAGATCTACATGTTTAGAATCTTATTTTACAAGGAAAATTATGTTTACACAAGTTCCAAGTTCATGGTGGATGATTTCATCATCTTTTATATTTCTAACACTTAACATCCTACTAGTTCATGTTCTTGAACATGATCTAGTATGCGTAGATGATGATCCATCCAACTTTTACTAACCAACATCATCAAATATTCATAATCATACAAGATCTACAAGATTTACACACACATTTTCCCTTTATCCATTCTTTATCCATTATGTTCAAGACTTGTTCATATTCTTCTAAGTTTCTTCATATTTTACCATTCAATCATCTATTAACCACTAAAAATAAGAACAAGATGAAGTGTTTAAGCACTTACTACTAGCACAAGGCTAGGGAAGTTCAAGAGGACAAAAGAGGTGGATAAAAGCAAATGGTTGAGGTTCTTCAACTTCCGAAAGCTCTCGGCTTCTTTGTGCACCTTCTAACACCCTTGTATGTGCTTGGTTTATATGAGAATGGAAGGACAAAGGTGAGTGTGTGTGTGGTTGGGTTCGGCCGAGGGCACCAAGGGAGAAGGGAAAGAGCTTGTGTGTTTTAGTGTTTTGTGAGAAATGAGTTCATAATCCCATGTGTTCTATTAATAACCAACTTCATACATTAACCCATGGATATTATGTTTAGTAAAGCACAAGCATATCCATTATAATATTGAAATAAAATCAACCAAATGGGTCCCTTGTTGGAACCGTATACATGGGGGGGGGGGGGGGGGTTAGTAGGATAGGCATTAACTAAATTGGTTGATTATTAGTTGAAATCCAAGTATAAGTTGAGTGCTTTAGTTGTTAGATATTTATACGGGGTGTTAGGGTATTCGGGGACCCTAACTAGCCCAGAAAAATAAAAACAATGCTTCTAGCATTATTTTGGTGTTCCGGGTATAGTCCGGTTGTTCGGTTAGATACCGATTCGTTAAAGTGCTAAATTACACTTTTTAGTGTCTTTTAAGTACCCTTCTTGTACCCATTCAATTCCCAACACTTAGGGAAATATTCTGGATGATAAAACGAAATTTCTGCATAATATTCATATGTTTAAATGCTGAATTAAGCTGAATTATACAAAATTCTGCACTTAAAGTGCGTTTCGGGTGCTTTTTAGTGCTTATTTTTGCTTTCGCAATGTCTATAAATTAAACCCTTATATGTACTCTTGGGTTTTAATGTACTTTTGTCGTCGGACCTACACCTAGGCCTCAATTCTAATGTCTGACTGCTTTCTGCAGTTCAGTTGACACAGTGTGTCTTACCGGTGAGTTTACTATTAGTTCTAACGCAACGCTCTCGTTTATGCATAAAGCAATATTTTGTAGTATACAACGTGCATGAATTCACTTGTTTAGTATGTGTTCAGACATTGCTGACAATTAAGCACATAATTGCAGTCATTAAGCAATAATTAAAGTGTACGGAAATTACCGGTTTGGTGCCAGTTGTCACAGTCTCCCCCCGTTAAAAGAATTTCGTCCCGAAATTCAGGCTGAACTAACTCTCGCTGGAGTCTTCTTGAATAGGTGGGGATACTTTTCTTTGAACTGGTCTTCACGTTCCCATGTGTACTCGGGTCCGTGCTTAGAGCTCCAACGTACTTTGATAAGTTTCACACTGCTCCTCCTGGTCTTGTTGACTTTCCAGTCGGTAACCTCAACGGGTTGTTCTGTAAATCGGAGGGCTTCATCAATATGCACTTCATCCATCGGGATGATCACGTTTTCTTGTGTTGGACTCTTCTTCAGGTTGGATACATGAAACGAATCATGTACTCCATTAAGTTCTTCCGGTAATTCCAACTTGTATGCCACGGTACCAATTCTTTTCAATATTCTGAATGGTCCGATGTATCGTGGATTCAGCTTTCCACGCTTTCCAAATCTGACTACGCCCTTCCAAGGTGAGACTTTTAACAACACTTTGTCTCCCACCTTGAATTCTACTGATTTTCTTTTCGGATCAGCGTAGCTCTTTTGTTGATCTCGAGCCGCCTTAATGCGCTCTCGGATCTGCACAATCTTGTCGGTTGTCTCTTGTACAAGTTCAGGGCCAACCATACATTTATCTCCAGCGTCTCCCCAACATAAGGGCGATCGGCATTTGCGGCCATACAGAGCTTCGAACGGTGCGGCTTTTATGCTCGTATGATAACTTTTATTGTAGGAAAACTCAACTAAAGGTAGATGAGTATCCCAGCTGCCGCCTAGATCCATGGCACATGCACGAAGCATATCTTCTAACGTTTGTATAGTCCGTTCGCTCTGGCCGTCTGTTTGCGGATGGAATGCCGTGCTCAGATCTAACTGAGATCCAAAGGCTTCCTGAAATGATTACCAGATTCTTGAGACAAAACGTCCATCTCTGTCTGAAATGATTGAGATTGGCACTCCATGTCGTGCCACAATTTCTCTTAAGTATATCTCAGCAAGCTTTCCAGTGCTGTCTTTTTCTCGGATCGGTAGGAAGTGCGCAGACTTCGTTAATCGATCAACTATTACCCATATCATATCGTGCCTTCCCGGGGTCCTGGGTAATTTCGTTATGAAGTCCATCGAGATTTGTTCCCACTTCCACACGGGAATCTCTGGTTGTTCTAGTAGGTCGGACGGTTTCTGATATTCTGCCTTAACCTTGGCACAGGTTAGGCATTTTCCAACATAAACAGCAACGTCGCTTTTGAGTCTCGACCACCAATAGTATTCTTTCAAGTCTTGATACATTTTGTCCGATCCTGGATGGATCGAATATCTCGACTTGTGGGCTTCATTAAGGATGACTTCTCGTATGCCACCATAGAGTGGAACCCAAATACGCTTCTTGAAGTATAAGGCTCCCTCTTCGTTTGGCACCATGTATTTCAGCATACCCCGAAGGTATTCAGCTTTACGGTTTTCCATCTTAAGGGCTTCTTGTTGTGCATCACGAATGCGTGCAGTGAGGTTCGTTCGAATCGTCATTTCCAATGCTCGAACCCTTAGGGTCTTAACCCTTTCTTTTCGGCTCAACGCGTCCGCTACAACGTTTGCCTTTCCAGGATGATACTTAATCTCACAGTCATAATCGTTCAGCAGCTCGACCCAACGTCGCTGGCGCATATTCAATTCCTTCTGATCAAATATGTGTTGTAAGCTTTTGTGATCTGTGAAAATTGTACATCGAGTACCATATAAATAATGTCGCCAAATCTTCAAGGCGAATACCACTGCACCTAGTTCCAAGTCGTGCGTGGTGTAATTTCTCTCATGAACCTTCAGTTGTCTTGAAGCGTAAGCGATGACTTTTTGGCGTTGCATGAGCACGCAACCCAAGCCTTGTCGTGAGGCGTCGCAGTATACCACGAAGTCTTCAGTGCCTTCGGGTAATGATTGTATCGGTGCATCGCAGAGCTTGTTCTTAAGTAGCTGAAAGGCTTCTTCCTGTTTGTGACCCCAGTCGTATTTCTTGTCTTTCTGTGTAAGGGTCGTTAGCGGTTGAGCTATTTTTGAGAAATTCTCAATAAACCGTCGATAATAGCCCGCTAAGCCCAAAAATTGACGAACTTCAGTTGGGGTTTTGGGGGCTTCCCAATTCTTTATTGCTTCTATCTTGGACGGGTCTACATGAATGCCCTTCTCATTCACAACGTGACCAAGAAATTGTACTTCGCGAATCCAGAATTCGCATTTCGAGAACTTTGCATAAAGCTTCTCTTTCTTCAGTAGTTCCAAGATGGTTCTGAGATGTTGCTCGTGCTCTTCTTTCGTTCGCGAGTAAATCAGGATATCATCGATAAATACAATCACGAATTTATCGAGATATGGTTTGCATACGCGGTTCATCAGATCCATAAAGACCGCTGGTGCATTCGTCAACCCAAACGGCATCACAAGAAATTCGTAGTGCCCATATCGCGTCCTGAATGCAGTCTTTGGTACGCTTTCCTCTTGGATTCTCAGCTGATGATATCCAGATCGAAGGTCGATCTTGGAATAGTAGCTTGATCCTTGCAGTTGATCAAATAAGTCATCAATCCTTGGTAGCGGGTACCGATTCTTGATAGTGAGCTTGTTCAGTTCCCTGTAATCGATACACATCCGCAGTGTTCCATCCTTCTTCTTCACGAACAATACTGGAGCTCCCCAGGGTGAGAAGCTTGGCCTTATGAATCCTTTATCCAACAACTCCTGGAGTTGTGTAGACAATTCCTGCATTTCGGATGGTGCAAGTCGATAGGGTGCCTTAGCTACAGGAGCAGCTCCCGGAACCAAGTCTATACGGAATTCGACTTGTCGTTGCGGAGGTAGTCCTGGCAGATCTTCAGGGAACACATCAGGAAATTCCTTCACCACAGGAATGTCTTCAAGTTTTGGCTCCACAGCCTTCTTGTCTATAACGTGTGCTAGGAAAGAGACATATCCTTTCCTCAAGCACTTCTGTGCCTTCATACAACTGATGATTCGAAGAGGCGCGTCTCGTTTTTCTCCATGCACATTGAGAGTTTCACCATTCGCTAAAGGGATGCGAATGATTTTCTCATGACAAATAACTTCAGCTTTGTTCTTGGACAACCAGTCCATCCCGACTACTACAACGAAGCTACCCAATTGAATAGGTAGGAGGTCGATGCTAAATATTCGTTCACCAAGTTCTAGTGTGCAGCCTCTAACAACTTCGCCCGATTCAACAAGTTTACCATTGGCTAGTTCTATGGAATAAGGAATTTCTAATCTACTAGATTCTATTCTGAGTATGCGTTTAAATTCCACAGACATGAAGCTATAATCGGCTCCAGTGTCAAATAATATGGATGCAAAGTGATTGTTAATGAGAAACGTACCGGTGACCACGTTAGGGTCCTCGCGTGCGTTCTTTGCTCCAATCACAAATGCTCTAGCCTGAGCATTGTTTCTCTCTGGGCAGTTCTTCATGAAATGATCATTGCTTCCACACTTGAAGCATCCTTGGTTCTGCCCTTTCCCGTTACCATTCTTGTTACCAGCACCGTTTCCATTTCGGTTCTTTCCTTTTCCCCAACAGTCTTCTGTTTGATGACCCAATTTACCACATTTGTCACACCTTGGAATGCGACAAGCTCCATCATGATGATACTTACATTTTTGGCATCTAGGCATGGAACCTTGGTATGCTTTGGTTGCATGGGTTTTCGCCTCCTGAGACGGGTTAGCGTCACGCTTCTTGTTGTTGAAACCCTTATTGTTACGAGTTGCTTGGTTCAGGTTTGCATGTTTTCTTTTCTTGTCACCGGACGACTCAGCATGCATCTCGGTCTTCTCTGTTGGGTTCAATGATAACTTCTTCATACGAACACAATCTTCAGTTAGGCTGACAGCCAGAGTTACAGCCTCGGTGATTGTTTGTGGTTTGGCCGATGTCACCATGCCACGAAACTCTGGGGCCAGTCCCCAAATGTAGCGTTCGACACGCTTAAATTCGGGAGTCACCATGTAGGGAATCACTCTAGACAGGTCGTGGAACCTTCGAGTATAACTGCTAATATCCGCACCTTCCATGGTCAAGTGCAAGAACTCCGTTTCCAGACTTTGGAGTTCAGCACGAGAGCAATACTTCTCTCTCATTCTTTCCTTCAGTTCCTCCCAGGTTAGGCCATAAGCGGCATTATCGCCCAAAGTTTGGACTTGAAAGTTCCACCAAGTCAGAGCTTCATCGATGAATAACCCAGTAGCAAAGGTGACTTGTTGATCCATGGTACACTTGCTCATGCGGATAGTAGCTTCAGTCTTCTTCGTCCAGCGTACGAAGGCTACTGCACCTCCTGTGCCGTCGTAGTTCATCGGCTTGCAGTCGAGGAACTGCTTGAGAGTGAAGCCTTGAACTGCGTTGCCTCCAGACAAATCTCCATGCCTGTTACGTCTAGCATTGCTTGGTCCTCCACTGTCTTGAGTTCGGTTCGCCTTGTACCGGGCGATAGCAGCGGAGATCCTTTCTTCCAGTAGAGCTTCCAGCTCTTCGGCAATTCTTGGCAGTGGGGGAGGAGGAGGTTGGTCACGAGCGTTCACAGCTCTTCTGGGTGCCGTGTTCTGACGAACACAACCCATTAGGTTTAGGCATTTGTTTGATATCGTCATAGTAGCATATATATTCACAGGTATATATACCACGTAAGTGTCATCAAACAATTATTACTCCAACAGAGTACTTAGTAGGCTTGCACTGAGGGGATCTATACGTGACAAGACTTGCTGTGGTTTCTGTGCACTGAATTCCATAATTATGTATGCATCCATAATTACGTAACTCCTTGTACAGTCCGCCCAGTTCGTTTCATCCTCGTATCTCTTCCTTCAGATGGGCCATCGCTTTTAGGTAAAGTCACATATACTTGTGACATTCTACTTCTAGTACATGCTAATTATCACACATAATTGCAAGTAATTTCTAGTCAATGACAAGTGCTACTCAAGTGCACTCTAAGTTTCGTAGTGTCTTTTCTAGACTCATGTAAACAGTTTCAGGTAGTGGATGTCGCGAGACGTTTTATGCAATGAAAACTCTTTCAAAAATTGTTTTCGTGAATGGATCCTAGAGATTGTAGACTAGACTCTAGAAGGAATCCTGGTTCACTACAATCGCAGCTCAGATACCAATCTGTCACACCCCTTTCTGCGGCGGAAGCACGAGGTGTGATCATGAAAGGTTCTCATTGCATACGAAAGGTAAACATGCTATATGCTCGTAAAAACATCAAATACCATAATTTGAAAACATAAGTTTAGCGTTTATATCGCTAAGTCGCATAAAACATTGTCTTAAAAACTTTACAACTTTATTTAAAGATAAACTTAAGCGACATCCACAAGCATAAGCGAAACCGCACGCACATCCATCCTAGTTACCTGAAATACATGTGAGTTTTGGAAAAACGTCAACATAATGTTGGTGTGAATTCATGCAGTTTTGTATTTCACGTTTGTATACTTTGTATGAAAACATAGTTTGTGAATAAATCAAGTTTTCATATATAAATTCAGTTTCATGTGTACACCACGTACTCATGTATAATTCAATCTTTTCTTGAGTACCCCACGTACTTCAAGTATAATTCAATCTTTTCTTGAGTACCCCACGTACTCAAGTATTCATCAATTTTTAATATGGTATGACTTTTATGTAAATGAAGTAATTCTGTAAGTATCAGGATTGTTAATAGGTTGCAAAGCCATTAACATGTGACACGACATAGGAAGTCACCAAACCTAAGGCATTTAATTGGTATATTCTGAGACACAAAAGCACTACTCGATTCTCGCCCTCACCGAGAGTGTGGCTGCCAGGCACCCGTTAGATCTAACCTTTTGTTCTGCGGTCTAGGTATATTGTTGATTAATGGTGCTTCTGTACCCTATTCGTGACACTATTTCTCATAACGCATCCTACTTGGTTCTGGTCCTCACCAAGCGCGTTTCTTGTTATCATTTCTCATAACGCATCCAACTTGGTTCTCGTCCTCACCAAGTGCGTTTCTTATTATCATTTCTCATAACGCATCCTACTTGGTTCTCGTCCTCACCAAGTGCGTTTCTTATTATCATTTCTCATAACGCATCCTACTTGGTTCTCGTCCTCACCAAGTGCGTTTCTTATTATCTTATATTTTGTCACACTTGGTTCTCGTTCTCACCAAGTGTACTTCTTGTATTTATATCATACCAATTATAAATATTGTACATTTGTACATGTATTTCACCCCCGAAGTTATAAAAACTGAAAACAGTTAAAGAGAAAAGGGGGAGCATGAACTCATAACTTTGCGTTCCTTGCATCGTAAACTTCACCGGATTTGCTTAATTAACGTCATAACATATACGCGTTTTCTTAACGTTAGTCACTAGACTTGTGTCGCACAAGTACAGTCACTCTCTTTTGTGTATATATTCTTGTGTTAAAAATATTTTATATTTTTAACTAGGTATCTTACTTATATTATTTTCTCAAAAATTAATATAAGTATCTCGTGTTTTGCACTCTGCACCCGAATTATGTATCTTGTATGTTGTATGTGTATTTTGTGTTTTATACTTCTCATGAGTATTTAGTGTAGTTTTAAGTCTTAATACACTAGCACGTATAACACATACTATATACACTTAGCACAAAAGTTGGTGATCAAATAATATATATTTTTCTCTCAAAAATATACATACTTATATCCATTTTTATTCTTGAAGAAATCCTCATTTCCTATCACCAAAAATTAGGGAAACCTTGGTAATTATTTCACGTTTGTATACTTTGTATGAAAACATAGTTTGTGAATAAATCAAGTTTTCATATATAAATTCAGTTTCATATGTACACCACGTACTCATGTATAATTCAATCTTTTCTTGAGTACCCCACGTACTTCAAGTATAATTCAATCTTTTCTTGAGTACCCCACGTACTCAAGTATTCATCAATTTTTAATATGGTATGACTTTTATGTAAATGAAGTATTCCTGTAAGTATCAGGATTGTTAATAGGTTGCAAAGCCATTAACATGTGACACGACATAGGAAGTCACCAAACCTAAGGCATTTAATTGGTATATTCTGAGACACAAAAGCACTACTCGATTCTCGCCCTCACCGAGAGTGTGGCTGCCAGGCACCCGTTAGATCTAACCTTTTGTTCTGCGGTCTAGGTATATTGTTGATTAATGGTGCTTCTGTACCCTATTCGTGACACTATTTCTCATAACGCATCCTACTTGGTTCTGGTCCTCACCAAGCGCGTTTCTTGTTATCATTTCTCATAACGCATCCTACTTGGTTCTCGTCCTCACCAAGTGTGTTTCTTATTATCATTTCTCATAACGCATCCTACTTGGTTCTCGTCCTCACCAAGTGCGTTTCTTATTATCTTATATTTTGTCACACTTGGTTCTCGTTCTCACCAAGTGTACTTCTTGTATTTATATCATACCAATTATAAATATTGTACATTTGTACATGTATTTCACCCCCGAAGTTATAAAAACTGAAAACAGTTAAAGAGAAAAGGGGGAGCATGAACTCACAACTTTGCGTTCCTTGCGTCGTAAACTTCACCGGATTTGCTTAATTAACGTCGTAACCTATACGCGTTTTCTTAACGTTAGTCACTAGACTTGTGTCGCACAAGTACAGTCACTCTCTTTTGTGTATATATTCTTGTGTTAAAAATATTTTATATTTTTAACTAGGTATCTTACTTATATTATTTTCTCAAAAATTAATATAAGTATCTCTTGTTTTGCACTCTGCACCCGAATTATGTATCTTGTATGTTGTATGTGTATTTTGTGTTTTATACTTCTCATGAGTATTTAGTGTAGTTTTAAGTCTTAATACACTTGCACGTATAACACATACTATATACACTTAGCACAAAAGTTGGTGATCAAATAATATATATTTTTCTCTCAAAAATATACATACTTATATCCATTTTTATTCTTGAAGAAATCCTCATTTCCTATCACCAAAAATTAGGGAAACCTTGGTAATTATTTCACGTTTGTATACTTTGTATGAAAACATAGTTTGTGAATAAATCAAGTTTTCATATATAAATTCAGTTTCATGTGTACACCACGTACTCATGTATAATTCAATCTTTTCTTGAGTACCCCACGTACTTCAAGTATAATTCAATCTTTTCTTGAGTACCCCACGTACTCAAGTATTCATCAATTTTTAATATGGTATGACTTTTATGTAAATGAAGTATTCCTGTAAGTATCAGGATTGTTAATAGGTTGCAAAGCCATTAACATGTGACACGACATAGGAAGTCACCAAACCTAAGGCATTTAATTGGTATATTCTGAGACACAAAAGCACTACTCGATTCTCGCCCTCACCGAGAGTGTGGCTGCCAAGCACCCGTTAGATCTAACCTTTTGTTCTGCGGTCTAGGTATATTGTTGATTAATGGTGCTTCTGTACCCTATTCGTGACACTATTTCTCATAACGCATCCTACTTGGTTCTGGTCCTCACCAAGCGCGTTTCTTGTTATCATTTTTCATAACGCATCCTACTTGGTTCTCGTCCTCACCAAGTGCGTTTCTTATTATCATTTCTCATAACGCATCCTACTTGGTTCTCGTCCTCACCAAGTGCGTTTCTTATTATCATTTCTCATAACGCATCCTACTTGGTTCTCGTCCTCACCAAATGCGTTTCTTATTATCTTATATTTTGTCACACTTGGTTCTCGTTCTCACCAAGTGTACTTCTTGTATTTATATCATACCAATGGGTTGAGTTCATTTCAGAACTCTAAATAACTACAGAACTTTCAGAACTCCTAATAAACAATCATTTTATATATAAGTTTTTGTATTTAGGAGCTTTTTATCATCTATTATATGTATTTCTTTGATTACATACATGTTAAAAGTAGTTTACATATGTTTAATTGCCAAAATTATATATATGTGTCATAACTAATTACATATATGTAAAAAAACTAGTGTACATATGTGTAATTATAAAATTACATATAAAAATGATAAAATTACTCTTAACATGTATGTAATCGTAAAAATACACATAATAAATGATAAAATTATCCTAAACATAGAAATATATAAATAAAAAGATTGTTTATTAGGAGTTCTGCGAGTTCTGTAAATATTTATGGTTCTGAAATGATCCTGGCCCTTATAAATATTGTACATTTGTACATGTATTTCACCCCCGAAGTTATAAAAACTGAAAACAGTTAAAGAGAAAAGGGGGAGCATGAACTCACAACTTTGCGTTCCTTGCGTCGTAAACTTCACTGGATTTGCTTAATTAACGTCGTAACCTATACGCGTTTTCTTAACGTTACTCACTAGACTTGTGTCGCACAAGTACAGTCACTCTCTTTTGTGTATATATTCTTGTGTTAAAAATATTTTATATTTTTAACTAGGTATCTTACTTATATTATTTTCTCAAAAATTAATATAAGTATCTCTTGTTTTGCACTCTGCACCCGAATTATGTATCTTGTATGTTGTATGTGTATTTTGTGTTTTATACTTCTCATGAGTATTTAGTGTAGTTTTAAGTCTTAATACACTTGCACGTATAACACATACTATATACACTTAGCACAAAAGTTGGTGATCAAATAATATATATTTTTCTCTCAAAAATATACATACTTATATCCATTTTTATTCTTGAAGAAATCCTCATTTCCTATCACCAAAAATTAGGGAAACCTTGGTAATTATTTCACGTTTGTATACTTTGTATGAAAACATAGTTTGTGAATAAATCAAGTTTTCATATATAAATTCAGTTTCATTTGTACACCACGTACTCATGTATAATTCAATCTTTTCTTGAGTACCCCACGTACTTCAAGTATAATTCAATCTTTTCTTGAGTACCCCACGTACTCAAGTATTCATCAATTTTTAATATGGTATGACTTTTATGTAAATGAAGTATTCCTGTAAGTATCAGGATTGTTAATAGGTTGCAAAGCCATTAACATGTGACACGACATAGGAAGTCACCAAACCTAAGGCATTTAATTGGTATATTCTGAGACACAAAAGCACTACTCGATTCTCGCCCTCACCGAGAGTGTGGCTGCCAGGCACCCGTTAGATCTAACCTTTTGTTCTACGGTCTAGGTATATTGTTGATTAATGGTGCTTCTGTACCCTATTCGTGACACTATTTCTCATAACGCATCCTACTTGGTTCTGGTCCTCACCAAGCGCGTTTCTTGTTATCATTTCTCATAACGCATCCAACTTGGTTCTCGTCCTCACCAAGTGCGTTTCTTATTATCATTTCTCATAACGCATCCTAGTTGGTTCTCGTCCTCACCAAGTGCGTTTCTTATTATCTTATATTTTGTCACACTTGGTTCTCGTTCTCACCAAGTGTACTTCTTGTATTTATATCATACCAATTATAAATATTGTACATTTGTACATGTATTTCACCCCCGAAGTTATAAAAACTGAAAACAGTTAAAGAGAAAAGGGGGAGCATGAACTCACAACTTTGCGTTCCTTGCGTCGTAAACTTCACCGGATTTGCTTAATTAACGTCGTAACCTATACGCGTTTTCTTAACGTTAGTCACTAGACTTGTGTCGCACAAGTACAGTCACTCTCTTTTGTGTATATATTCTTGTGTTAAAAATATTTTATATTTTTAACTAGGTATCTTACTTATATTATTTTCTCAAAAATTAATATAAGTATCTCGTGTTTTGCACTCTGCACCCGAATTATGTATCTTGTATGTTGTATGTGTATTTTGTGTTTTATACTTCTCATGAGTATTTAGTGTAGTTTTAAGTCTTAATACACTAGCACGTATAACACATACTATATACACTTAGCACAAAAGTTGGTGATCAAATAATATATATTTTTCTCTCAAAAATATACATACTTATATCCATTTTTATTATTGAAGAAATCCTCATTTCCTATCACCAAAAATTAGGGAAACCTTGGTAATATTTTTAAATACATTTTTAGGGAATAAGTTTCTCAAAAACTTATATTTTTCTAAGTGTCAAAATTTATAAAAATTTGACAGAGTTTCCCCTAAAAATGGAGGTTTCCCATGTTTTCAAAACAGGTGTTTATTTTCTTTTAAATCGTAAACAATCATCAACAACAATTATCAACAATAATCATCAACAACAATCACTAATTTCTCCATTTCATGAACTTGAATATTTACAAAAATGTGTAGTAACTTACTAGCACATTTAGTAAGTCTTGTTATCTTTAAGAATAAGTTTTGTTGGTGCATACATCTGTCGTCTTCGTCTTATATCGAGTCTTGGATACGTTGCGGTTCAGAACAAGCATGATGTCATCATTCATAATGATGACATCACACTCATGACATCATTCATTACATCATGGAATATCTACATATATGAAACGAAATTATATGCCATATACGACAAAACAGCATGTGCACTTGAATTGAAAGTTATCTTTTTCGCTTGAAAGAGTGGTGCTTGGTCGCTTGAGCGTGACCGCTTGAAGATGTATATGTAATTTCAAGCGATCAAGCATAGGCTATATATAGGTTCATTTGTCATTTGAAGCGAGTAGATAGATTAGAGCCTTGTAACTTGTACCGAAGTGCTGCCGGTATATTTTGTGCTTGTAATTGTTGATAATTCATTATACACGAGGTTTAAAGTGATAAATAAGCTGTTTCTACATTCGTTTCTTAGTTTCCGCCTCTGAAACGGATTTAATCTCTTCTGAACGACTCGTTTGGGTCACAAACCGATCCTACAAGTGGTATCAGAGCTCAGGAGGAAGAGATTTTGCAAAAACAGCTTGTTTTTTTTTTTTCACTTTTCTATTTTCTACACCATTCTTTTACAAATTAAAAAAAATTTCACGGATAAAAACAGCTCAAATTCACATATCTTATGCGTAATCATGTATTAATGAATCCTGGAAAGTTTCAGCATTAAAATCGAATTAAAACCGGTAAAAAATCACTTGTCCGCTTGAAATTTGTTCGTATTTGCTGATGTCATCAACTGTTCAAGCGATCAGAACACGTTGAGTCCGCTTGAAACTGGTTTGTCCGCTTGAAATTGTTTGGTCGCTTGAAAATATAAACCAACACACCGCTTGAAAAGTATATCGTGTATCGTGAAAGTACATTGAATTCGAAGTGTCAGTTGGTTGGGATAAGATACCACATGCTTGTGTCGGTTTGCATTTGAAAGATGATAAAGATGTGTAAGTTGGTTATAAAATCAAGTATCACAAGTCTCGAGATATAGAGATTCGGTTTGCAAGTGATAACTTTTTAGAGGTCAAATAGAATTGTTTCGATATTAAAAGTTGTCGGTTTGCATGTGTGTTGGATAGTTTGCATGTGATAACAATTAATTCAGTGTGTTGTGTGTCAGTCGCATGTGAATTGGGTTCACAAATTTGACATAGTGTCTCGGGTCTACAAGTGGAAAAGAAATCATATGGTAGTGTCAGTTTGCATGTGATATTGTTGGTCATAGTGGTGGTCTCATCAGATTTTTGGTCAAATCATATTGAGGGGAATTTAAAGGCTCATGTGAACAATAGTCATCGGTTAAATTTTAAAAGTATCAGCCCACTACATTTGATGTCCAATGAGATTTGTGTGGTGATCAAAATTGTCGACTAAGTGGATTTAGAGGCCCAATCACAGTTTTGGTATTAATTACATAAGTCAGCATTTTAGTTCACGAGACATCAGACTTGATTTTGTGTTGATACAATTAAAATAGTTTTGTTTGCATAGCCCATATGATATAATAATCTCGGCACAATATTATTACAACGGCCCATCTAAAGTTTTAGGTTGTGTGTTGTTAAAAGCCCATTTGAGAATTTGAGTTTATATGTGTTAGTTGTTCGAGTCGTGTGTGATTTTAGTTCAAATTGTTTGAATAGAATTTACAGGTTGTGTGGTTTGACATTAAAATCCATTCGCACCAAATATGTTCACTTCGCACGGTGTGTACTCAGGTCGCGTGGTTTGAGTCGTGGTTTCTGTCAGTTCGTACAGTCTGAAGTTCAAAAGTTTCAAAGAGTCAAGTCGTTTAAAAACGATTTGGGTCATAGCAGTCCGCACTGTTGGTCAACGTTCAGTTCACACAGAAAATCACCAGTTTGGGTACCAGTCTTATTCAATTAATTGACAAACGTTTAAACTGATTGTGTTTTTTGTTTGTTTGTTTGTCAGGTATTTTACAAGGTGATACAGCTCATTTGAAAATTCGAAACATGGAGAACGAATTCTACAATGCTTTTGCTAGTCCAGTTACAATCACTCAGAGTGCTTTGCATGAAAATGAAACCGGGACGTCTCAGAAACCACCCAAACTCATGGATATTGATGATTACAATGGATGGTCCGAACGGTTTGGAAATTGGGTTGAAGCTTATCACTTAGATGTGTGGGAACACACTGAAGAACCATATGTTAGACCCACAACGAATAATATTCAGCAAACAATTCGAGAAATGAGTACGGAAGATAAAAAGAAATATCGAGATGAGAAATTGATGGTGAGTCTGCTTCAGCAAGCAATAAAAGAAGATATCTTGATACTGCTTCAACATGATGGAACTGCTTACTCAATCTAGACAGAATTGGAAGCAAAATTTGTTGGAAGTGATGATATGCTCAAAAACAAGATGTCTCTCATGAAGAAAGAGTTTGATTTATTCCGTGGTTTAAAATCTGAAAACACCAAGCAAATAATTGATAGATATTGTAACTTGGTGAGAAATATGACAAAACTTGGTATTAAAAAGTATACCGATGAATTGATTGAAAAACTTGCAGATGCACTACCTCATGAAACTTGGGGAACATTTCTGATGATGCTGAGATCCAACAGAAAAGATTATAAAAACATGACACTGGGAGACTTCATCAAACATTTGGAAGCTCAAGAGATGGAGCAGAGGAAGATTGCTAGGATGAAGAACTACGATGGAGAACAAGATATCAGTTTGTATTACAAAGGTGGTGTCAACGAAAAGTCAAATTATTCTCCAAAAATTGAAACTGCTTACAGTGTGAAAGATTCTTCTGAAAAGAAATCATCCCAGGGATCAAGCAGCACTAGATTTTCATCATTCGATCCAAACATTTCTGCAACAAAGAATGGAAGAAAACTTCAATGCAATATTGTATTAAATCTTGAAAGTGATCAAGATTATTCTGAAGAAGTTGCCAAAAATCAAATGTCTTTGTTGGGAATGGTGTTAGAGTCCTATAGTAGTTTTGTGGCCGGAAGGATCGGTAATCCAATGCTCACGAAAGAGGATTACGATCAAATCGATGCTGAGGAAATGGAATTGATGGATATTAAATGGTGCATGGCCAGTGTAATGAGAAGAGCTGAGAAGTTTAAACAAATTACTGGAAGAAATGATTTCCTGGATGCAAGTGTTTCAAATTTAGGCTTTGATAAATCTAAAGTTACTTGTTTTCGTTGCAGGGAAAAGGGGCATTTCAAGAGAGAGTGCAAAAATCGTGAAGCTACTGGAGCCCAGAATCCTTTTGGAAACAACGATTATCACAAAAAGGCGATTTATCATCAAATCACACCACCAGCACTGCATCAGGCACAAACTGCACATGGAATGATGGAGATTAAAGATTCAAAGAAAACTTGTCTGGGAAAGGATGGTGGATTCAGTTGGGATAAATATGTTCCAACAAACAGCAAAGTGTGTTTGGCAGAACAAGATGATGAAAAGTTAGCTGAAGGTTTCAATTGGGATAATTTTTGCCCAGATCAAGAACTTATGGCCAAAGAGATGTCCAAAAACACTTCAAATGTTAACGCTTTCATTGCAAATGCTTATGATTTGAAATGTGCTGAAAAGTGCAGAAAAGTCATGGAAGCTGCTGAAGCAAGACGGAGAAAGCTTGAAGAAGAGGAAGAAGAGGAAGAGAGATTAAAAGCTGAAGCTAAAGCTGAGAAAAAAAGAAGAGCTGAATTTTTACAATCAAACCGAACAGTCAAAGATGTTCCTGAATTTGAAGTCAAAGTTGATGCAGAACCTGTCAAAGTTCCTGAAAAGTGCGTGAACTGTGATTCTTTAATCAAGCAAAACAATGAGTTGCTGCACAACATAAACAGATTGAAAGAATCTTATGATACATTGAACAGAGAAATCAACAAGTATACTGATTCAAATGGTGAACAAGTTGTGGCAATGAATACGCTGAAGAAAGCATACCTGAGACAGATGGATGATGTCAACTTTCACATAAAGAAATGTGTTGATCTGGAGTTGAAGTTGGCAACACAAAAGATAGAAACTGAAAGAGTCAACAAGTTATTAGAAAGTTACTCATGTTCTACTTTTGTTATTGACAGGATTTATCCAGTTGTGGAAGAATTGAAGACGTTTGAAGAAGTGAAGACGTCTGAAGAAAAGAAATATGTGACAAAAGATGAAGTGAAGACTTCTGGTAAGAAACCAAGTGTGGTCTACACTAGATGTCCACCCCCGGTCGAAAATGGATTTTTACCTCGAAATCCAAATTCTGAAAGAGTCGAAAAGGCAATAAATTTACAATGGGAGTCTGGGACATCGGATAACTTGCCAGAAAATATTGATGTCACGTATACGTCATCCGACACGGATCATGAGTCAAAGTTGATAAAAAGTGTGGTCGATCAGGTGTTAGATAAAGATGACAGTGAGGAGTCAAACATGGAGTCCAAACCCGAGTCAAAGTCTGAGTCTGATGCGTCAAAGTCTACAATCAAAAAGGACAAACGGGTTTATGACAAACAATTTTTGCTATCGAAATCTAATTTGAATGATGAATCAATCAAAGTAGCATATACTTTGAAAGGTTCTGACAAATTATATTCTGATGAGAGTTTTCCAATAAGAAGCGTTCGATTTGAAATGATTCAAAAGGTTTTCAAAATTACAGAAATTAATATTTCTGAAATAAAAGATTTAAATCTTATCGGAAAATCTAAACAATACACTTCAAGAGTACAACAAAGAATTAACAAGAAAATGGGTTACAATTGTGGTTACAGTTTCCAAAAGAAACCAAACCATAATCGTAATTTCAAAAAGAAAGGTCTTGGTTTTATACCACCGAAAAATTATAAAAATGAAAAAAATTCTAAACCAAAAACTGTGTTTGTTTCAGGAAATTTTTTAGATGCTGAGAAAGAGCAAGCATTCATAAAGGAGACAAATCAGGAATTCCTTGCCAAGAAGCAAGAAGAGTTGAAGAAAAATCATGTTCCAAAGAATATAGAAACCAGAACCTGTTTTCAGTGCAAGATTGCTGGTCATGTTGCTAGGAATTGTCCGAAAACATTCAAACCAAAACAGGAAGTATCTGGTAAACTGAAAGAGAAAGTTGTTGAGAAAACTGAACTTTCAACCCGAAAGTTCACAGGCTTTGAAAATTCAATCTTTGAGAAGGGAGAATGTTCAAAGAATGTGGTTAAAAGAAAAGAAAATCTGATAAATCAAAAATGGGTTGTTAAGGGTTCAGGAAACAGTTCTGGTGATGAATCTGATTCCACAAAATCAGAGGAGCCAAAAGTTGTTAAAGAAAAGGTTGAAAAATCAGTTCCAAAAGTGGATGATGTGAATTTTCCACCTTTGAGTGCTAAAAATTTTAAAAAGAGAGTTGAGAAAGTTGAAATTTCAAATCAATTTTATTCTGACAAGAAGAAATTTGATGTTGATAAAGCTTTCAACGGAACTGTGAAACACATTTTTGGCAAAATGATCAATGGTAAGGCCAAAGGTGTTAAAGAATTTTACGCTGCCAAAAGAGGAGGTCACAGGTTAGTTGAAAGAAAAGATGATGAAGAGGTTGTTACACCCAAAGAAGGTCAGGCTTGGGTGGATATATTTTTCAAAGAGTAAAAACCTGACTTGCCGGAGATCCCAAGTTGGTAATCGTGGATCATGAATCGGCATCATTTTTATCATGTTTGTATAATGTGTTTTTGAAAAGCAGGACTTGCCGGAACTCCCAGGTTTGTAAGTGTGGAGTAGGAATCGGCACCTTGAGAATTCAACCAACAGATGGTAAATTGGTTGAAAAACAGGTTTAAGTTGTATGTTTGTGATTTTTTACAAGTGGTTCAGAATTTGAATCAGATTGATCTTATAAATGGTAAATTAGGGACATTAAGTTGTATCTGATTTCCTACAAGTGGTTAAAAAACAAAATGATGAGTTTATCCCCTAACCTACAATTGGTTAAAATCAATCAACAAAACTTATTTTCCGGAAAAACCATTTTGATTAAACAAACTTAAGTGTTTTGAGATCATAATGGGAAAATAGTTTGTTGTGAGGGGGAGTTCTGATTGTTTATGCCAAGTGGATGGCGAATTGAAGCAATTCGATATCAGTTGTCATGTTGTTGTACAATTTATTTTCAAATTTCCTAAAATGTGTTTGCATTTTAGGGGGAGTAAGAAATTTCAGAAAATCCAAAAACATTAGAAAATTTGAAAAAGCCAAAAACATGATAAAATGAAAAATGAGTTTTTGTTGCATAAAAGAGGAAATGATAGTACATCAGTGGACTGTCACGACATGCTAAAGATTTGGTAAGATAAAAAGGTGATAAACGGTCTCACTGATGATGTGCCAGTAGGTTTTTGCACATTTAGTAGATTGTGACGAGATATAAACCTAAATTTCAAACTTGCTTATATCGTGGGGAAACATCTCTCGGATATATGGGTAACCCCCGAAATCTCGTTTGAAAGGTCTCATAATCTGATATACTAGGTCTTTATACTCAATGATGTCTGGGTATTATTCCGGGACTTCTGCTGAACGATGGTTCTGACCTAGTCCTTGGATAATACTTTTCACAAATGCTTGAAACATAGCATAAACCCTCAGCATGCTGATGAAACAATAAAATTGATAGTCGCTGCTGTTGTAGCTAAAAGATCCTCTAAAGGGGACATACTAAAGTCGAAGCTGATATCTCTCTGCGTATACGGAAGTATCGACCTGAGATCCCTCGGCCCTCGCATTACCTAATTTATGTACAGATATCATTTGTGTCATAATTACCTGTAAGACTGATTATTGGGATCTGGATACGGGAGTATATTCTGAGGTGGGACACGTGATTGAGTTTAAGTACTTAAGACATTAATTTCGTATCTCGAAGCAGTTGAACTTTGTGTGAAAATTTAAGTGGACCAGTATACTAACAATCTAAGTGAATTGTTTAAAACTTAAAATGAAATGAAGCTTAACGGTGTTGGTGTTTTGTCTCAAAAACTGATATGATCCTCTTGCACAAACTCACAAAAACATTATTTGTATATATTTCATTTCTGCATTTTCTTGATTCTGCAAATAGTGTCAGTTATTTTCTTTCAGAAAATCCAAAAAGATTTTAGTGTGTTTTAGCATAAATTTTGAAAAATCCAAAAAGATTTTCGACAACTGATTTTGGAGAGCTAATTTTCAAAATTCCGAGTGCTAAACATGAAGAACAAATGGTTTGGGTGAAAATGTTGGAAGATTGTTAAAATGAAATGAGAAAAGTTTTGCAATATAAACGTTATTCCTGCAAATGGTAAATTAGATTTGAAAATCTTATCTACAAATGGTTATCAGAAAATTTATTTTTGGGTAGAGTTTATGCAGGTTAGCCAGGTTCCGAAACCTGAGCTAGATGAATGCCAGGTTACGATTTAAGAACCTGTGGAAAGTGAATTCCAGACTGAGATCCCAGCTTAGCGAAAGGGGGAGTCTGATGAAATTACGAGGGAGTCTGAAGATAGTAGAGCCAGATTCAGATTCTGAAGATTACGAGATAGAGTAAGAGATTGATTGAGGATGCTTACAATGGAGAATTTTGAAGAAAGTGAACAGACTGATAAAGACAGAAGATTGTAAAGACTCGACACTTAAGACTCGTCAACATCTGAGGGGGAGTCTGTTGGTGCATACATCTGTCGTCTTCGTCTTATATCGAGTCTTGGATACGTTGCGGTTCGGAACAAGCATGATGTCATCATTCCTAATGATGACATCACACTCATGACATCATTCATTACATCATGGAATATCTACATATATGAAACGAAATTATATGCCATATACGACAAAATAGCATGTGCACTTGAATTGAAAGTTATCTTTTTCGCTTGAAAGAGTGGTGCTTGGTCGCTTGAGCGTGACCGCTTGAAGATGTATATGTAATTTCAAGCGATCAAGCATAGGCTATATATAGGTTCATTTGTCATTTGAAGCGAGTAGATAGATCAGAGCCTTGTAACTTGTACCGAAGTGCTGCCGGTATATTTTGTGCTTGTAATTGTTGATAATTCATTATACACGAGGTTTAAAGTGATAAATAAGCTGTTTCTACATTCGTTTCTTAGTTTCCGCCTCTGAAACGGATTTAATCTCTTCTGAACGACTCGTTTGGGTCACAAACCGATCCTACAAGTTTAATTTCTTAAAAACTTTATTTTTAAAGATCTTGAAGTTTCACAACTTCTAGTCATGATTTACGAAAATATTTCTTGGTTGAACTTCCTTGTTACACAAGTGTTTACACACTTGTTTATTTACTAAAAAATGCTTTTAGTTCATGTAAGATCCGGGTTTTAAACAAGACTAATATTTTTGCTTGGTTCTTTCGAAAAACCACCTGTAGATCTTTAGATCTACATGTTTAGAGTCTTATTTTACAAGGAAAATTATGTTTACACAAGTTCCAAGTTCATGGTGGATGATTTCATCATCTTTTATATTTCTAACACTTAACATCCTACTAGTTCATGTTCTTGAACATGATCTAGTATGCGTAGATGATGATCCATCCAACTTTTACTAACCAACATCATCAAATATTAATAATCATACAAGATCTACAAGATTTACACACACATTTTCCCTTTATCCATTCTTTATCCATTATGTTCAAGACTTGTTCATATTCTTTAAAGTTTCTTCATATTTTACCATTCAATCATCTATTAACCACTAAAAATAAGAACAAGATGAAGTGTTTAAGCACTTACTACTAGCACAAGGCTAGGGAAGTTCAAGAGGACAAAAGAGGTGGATAAAAGCAAATGGTTGAGGTTCTTCAACTTCCGAAAGCTCCCGGCTTCTTTGTGCAACTTCTAACACCCTTGTATGTGCTTGGTTTATATGAGAATGGAAGGATGAAGGTGAGTGTGTGTGTGGTTGGGTTCGGCCGAGGGCACCAAGGGAGAAGGTAAAGAGCTTGTGTGTTTTAGTGTTTTGTGAGAAATGAGTTCATAATCCCATGTGTTCTATTAATAACCAACTTCATACATTAACCCATGGATATTATGTTTAGTAAAGCACAAGCATATCCATTATAATATTGAAATAAAATCAACCAAATGGGTCCCTTGTTGGAACCGTATACATGGGGGGGGGGGGGTTAGTAGGATAGGCTTTAACTAAATTGGTTGATTATTAGTTGAAATCCAAGTATAAGTTGAGTGCTTTAGTTGTTAGATATTTATGCGGGGTGTTAGGGTATTCGGGGACCCTAACTAGCTCAGAAAAATAAAAACAATGCTTCTAGCATTATTTTGGTGTTCCGGGTATAGTCCGGTTGTTCGGTTAGATACCGATTCGTTAAAGTGCTAAATTACACTCTTTAGTGTCTTTTAAGTACCCTTCTTGTACCCATTCAATTCCCAACACTTAGGGAAATATTCTGGATGATAAAACGAAATTTCTGCATAATATTCATATGTTTAAATGCTGAATTGAGCTGAATTATACAAAATTCTGCACTTAAAGTGCGTTTCGGGTGCTTTTTAGTGCTTATTTTTGCTTTCGCAATGTCTATAAATTAAACCCTTATATGTACTCTTGGGTTTTAATGTACTTTTGTCGTCGGACCTACACCTAGGCCTCAATTCTAATGTCTGACTGCTTTCTGCAGTTCAGTTGACACAGTGTGTCTTACCGGTGAGTTTACTATTAGTTCTGACGCAACGCTCTCGTTTATGCATAAAGCAATATTTTGTAGTATACAACGTGCATGAATTCACTTGTTTAGTATGTGTTCAGACATTGCTGAAAATTAAGCACATAATTGCAGTCATTAAGCAATAATTAAAGTGTACGGAAATTACCGGTTTGGTGCCAGTTGTCACAGGTTCACCCCCGGGGGAAAAAATTAGGGCTAAATTCCGTCGAAAATCCCGTCCGCACCCCTTGGAATTTTTCGTCCGCACCCCTTGGAATTTTCGACTGCACCCTTTGAAATTTTTCGTCCGCACCACTTAGGTAAAAAGTGTTATCAATTTATATTTTAAATTTTTTTTAGTAAACTCTTATTTAAAAAAAAATACACTACCTAAATTATATAACTTTAAATACCTAACCAACTAAACCCAAATACCCATACCTTTACCCACTTATAATTCCTAACTAGCTAGCCCAAGTCTTAGCCCATTAACCAAACCCAACAATATTTCAAACTATAATAAAATAATTAAAGCCCAAAACCGTAAGAAATTCTATCCCGCTCTCTCTCTCTCTCTCTCTCTCTCTCTCTCTCTCTCTCTCTCTCTCTTGCGTCCCTGCACTGCCAACGAACAACATCACCCAGCAACAACAGTCCAGCAGCCGGTGACCACCGTAATCAGCCACCATATCACCGTCGTTTGACACCAAATCTAACCGGAATCCGAAAACGGGTAAGTTTCTTTGTTATTTTGATGATTTTGGTTGATATTATAGTAGAAAAAAGGGTAATAAAGTTGTTAAATAGGTTTGAAATTTTGTGTGTTTTGACGTTGTTTATGGTTGTTTAGATGATTTTTAGGGTGATTATGTTGTTTATATATTTTCAGGGTGATTACAACTTACGTTATGATTTCTAGGGCTTGAATAGTTGAAAATTAAAATTGAAACATTATGTTATGGAGCGATGAACTTATGTTATATAGAGAAATAATTGCTTAAGAAATTAGCTCTAGATGATGTTTTGGATAGATTTCAAAAAATGGAAACCCGTAGGGCGTCAACGTTTTAATTATGTTTGTAACAAGGTTTGACATGTTTTTGATGATTATATAAATTTAGTTTGATGTTCTATTGTTTTACATGACCCGACCCGACCCGATACGAACCAATTTTTTTACTTATATACCTAGGGGCCTAAAATTTTTAAAAATGTTCCGCACCCCCATGGAAAAATTCCTGGGTCCGCCACTGATGCTCGGGATGTAATCTCCATGAGCATCTCGAACGGAAGGTCGGAATCCATTCAAGAAAAACAAGATACGTGAACGATTGGGGTTGTTTGAAGGGTTAATGAAGAAGATGATTCTTGTGTGTTTTTATAGGGAAACTGAGTCACCTTGGGAGCCAAGGTATTATTATAATATTTTTTTTAAATACGGTTGAGGTGATATTGCTGTAAAACGAAATAAGAGAAATGGAGTGATCGAGTGTATTAGAATTCAAACAACGTTTGTCAGTTACATTATTCCAATAATTAGGCTTAATTGCTTCAGTTCGTTTTAGAGGTTAAAAGAGATGAAAAGGCAATGTAATATTAGGAATATGATGATATGCAATTAAATAAAATAATTAATTCAATTAATATTTTCATATTCACTCCTAGATGATTAGACAACTTACAAAACAAGCCTTCTAGTCATATGCTTGTAGTGTTAAAAAGACAAATTTGCCCTCTTGTTAACTTCATTAAATTGTTGTACCATATGCATAAAATGTTATAATTACTTAAGAAGTCCATAAGGAAATGCTTTATAATATTATAAATATAAATTACATAGAACATTATATCAAAACAGTTTTCATTTAATTAATTTTTGCATTGCTTCAGTTCGTTTTAGAGGTTAAAAGAGATGAAAAAGGCAATGTAATATGAGGAATATGATGATGTGCAATTAAATAAAATAATTAATTCAATTAATATTTTCATATTCACTCCTAGATGATTAGACAACTTACAAAACATCATATTCACTCCTAGATGATTAGACAACTTACAAAACAAGCCTTCTAGTCATATGCTTGTAGTGTTAAAAAGACAAATTTGCCCACTTGTTAACTTCATTAAATTGTTGTACCATATGCATAAAATGTTATAATTACTTAAGAAGTCCATAAGGAAATGTTTTATGTAGATATATGTATAAATATAAATATAAATTACATAGAACATTATATCAAAACATGTAGCATTATGAATTGTTTTTTTATAAGTTTTCTATTTAATGTCTTGAAAGTAATTGTAGAATTAAATTTCATTAGTTTTCATAGATAACTCTTAATTCTTGAGTTTCTCTAGATTAAATATGGTGCAAAAAAGACAATTATACCCCTCAAACATAATTAATATACGTATTGTGTGTTGTATATCAAGCATTTCTACTTGTACCTCTTATTTTTAAGAAGTCCCTAGGGAAATGCTTTATAATATATATATATATATATATATATATATATATATATATATATATAGTATAGATTCATAGATAACTCTTAATTCTTGAGTTTCTTTAGATTAAATATGGTGCAAAAAAGACAATTATACCCCTCAAACATAATTAATATACGTATTGTGTGTTGTATATCAAGCATTTCTACTTGTACCTCTTAATTTTTAAGAAGTCCCTAGGGAAATGCTTTATAATATAGTATAGATATAGATAATTTTCTGGATTTGGTTTATTGTGATGTTTGGGGTCTGCACCTACGTTGTCTCTTGATGGTATGTGGTTTTATCCATTAGCACACAAATCAGATGTTTACACAACCTTTAAAAACTTTGTCATAATGGCCGAAAGACAATTTAATACAAAATAAAAAAGCGTTCAAACTGATTGGGGAGAGGAATTTCGAAACTTAACACCATTTTTTACCTCTCTTGGCATAATTCATCGCTACTCTTGCCCTCACACCAGTGAGCAAAACGGCATTGTTAAGCACCTGTCACATACGTTAAAATAAAAGTCAATACACATAGTGTAAAGGTGAGCATACATGTTTAATAAGTATAATGGAGTTCGAAATCGTTACGCATAACCAGCACGTACACAGTGTAAAATGAGGCATGTTAGTTATCGACATGAACCTATCGATATCAATGACTGCGGGTTGACTACCCAGGGCAGTTCGTAATACACACTCACCACTGTGAGCCATGTAACAAATTGTCCTTAACAACCCCTGAGTGAACAGGTGTTGAGTCCAAACAAATAGTACTATCGTTGCTAACGCATGTAGACAGCATTCCATGTGTAAACATAACAAACAAGCATTCATTAAGTCACGTATAACATGCGGTAATCGGTTAGCGTTTAAAGTATTGCGTAGTGTGTTGTGCGTAAAGCAAAAAGGGATCGAGTATACTCACAACGATTGGTGGATTGAAGGGAGCGCTGGAGAGTAAGGTCAGCCTGATCAGAACGATAGCATAACGATAAGCGTTGCGTAAAATGAAGCAAAGTGTCAGTGGGTCGAGCAGCAATCCGATCGGGTGGCCGGTCGTTCGGGTGACAGTCCGCTCAGATGGTCATCCGATCGGGTGACCTTTCAAGTGGATTGTTACTTCGTTTGGGAAGGATGTGTTTGTGTATGATGGCTTGTCTTTTGAAGTTTTCGTTGTAGCATTTTGAAAACAGAGAAGTATCTCTACCTTTCAGGTCGATCGATCGGACGACGGTCCGATCGGGCGACAATCCGATTGGTAGGGCACTTCAGTGAGAACAAGTTCACAGCAGTTTGTCACTCGATCAGATTGTAGTCCGATCGGGTGGCAATCCGTTTGTATTGAACATGTTGAAAATTGTTAAGTGTTGAAGTCAGAGCATCACATGGTCGAGTGGTAGTCCGATCGGGTGGTAATCCGATCGGGCAGCACTTCATTCAATGTTCATCCTTCAAAGTTTGAAAATAAAAGTTGAGTGTGGGGCCAAGGTGCAAGCCGATCGGGTGGCAACCCGATCAGACGACAATCCGATCGGACGGTAGTCCGATCGGACGGCATTCCGTCCTGGTCGACCTGATCGTCTTAGACTTGGTTGTTTTGATAGTTTGTCGTTTTATCGAGATGATTTGATGACGTGTTAGACAACAGAAACCTCGTCAAGTCTTAGTAACCTGATCAGACAGGAATCACCCAAATCCGACCAGTTAACTGTTCGAGACGGTGTTCCATGTTTAACCCGAAATCGGTAATCTCCTGGATAGAATCCAGATCTTGAACCAACACAACCATGAGAATGAGTAGAAGATCAGAACAAGCTCCGATTCTATTGGTTTTGAGTGCATTAAGTGTAGAAGAATTGAAAGAAACCCAAAATTTTTAGATCTATGCAAGATATTTGTTCATTTGTATGGAAATCGTTCAGATCTAAGTTGTTCTTGGTGGATTGAAGCCAAAACATGAAGTTCCAAAGAACACCATGATGACATCATCCTAAAACACCTCAAATCTAGTGATTTCATAGTTAAAAGTTAAGATTCAAAAGATAGAAAGGTGTAGGAGTGCGTGTAGATCAAGAAAGTACAAGATTTAGATAGAGAACTTACAAGAATCGTGAGAAATCTGAAGAAAAGTGGGCAAGAAGCGCTAGTCGGACGAGAAGGTGCAAAAGGTGAAGTTATGATGTTGACAAGGGTATTTATAGGCTTACCTTAAATGGAAAGGGCTGGTCGATCGAGTGGCTACCCTGGTCAGATGGCAGCCTGATCGGGTGGCAGCTCGATCGGCTGGCCACTCGATTGGAGGGCACGGCGCGACGAGTTTTGTGATTTCGGTTCGTGTGTTGAGCGTTACGATGCGATAAAGTTTCTTATTCAAATTACTTTTAATCCCAACTACTATATCAACATACAATCATCCTTAATTGACTTGCGTTTAGCGTTTGCGATTCGATTACGATTGAGTTTCGATTGCATTTTGATTATTCACCACAACATAAACATAAATAAACATGCACAAGTAACACATAAGGCATACACACACGTAAAACAATATCCAGAACGCGCAATTCGAGTTGCGAGTGCGATTGCGGTAAGCGATAAGCGATAAAACATGCGCTAAACATCGAATAAACCTCGAATTGAGCAAGGAGTGACAGATCGCAATTAGCAATCTTGTCTCCCTTTGACTTCAATCTTGAATTTGACTTTAACTTTCGAAACCCGGGGTGTTACAGCCTCTCCTAATTGAGGGAATTTCGTCCCGAAATTAGGCCGAAGCCGTAACAAATAACTGCGGGTACTTCGCCTTCATGTCGCTTTTGAGTTCCCAAGTGAACTCTGCGCCTCGTTTGCCTTCCCACCGAACCTTCACAATGGGAATGCGCGAGCGTCTAAGCTGCTTGGTTTGGCGATCCATGATCTCGACAGGCTTCTCCATGAAGTGTACTGTTTTGTTTATTTGAAGATCATCAAGATGTACAATTAAAGCATGCTCAGCCAGGCACTTTCGGAGGTTCGAAACATGGAAAGTCGGGTGGACGCTACTAAGTTCCTCCAGTAGTTCGAGTCTTGTTGGGTCAAAATGGAGAATGATGTTATCAATTACGCCGACGTTATTTACTGTCTTTATTGTTTTGTAAATGTTGGCTTTTATATTTGTAACAGTCGGATATTTTAGTGACGTTAGTAGGTTTTCCAATGTCACAACCCCCGATCCCTAGTTCCCGGGAACGGGCGGCCGCGAGCCAGTTTTGTTGGTATCGCGTGTTTGTCAAATTTGGCAGCGGAATTTTCATCAGGACCGTAGTTAGGAAATAATTTATCAGAGTAAACCACCTTATTTTATAAATACAAATACATGGGAAAAACCCAAGTTTGCAATACACACATTTTCATAGGAATAAATCCTATTTTATTTAATAAAAACATCTATTTTATTTTTGGTAACTTTGTTGCCACTTTTCCAAGCCTTCAGTGCTCTCCAGCTGGCTTTTATTGGCTTCATACTAAGTTACCTGAAACACGTGTTTAAAACATTTTATTAGAAGGAAATACTGGTGAGTGAATCCTAGTTTAATCAAGAAACATTTTATCGATTAAAGCAGTATCGAGGACGATTACAATGTTTATGGCTACACAATTACTCCATTTGGTACTATCAATCCCCTGACTTGTGGGTCATATTACACATTGGCTAACTCATTGTCCAATGGTAACGTACTGTCATACTCGACTTACTACTCGCAGGTAGTACAAATTTTGTATACAAAACCCCAACATACCGGCAGTAATTGAAGACTACAAAGACTCAATCACCGCTTAATCACATTGTAAAATAATTAAGGTTTTGTAAAACATTCCAAAAACATTAACAAAAAGAGGATAAACTCACATTGCTAATATAGGTCTTTCTTTTGTGGCTTCCTGGTTATAATCTAGTTAAATAAATAATGTACACGTGTTAGTATAATAACCCATTTTAACATTAGTAATACTCTCCCCGAGACGGCATTCTAATGACTACGTCGGGCAGAACCACGACAGCCGTTAAGGAATCCTATATCAATCGGGCAGCATATCTAATACGTATCCAGGGGTTATAATACTTACAACGGAGCAGAACCTCGCTAATTAGGGGGGTATAATACCCGCGTATTATCTCTACTATCAGAAATTGTGATTTGAGAATGAATTGTGAACGAATTTCAACTGAGACCCGAGGCCATCTATTTATAGTTGCTGATTCTAGGTTTGTCGCGGCCCGCGTAACATACAGGCAGGGCTTACGAGGCCCGCGTTGACTCTAGGTCAACGTATAACTTATCCTGGTCACTGTGTAGACCCGCCACGATGATGATACGTGTCATCACCAGGCTGCGCCACCATTTGGGACACTCGCGGCCCGCGTTAACTAACGGGAACTCTTACGCGGCCCGCTTGAACTTGTAATTCAAAGAATTCAGATCTTAGCCTTGATACCACCCGCGTAAAGGATTGAGGTGGGTCTACGCGCCCCGCCTCAACTTACTATTTCTTGTTTTTAATTTATTTTTAATGCCATATTGTATTTCGGGCTCGGTTTTCACATACGGGGTGCATTTAAAAACATATAGGGGTATTCTAAATATATTAGGGGTGTCAGAAATATTTTGGGAGTGTTGGCAATATTTTGGGTATAGCTCCTGGACTATTTAATATATATAGTGTACTCATAGTATAGTAACCCAATTTGACATTATCCCTACGTCACGAGACAGAACCCCAACGAATTTAGGCAGAGCCTTGACATACGTTACGGGGCCCTACGTCACTTGGACAGGGTATCAATGATTTGGGCTACAATACTTAAAATGGGCAGGGTTTTGAAGTATGATTAGTGAAATACTAAATATACATATACGAATAGAGGGGAATGCAAGAAGGGACAAGGGAATGAGTATTCCTCTTTGATATATATAGTGGTTCGATTCCTTAAGAATTAAGGTTGATATGTACAAGTATTCATATCATGATCATATCATGATTCATTCTTACACGTAGAACATGTATAACATGCATACATAAAATCTAAATCGTAAGTATTTATTGTATTTTAATATCACACGTAAGTGGTTATTATTAGTTAATATATATATATATATATATATATATATATATAAATTTAACTACTTTACTCATTTGGTGCTTATAACTTCTAAAACATGACGTTTTATAAAATAATAAATATATTATTAGAACGAGAATATTTTTGTTTACATTTGGGTCTAAGTTTCATTAAAAATGGAGTAGGTTCAAATATAAAGTATTTTTATAAGTTAGTTATTAAACGGTTCCTTTGTTTTCCCAAAAGATCTCATATTTCCATTGGTCAATTTACCCATGATGTATTCTTTTAATAACATAAGTTTTTATAACAAAATTTAGGATTGTTACATTCTCCCCACCTTATTTTAAATCTCGTCCTCGAGATTCTCTAAAATATAAAGAAATACTTTTTAGTTTGTCACCGATCCTAAGTGCTATGTATATTCTGGTCATTGTTTTGAATCCCACCTTACTTTGACCAGAACTATTTACTATGAGATTCGTATCTTCTCAAGATTAAAATTATTAGGGTAAGTGTTTAGATGTGTTGTTTCTTCGCACAACTTTTGGTTACAGGTTTCCTAATGCATTAATAATTGCAAAGAAAATTCTTATATTTTTGATGGCGTTTCAACCTATAGAGTTCCTGTTATTTATCTTGTCGCACAAATTTCGAAACGGATGATCAAACGAAATAATGTTTGATATCGGAATTTAGAGACGTATACGAGAGATTCCTAATAAATAAGTCTAAAATTATCATTGACACACTTGTTCATGATTTATTCCAAATCGTCAATCAATATAGTCTTTGGATTTCTTCATAGACATACACGTCTATATAATATTTCATATACTGTAGTATGCACATTATCCATAATGTAAACAGACTCAGACATCAGGTCATGGTACTATCTAGGGAATTCCATACATACCCCATCTTACCCGTTCTTGCCGGAGAGGTAACCCCATCTCACCCGGTCTCGCCGAAGAGGTAACCCCATCTCACCCGGACAAGCTGGAGAGTCTACCGCACCATGCCCAGTTTTACCAGAGAGGCAATTATCATAGTATTTCCCATAAATAGACTTCTCTTAAATAATTATTTCAGAAGTACATCATTTATTATGGCTTGTATCAAGGAACAAGGAAATTAGTATTCTCATGATAGATCATATTCTAGAACCGAGTAGTATCAATAAACAAGAAATAACAGTGGCCAGTTGTTATTGCTTATTTATCATACAGGCATTGTTCTAGTCATCATCATCACAGGATCTCATCTCAATAACCATCACACTTTATCTATGCAAGTAATTGGCTTATCTCAAAGCTTTATACTAAGGCATTCTTCTTAGATTCAAGTCTAAATACTGTCCTGGTTGTTACCAGTGAATATCAATATCCTAACTCTTTCATTTAAGCATAGATATTATTATGGTTGTAGTTTTCTTTTGGTTGGAGAATGGAGTTTCAAATATATCATTGTCTCCATTGATACTATAGCTAGGTTCAATGTCATAAGTATGCTTACAGCTAACTTTATTTATGCATATATAATCTTAGATTCCGTTACCAGGAATATTTCATTGAGACAGATGGCTTTTTAAAACATATTAGGTTTCATAGTTTATTCTTCTAATAACTTCATATTTTCATATGAATTACCAATGACATTGTCTCTTATGTTTATCTTACAGAAGATATTATACTGGGTATACCATCAAGAAATTCTATTGGGTATATGCATATATGTGTATAAAATTTAAAATCTCTAGTTAATATTAAACTTACAGAATATATACACACATATATAAAATAATAACTATACATTCGATGATACCAATCATCAGACTTATTTCCATAACTTTATTTTACCTTTTTATAAAGGTAGTATATTGAAATAAATTTCTGTCAAATATAATATTTTGGATTTAAAAGTTTAAGGAAATAAATTACTCAAAATATAAATTTTCTGGACTCATAAGAACAGTTTCATTTTTAACTAATGATTTAAAGTTTAAACTATACCAGACTCACTCTTTATGTTACCTTAATAATTTATCCTCAAGTAACCATCTATATATCTATTCCAATTATCACATTCCTACATTTTCCTTCATAAGAATCAATTATAATATACCTTTAAGATTGAGAGGCATTATTTAGAAGGATATGTGCATATGTGACCCATGACATTGTATTTATGGGTTACCAAGATATATATATATATATATATATATATATATATATATATATATATATATATATATACTATACATAATTTACTTTCTGTAATTCATAACGATATAGCGGATATATATATAAGATAATATAAACTTAAAACACATAACATAGTAAGTAATACAAAGTTTGACGTTTCTAAAATTGATTCAAAATATATTTGAGAAATATACATGTATTAGAATATGTATGTATATTCCATACAATAATAATTTATTTAAAGATATTACAATATAAAAATTGTAATATGATTTTTAAATAAAGTTTTATAAAGGACAAAAATACTAAACACACATTTGATTCAAATATTTTTATGTGGGGCATCCATTTTAAATTCTAGTTTTAAAAAAATGAATGTTCAGGAATATTTTAACGTGCAAGGATCAAAATATACAGTATATTATTTTCGTATAGTATAATATACTTATACTTATGAGAAAATAGGATTTGTATACATATTCTAGTAAAAAGATCTAATAACCTTGTTACATTTTAATAAACCCTCAACGGACTTATAACATAAGTGTATATACTATTCTATATACTATATTACACTTATTAGAATTTATTACACCATGATAATTTATTAAAATTTTAGATATAAAATATATCTTTTACTTACTATACTATCTTATAGTATACTATTCATATATCATTGTAAAATATTTTATCATTATACTAATAATATAAAAGATACGGATATACTCAAATATTATGAGTTATAAGATTATAAGTGTAATATAAAAGTAAAAATAAATGTATTTGACTTACTGTACGAGTCGAATATTTGAAAATTTTATATTTAGACTTTAGATATCATATTATTTTCCAACCGAAAACCGTGTAGGATAGATACCCATATATACTAGTGGATTTCTAATTTTTTTTTCAAACTTTAACACCTGTTTGAAATATTTCCCTCAAATATTTCGTTAAAGATACTCCAAAGATGTACTACAAAATTAATTTAAGTTTAAACTAATAAATTATTTTGAAAAAGAATATCTTAATAAAAATAATTAGTTTATGGTTTTAGGCAAACCAACAAACCATGTGCTAATAAACCAAAATCAAACTTCGCAACTACTTAGGGAAATTTTAACATTAAATTTATCAACTCCATTCATTTACTAATATTGTATTATTTAACTATTATACTTCAGACAGCTGACTCGAATATTTTTCGTTATAATTTAGGATACACAATCCTATAACTAATATGGCTGGTTAATCTTATAATCTTATATTTATTATTTTAGGGCATAAGACCTATCTTGGACATACCTTAAAGATTTGTAGATATGTTTTTTTTTTTTTTACATAGTCCAACCAACCCAATTCTCTAAAAAAAAAATTAAATGATTTTAATCATGAATACTCATCACATTTATTTAACCATCTATTTAAATATTTTAATAGAAACTTTTACAAATAATCCCAACATCAATGATTTCATAAAACTATGAAAGTATGAAGTCTTATGGTCAAATAGTTATAAACCAGAAATGAAAAATTGATACACCTGGCTTTCAAAACTTGCTTTGGCTAGATCCACTAAAGCAATCTTTGAAATTAATTCTTAAAATCCTTTTGGTTAATTTAATAGCTTTGGTTTTTGTAACACCCCGAAAACGGGTTTGGTAATCAAACCTCGTTAATAGTAAAAACGGGTAAAATACTGTTGGTGGTAAAATTAACCCGGTGAATATTAGGATTTAAATAAATAAATCTAATATTTATTAAAAAAAATGGGAAATACTTTGAGAAAGCAAAGTATATAAAAAGGCCCGAGATTTAACGGGACTTAAAATAAAACGGGTTTTTGAACAAGAACTAATTAACTAGGAAAAATTTATAACCTAGTTAGCTAATAGTCTAGAAATAACTTATAATAAGGTTAAAAAGAACCAATCTATAAGTTAAACCAAAGTGGAGGGGCCAAATTAATAAAAGCTGAAACTTAATTGATCAAATAAGAAATAATTTAAAAAAAAACACACTGGTGAGTGTGCTGGGATCGATCAGAAGAGGAGGGCGACCAGGGGTTTTCTTCAAACCCTAAAATTCCCACAAAATTCACAAATTGAAGCCCCTAATCTGCTCTAAATCAAGTCTCGAACATAAATTAGTGATCTCCTAGTCGTAAGGATCAAAAGGTATGTAAAATTGTGGTATTTTGTTGCATCTTGATTTCTAGGTTAAATGTGAAAAACGAAAATTCAGCTTGATTACTTGATGCATGGATGAAATTAGATGTGATATGAGGTTTAGAAACAAACCCTAGATGATTTCATGACAAAATCTTGCATGATATTTGTAGGGATTCATAATCACCATTGTAGGTGATTAATGAGCTTGAAGAAACTTGATAAATGCTAGAATTATAACTCTCTTGTTCTAGCACAATCTGAATTCAAAAAGTAATTTCAGAAATATTGATGTTTAGATATGTGTAAAGTTGACTAATTGAAGTGAAATTAGATGATAACTACAAGTCATGAACTTCGTAATGATTATGTAAAATCTGACCCGCTAGGTGTTTGTTGAAACGCCTAAGTGAGGATTAAAGTATTAATAATCGGACAAAAACGCAGATTTGCGATATCATAATAAATCATGATAAATGGTTGTAAAAAGGGTTCTAAATTGGTTATGAATGGAACTCTTTAGGCGAGGAATCCGGATCGTCAAATGGACAAGCCGGTGGAAATACGCGTTTGGAAAGGATGCTTAAAAGGTACGTAACTACGGTTCCGTTACATTATGCTTGATTTAGTATTTTCGTTAGTAGACTTTAAATTAGCATGATACATGAAATTGGCATATAGTGGAAGTGACGAAGATCACTAGGTAAATAAACGGGTCAAAAGGTGAAATTATCACCCTTTGACAATATTGTCTAATGGTTTGCCGAGTTACATGTTATAGGAATAAATAGCAAATGGATAAGTACATCGCTATTGCTTAGCGGTTACGAAGGCAAGGTATTGAAACGGGTCAATATATTGATCCGAGCCAGGTATGTATAATAACACAACTCATCACGTAGAATTTGGAGTTCTATAAGAGTTAGACAAGGTTAAGGTATAGATATTCGGTTATCTCTAGGTAAACCGAATAAGTTGAATTATGTTTATGGTGTTTTAGAAGCACATGAGTTTACAAACAAGAATTATAGTTAAAAGGTTGGATTTTTAGTCAAACAAGTATTTAAAGGTTCTTGTAGTAAAAGAAGGATGAAAATTGACCAAATTGCCCTTGTAAGCTAATTTGAACGAACGACCCATAAAGGTGGTTCGGAAATAAGTTTTATGATTAAATATATGCTTAGAATGAGTATAGGTAGTGAAGGATGTAAATCCTTGGGTCGAAAGACTTTATATGAGTCTTTGCCGTAAAATGATAATCCGAGGGGTAGAAACTCGGAACATATAGATATCCATATTAAATCCAACACACATATAGATGTGGTGGAAGATAACTTTATAAGAAATGTAGGAATAAGATGCTAGAAAGGAATGAAAGCGAGTGGAAAGTTTTAAAGTGCTAAAATACCCTTAACGGGTCAAAATAAGCATACGAGCGAAAACGCTTTAAATTGTGTAATAAACCTATGATTAGAACCTAATATAGTAGGTAACATTTATTTGAAGAAGTGTATGAGATATAGGAATCAAATAAATACGTTTGTTTGATAAAATGCATAAACGGGTTAAAATTCGGTAAAAAGGTAACGAGTCGAAGGCTTAGAAGTCTCAAAATTTCTTATGTTGGATGTAGGATTTTAACTCCATAAGATGGAGGATTAAATTACGGACGCGTAGGAAAAAGAATCGGGTAAAACGGATCAATAACGAAGAAGTTATGGTCGTTTTCGTGAAATCAGGTCGCGCTGGAAATCTGCAGCACCAGTAAACAGCATTCTGTCGAAAACAAGCCGTGGCGTAGCGCGACTGGCAGTGGCGCTACGCGAGCGGGTGTCAGTTTCGCGAAAATCGCTTATTTTAACCGTTAATGCATTGCGAACCCGTTTAAATACGTTCTAAGTTACATATGACTAATCCAACTCATGTTTTATGAGTTTCAGGTAAAATTTTAGCACCGGAGGACGATCAAGCACAATGAAGAACCGAACACGATCAAGAAATAAGCTTCCGCACTATGCATCGTTATTATGTTAAACGACGATCGTACACATGATATGTTGTATACTTTTAAATTGTAAAAAAAGTTTTAATAAACCCATAATTTCAGATGTATATGTAATCTTAATTACATGATTGTTTTTCGTAAATTATACGTTAAACCTTAATTTATAAGAACGGGTGTTACAAGTTGGTATCAGAGCCTTGGTTTAAGAGATTCAAGTATGGTGTGGAAAAACCATGCTTGGACTTAAACCTTATGCTCTTAACAAAGATTGGTGTTCGGTTCGATGCTTGATCGCAAATCCGGTAAGTGCATGTATGTTAATCGTTTAGCTTATTAAAGTGTTGTAAACAACGCATAGGGTTATCGTGTAATACACGTTACCCCAATTAAATGATAGATATAGCTAACTAAATTACGTGCGATGACACGTATAGTAGAAAATCCTTGTATTATGATACGGGCATTTAGTAAAGTTGACATTACTAACTTTTGTGAATGTCTTAATTGAAGGACACTTACATTTAAAGATGACAAGAGTTGAACAGATTACAGATATGATAGAAGAATGGTCCGAAGTATGACTAGAGGAGCATGCTCACCAATGGCTAAATCGCGTAACGACCGCGAATAAGGTTAATGGCAGGGAACGCCCGACGGGGCAAGCATTACCAGGTGCACATTTCAAATTTAATTGCAAAAATAGTAATATGCAACAAATAAGTAGAAATTGAAAGTTGCATATGTAGATTAAGAACTTGAAAAAAAAACCCGAATAGAAAATGTGTTCGGGATATTGTTTCCAAGAGAAACAAATAGAGGCATTACTTACATAGGGTGTGATGTGAAAACTATAAAAGGTCATGTGTGTCATGTGTTAATCATTTACTCTGGCCAAGTAAGTAGTGGCATATGATACCACGAACTTCTTATGGCGGACACGTTTACATCCGATGTAGTAAGGGCGGGGTGAATGGGACTAATTAAAAAGTACCCAAATGAATCAGATAAGCAAAATATTTGATAATAATGTAAACGCACAACCGAGTGACGGAAGCGTATTACATTAGGATAATGAGCCCGAGTGAAGGGACAAAGAAACATGTAAAATGATTTAGACAAGTATTGGGAGGGAGTGTACTTACACTCGAACCCAGAAAACGCAAGCATGTAAAATGATTTAGACAAGTATTGGGAGGGAGTGTACTTACACTCGAACCCAGAAAACGCAAGCATGTAAAATGATTTAGATAAGTATTGGGAGGGAGTGTACTTACACTCGAACCCGGAAAACGGAAACATGTAAAATGATTTAGACAAGTATTGGGAGGGGGTGTACTTACACTCGAACCCGGAAAATGCAAATATGTTCCTTAACGGGTCGTTTTTGTAAAACGTCAAACTTAAGGACAAAGTCGGAATATAAAAATGAAGCGAGGTCTTAATGCATACCGGGAGGGTTGCAATAATAACGACTTCGGTAAAACACCCGGTTGATGGGTAAGAATTAAACACATGCGTAAACCAAGAGACGTGAACGCGGGTTGAAAAATCAAAGGACTTGGATTACGAGTTGTGACTATAAAATCTCGTATATAGAAATTGCGAGTAAATATGTTCAACTATTCAAAGTCGAATGGGTTGAATAAAGAATAAAGTTGATTGTTTATAAGTGATGGATTTCACATTAATAGGTCAAACAGGATGAATACAGTATAACGCTGAATGGCACAAATGAGCGTTAGCCAGATAAAGGTAGCGTTAAATGCAAGAGAATAATGAGCCCGGTAATGGGATATAACCAAATAAGAATATATGCAAATCAAATAACAGTAAGCATAAGAAGAACTGACGCATAAATGACGTGAGAAGTCATAAAATCGGAAAATTGTCCGAAAGAAAACAATTATAGCCATGAAAGTACAATCAAGGTTAACGGGACCTAAGCTTGAAACCAAACGACTCTTCGAACAAAAACAGGGTGCCTTGACACCAAACATGTATTTTAAGAATGACACGAGTAAGGAGTGATCTACGGGATCAACATAACCTTTAGGGTTATAAACAAATGAAAGATCCACGGGACTAAAACGACCCACGGGTCATGATTAGAAAGAAGTTATAAGGACTTCGCCCTAAGGAGGTGAAGGTCTAATCAAAATAGCCCATAAGGCTAAGTGATAAAAACCTACAGGTTAATTAGATAAAGCGAGGGAATCGGTTGAGAATCCCCGCATACAACTAAGACTGTAAAAGAATAAATTATGGACTGTCAATATCCTGGTATGAATAATTGACAAAAGTTAAAGAGAAGATCCTAAAACTAAAACTTCGGTTTTAGTAAGAAATAACGTTTTTACAAACATAAATTCTGATAGGAATTTAAATAGTAAGCATGAAAGATACAAGTCTCGACACTGATAGGCGCAAGACAATATATTCGAAAAGTGATATTTTCGAAAATGAAAGGTTGATACAAACTAAACACGATGTGACACGATCACGGTTAGGAAATGTAATGTGAAGTAAAATCACATTATAACCAAGCAAGCGATGAAAAGTAACGGGACTAATAAGTCTAGTTAGTAAGACCGGTTAAGGCCAGTAATTCAAATCAATAAAAATTGGTTTGCTTGTAAGCGGTGGATTCGGTATAACTGAACCGAATAAATAAATCTGAAAACAAAAGAAATTATTGCTAAAAGTGAAATATTTCACTAAAGACCTTTAAACGGGTCAAGGTAACAGATTCACCAAGAGTTCGATAATATATAAAAGCGATGGATATCGCTAAGTTAACTAAACTAGTAGAAATAATGAAATTACGTTATTTCAAGTTGCATTATGTCGAATGAGGCACGTAGATGTTTTGTAACCAAAAAGGTATTACCATAATTTTTCTGGTAATACTAACAATCGATTAAAATATGAGCAATGCTCAATTGATTATTGAGAGCATATGCGTGGAGTTAAACTCTATAAATTATGAAAGAAAAGGTTTCAAGGACGAAACCTCTTTAAGGGGGGTAGACTTGTAACACCCCGAAAACGGGTTTGGTAATCAAACCTCGTTAATAGTAAAAACGGGTAAAATACTGTTGGTGGTAAAATTAACCCGGTGAATATTAGGATTTAAATAAATAAATCTAATATTTATTAAAAAAATGGGAAATACTTTGAGAAAGCAAAGTATATAAAAAGGCCCGAGATTTAACGGGACTTAAAATAAAACGGGTTTTTGAACAAGAACTAATTAACTAGGAAAAATTTATAACCTAGTTAGCTAATAGTCTAGAAATAACTTATAATAAGGTTAAAAAGAACCAATCTATAAGTTAAACCAAAGTGGAGGGGCCAAATTAATAAAAGCTGAAACTTAATTGATCAAATAAGAAATAATTAAAAAAAAAAAACACACTGGTGGGTGTGCTGGGATCGATCAGAAGAGGAGGGCGACCAGGGGTTTTCTTCAAACCCTAAAATTCCCACAAAATTCACAAATTGAAGCCCCTAATCTGCTCTAAATCAAGTCTCGAACATAAATTAGTGATCTCCTAGTCGTAAGGATCAAAAGGTATGTAAAATTGTGGTATTTTGTTGCATCTTGATTTCTAGGTTAAATGTGAAAAACGAAAATTCAGCTTGATTACTTGATGCATGGATGAAATTAGATGTGATATGAGGTTTAGAAACAAACCCTAGATGATTTCATGACAAAATCTTGCATGATATTTGTAGGGATTCATAATCACCATTGTAGGTGATTAATGAGCTTGAAGAAACTTGATAAATGCTAGAATTATAACTCTCTTGTTCTAGCACAATCTGAATTCAAAAAGTAATTTCAGAAATATTGATGTTTAGATATGTGTAAAGTTGACTAATTGAAGTGAAATTAGATGATAACTACAAGTCATGAACTTCGTAATGATTATGTAAAATCTGACCCGCTAGGTGTTTGTTGAAACGCTGTAACGACTCACACAAAATCGTCCTAAAAACATTCCGTAAGTATGAACCCGGACCCCTGATAAAACAACCCTCATTAAAAGTCCTATTTATATTATTATATTATTCAATAGGAAACCCTAATTGAGACACCCAAGTGATTCTACGCAAACCCTAAAATTTTCAGAACAATCAGAAACAGGATTAGGGCCCCTAAAACTCAGGGGGGGCATTCCCTACTTTACGATTATCCCAATTTACGTGCTCTTCAAGTTGAAATTTCAGAATATGTCGACTCATCAGAGCTAGTCCCACACGTGGCAACCACATAGCAGCTTTTAGTCCCTTACGGACCGTAAAGCTGTGAGTCTTACGGTCCGTAAGATGCCATACAGACCGCAACATCAGCAAGCTTACGGTCCGTAAGCTTGACAAAATTTGTGTATAAATAGCAGGAGTTGGGACTGGCTTCTGGGCAATTGTTCGACGAAAGAATTCGTAAAATTCTTCGAGTTCTGTCCAAATTACTTCAAATAACACCCACAAAACTCAAATTAAGTATAGCGGGGTGCTGCAGAACAGGGTATTAACTCAATCGCTCTTACGATTCATTATCCGATCGATTAAACTATCCAAGGGATGTTTAAGTGCCGCCCACATTAGGGTTATACTTTATCGTTCGTCATTAATTTGACGGATTGTCGTTAATTCGATAGGTAAAGTATTATACTTTATCGTTCGTTGTTAATTCAACGGATTATCGTTAATTCGATGGGTAAAGTATTATACCTTGTCGTTCATTGTTAATTCAATGGATCATCGTTAATTCGATGGACAAAGTATTGCATTTTGACATTCATTGTGAGAATTTAATCTCGTGGGTTATCGTAAATGCTGTATTAAGTTATCTACCTAGTTCGTATACATTAGGTTCCAAGGCTAAGTAATAGGCTAAGCTCTGCTTGTACAAATCTGCAATATATCAAAGGCTTATCTGTAGACTAAACTTTGTCCGGATGCATCTGCCTGATTATTTGTGAGTCATTCTTCTTTTCTCACAGTTTGTGAGTCATTCTCTTTTTATCAAATTGCTTTATAAATTCTTAAATATTTTAAAAGTTATAATTACAGTGATTAAGTTTATGTAATCACCAATTTACAGCCGGTATGTGGGGTAGTGTGCACATTACTGTTGTTAGGTGAGCGTACCTATAAAGTATCACGTTAGGTGGGCAAACCTAATTAGTGATATTCGTCATTCATTGGGGCAGCCAATGGTGATATGACCACAGTCACCGTAAAGATTCGAGTGACAAGTACTGTGGGTAGTTGGCTTGATATCAGAAACATTGTAATCTCTCTTAATACTGTAAATTATAACAAACGGGTCGTTTTAGTAAAATGAATGAACTCACTCAGTATTTCCCGCTGACAAAACCTTTTTAAACACTTTTCAGGTAATTACAGTAGAATTGGAGTAAGAGATGGATACGGCACTGAAAGGCATCAAGAAGTGGCTTATGTATTTATTTAAATCAAAATAAGAAATATTGTTTTATATAATAAAAAAATTATTTTATTAAAGCTACCATTATAAAACATGGGTTTATCCCATTTATTTATTAAAATAAAATCCGGTGTTTTCTAAACTCTGATATTTTCCTAACTCACGGTCCTGATGAAATTTCCGCTGCAACGTTTTTAAAATAATCACCGGTACCGCTGGACTGTTCGCGACTCCCGATTCCGTCCAGGGTGGGTCGGGGGTCGTGACAGAAGGTGGTATCAGAGCCACTAAGCAAAGCCACTGCTTTACGCCATTAGGTGTTGTAATAATAATACCTAAATTTATATAAAAGAGTTAGGGGATTGATGTTAATTGGTAGCATTTAGACTCAAACTTAAGAAAAGATGCCTTAATATTAGCTTCACAATAAGCTAAGTACTTGTGTAAATAAATATGATGGATTTTGGTAAGTTCATTTCCTTTCTCACAGTTTGTAAGTCCACTCTATTTTCATAGTTTTATCACCTTTTTGTGATACAATTATAATTACAAAGACTTTTCAAAATTCTAAAATATTTATCAGTTATACTTACAGTAATTAAAGTTATATATATTTTCTAAATAGAAAGTTAGCTAATAATAGCATAACCACAATCACAATAGAAACTACGCATCAGTAACCATAGCCTATGACTAATATTATTTTAAACATTGAATCATTAATAAAGTTAATAAATGTTTAAAATAAATTTAATTAATGTATCCCATAATAAAATAGTCAAGTATAATATATTCTACTATACGGAGATTATATTATTTTTTTTTTATCAAATAACTATATTACAATTATTTAAGTAAATTAACATATTATATTTGATAAGTTATAGTAGTTTGAAATAAAATGATATATGTCATTCTCTGGGTTAAATGGTTTTGTGCCATAAGTAATATATTTGATAAAGTAATATCACGGGATAACTAAGTCCAGAATTACTAGTTGAAAGAATGATCAACAGTAATATGACCTGAGTCACTAATTGGAAAAAAATGATCAAATTGACACTGTCACCGGAATCGTGTAGTGATCAATATAATAATAAGATATGTTATGGAAATACAAATTTCCTTAACTCTGAATAAAAGCCCTAATAAGATAGGCACTTTTTGAAAAGATACTATTTATGGGAAATAGAAAATTTTATCCGGCAAGACTGGGTATGAGGTAATAAGACTCTCCAGTTTGTTCGGATATATTGGAATTTCCGCTCCGGCGCGAATCGGATAAAACGGAATATATAATATGTCACACGAGTGACAAGATTTCCCTAAATAGTATCATAATCAGATATTTGACTGGTTTTGGAAAAATGAATTTGTTAAATACATTTACCTGATAGATGAAATGTTTAATTCAGCATGTAAAATATGTGATTATATAGATAGATATATCTATAAGAAATTCCAAAAAGTCAATATGAAATAAAGCATAAGCATCTATGTCTAGAATTCTTTATTAGGAATTTCTTTTCCGATATCAAATATTATTTTGTTTAATTATCTGCCTAATAACTTGAGCGACAATAATAATAATAATAATAAAAACCCATTAAGTTGGGATACCATTGAAAGTATAAAGAATTTCTAATACGTTACCATAAACTATTAACGCAAGTAAGAAGCAAGTAAAGTTGTGATAAGGTATAAGAAAGCACATGAAAAAAAAAAAATTTATAAGTCCGCAGAAGTTAAAATATATCACATACAACTTTCAAGGCAAGATCTTTGGAAAATATAAATGGGACACAATGACACTAATGTTAAAATTCTGTCAGTAAAAGAACTAAAAACAACACTTTATCACATGATCCTACAACCAACATAAAATTTCGCTGAGGTATATTAGAACAAGATTTCACAAAAACATCGGTGCACAGTCTAATCAGAGTCATAAGTATTAGCACTGAAAAAGGAGTCATATACTTTTGCAAATTCTCTATTTTCATTTTATTTTTGACATTCCCTGATAATATCATTTAAATAACGGTTATCATTCGAAATTCCAGATAGAAGTTCTTATATTTCTTTTGTTGAAAATTCTGACTTCTGCATATAAAAAGTTGACTTTCGCATTTCTACTTTTCCTAACGGTCATCATACCAGAAGGATTTATTTCATAGTAGCGGATATTGATTCATTTCATTTCATGGTAAATCCACACATGCACCGTTTGTTACACATATGATTCGTTTAATTTCTGAATTTCCACTGGAGGGATTCATTCTAATTTGTCGTTTTATCCAAACTCAAAATATCCTCTAGTTAGACTTAATTTTGACACGGTGAACCGCATTATTACTAAACAATGAATCAAAATATCAAGTCAATAAATTTTTGAAAAACTCAATTTTCTTTGGCATCCATGGTTTCTATTATGACCATGTCCGAACTTTCTTATTTAAACTCGTTTTGTTTAAACCGATTTCAGTTGTTTAAACTTGCTCAATTCAAATTCCCATATGATGGATTTAAAGCTATCATATTCTCCAACAAACACTTCAATTCTCTAGAACTATAAAATGCCTAATTGGTCTTCGACTTCACTAAAATCATTTCTTTGATCACGGTCACCTTGTACTAACGTTTTCATAAAATTTAAAACTTGCACTAATCTCATTTTATATATATATCATATACGAATATTTATAAAAGTTATCTTAACACAAATCGTGTGATAAGATAATGATACACAAGTTCCTGTCATATTTTAATATATCTTATATCTCTTAAATGATTTTTTTTACAAATATCAATCTAGCCTTTCGTGATAATTATTACTTTAACATTTTCAATCGAAAAACATTATTTTTGGAAACTTACATAAGTGATTACCTAATAGTATTACTATATTCTTATTAGTCACCATAAGGAGGATAAGCAAATACTTAGTCAATATAAGTGAGTGACTTATAATAAAAAGTACCAAATTTATTGTACATGTGCTTATATTTAACCAAAATGGAAATTTTCACAAACTAGGCAGTTAGCTCGGTTGGCTAAGAGCGCGAAAGGGTGTGGCCTAGACCCGGGTTCGATCCTGGGGACGGCCAATTTCACCATTTTTATTAGAAATTTTTCCATTTAAGTATGTAATACTAATATCAGTTTTATTATTAGTAAGAAAATATTAATAATAATAAGTGTTAATATTATTTTAAAATACTAGGATTATTGTCAAGGGCAGATATTGGGTAACCTAGCCTTAGTTAGGCATGGATTGGCCACCTATGTTTAAACAAGGCAGCACTAACCAATATCCAACCATGATAATGACTAGTCACCATACATATTTAGTAAAATTTTAATTTTATATGGAAATATATATACATGGGAGAAAGATATATTTTCATAAAACAATACCAGAATTAGAGGGACGAAAAAAAAAATTTATATAAATAATTATGTATCACATATTTTGTGGTAACTATGTACCATAACACTCGGGTAAAAAAATAACCATATAAGAATAATACAAAAGTCATCAACTACGCTAGGTTAAGGGAACCTTATACTATATAAGAATAGTCTCTGTTTTCACTTATTTACAACATTTGTAAATACATTCACAAAAGTTATATGATTTCCAAAGGCAAATAAGTAATCCCATAGAATCGACCCACTAAGTATAATATAAGTATAAATATTTTGTATAATAAATAATTTTACCAATCTTATTTAACGTTATAAAAAAAATAATAATGATTTCTTTTACAAAATAATATTTTGTAAACATAATGACTTCATTACGGTATTTTGTAATATATCTTACATACATAGTATGATAAAATACTAAAATAATATTTATTTAAAAGTGGTGACCATTTACATATAGTAAAAATACATAACAAATAATATATATATTCAAATTACTTTACAAAAGTATAATGGTTGGTTAAACCAAAATAATTTGTTCTTATTATATTTCAATTTCTAGGAGATAGTATGAAAAGTATAGTCATTAAAAGTATACTACCACAATGTTTCACAATTAAAACAATTTGAAACTTTAATTATCTTTTGATATATCTTTGCAATTCATTCCTTTCAAACACTTTGATTTCTCACATCATAAATATTTGACAAATCATTTTTCATGCTTTGATTTCATTTGGAACCTGTCAGTTCTACGTTTTCCTCAATCAAAGTAAGCTTTCTTTTGACAAAGAATTTTATTGATTCTAAAAAGTCCTTCACATTCATTTTAAAGAATCTATTGATCATATATCTTTTGGTTTGAACCTAGTCACTTTGAACATTTTATCATTTCATTTCATTCGTTTATCATCGATTTCTTGAACTAATTCAGTTGAACCATTGAATCCTATTTATGATACAATTCATATTCATAAAATTTAATATTTCAATTTTGGGTCATCTACCCTAATACTATTAACTAAAAGGTGACATAATTCCAAAAGAAATATCATAACCCAAATACACTTGGAAGCTGGAATCTGAGATGAAGAAAAAGTATTCCTATTTATTCCAGCAAATCTCGAGGACGAGATTTTTATTAAGGTGGGTAGAATGTAACGACTCACACAAAATCGTCCTAAAAACATTCCGTAAGTATGAACCCGGACCCCTGATAAAACAACCCTCATTAAAAGTCCTATTTATATTATTATATTATTCAATAGGAAACCCTAATTGAGACACCCAAGTGATTCTACGCAAACCCTAAAATTTTCAGAACAATCAGAAACAGGATTAGGGCCCCTAAAACTCAGGGGGGGCATTCCCTACTTTACGATTATCCCAATTTACGTGCTCTTCAAGTTGAAATTTCAGAATATGTCGACTCATCAGAGCTAGTCCCACACGTGGCAACCACATAGCAGCTTTTAGTCCCTTACGGACCGTAAAGCTGTGAGTCTTACGGTCCGTAAGATGCCATACGGACCGCAACATCAGCAAGCTTACGGTCCGTAAGCTTGACAAAATTTGTGTATAAATAGCAGGAGTTGGGACTGGCTTCTGGGCAATTGTTCGACGAAAGAATTCGTAAAATTCTTCGAGTTCTGTCCAAATTACTTCAAATAACACCCACAAAACTCAAATTAAGTATAGCGGGGTGCTGCAGAACAGGGTATTAACTCAATCGCTCTTACGATTCATTATCCGATCGATTAAACTATCCAAGGGATGTTTAAGTGCCGCCCACATTAGGGTTATACTTTATCGTTCGTCATTAATTTGACGGATTGTCGTTAATTCGATAGGTAAAGTATTATACTTTATCGTTCGTTGTTAATTCAACGGATTATCGTTAATTCGATGGGTAAAGTATTATACCTTGTCGTTCATTGTTAATTCAATGGATCATCGTTAATTCGATGGACAAAGTATTGCATTTTGACATTCATTGTGAGAATTTAATCTCGTGGGTTATCGTAAATGCTGTATTAAGTTATCTACCTAGTTCGTATACATTAGGTTCCAAGGCTAAGTAATAGGCTAAGCTCTGCTTGTACAAATCTGCAATATATCAAAGGCTTATCTGTAGACTAAACTTTGTCCGGATGCATCTGCCTGATTATTTGTGAGTCATTCTTCTTTTCTCACAGTTTGTGAGTCATTCTCTTTTTATCAAATTGCTTTATAAATTCTTAAATATTTTAAAAGTTATAATTACAGTGATTAAGTTTATGTAATCACCAATTTACAGCCGGTATGTGGGGTAGTGTGCACATTACTGTTGTTAGGTGAGCGTACCTATAAAGTATCACGTTAGGTGGGCGAACCTAATTAGTGATATTCGTCATTCATTGGGGCAGCCAATGGTGATATGACCACAGTCACCGTAAAGATTCGAGTGATAAGTACTGTGGGTAGTTGGCTTGATATCAGAAACATTGTAATCTCTCTTAATACTGTAAATTATAACAAACGGGTCGTTTTAGTAAAATGAATGAACTCACTCAGTATTTCCCGCTGACAAAACCTTTTTAAACACTTTTCAGGTAATTACAGTAGAATTGGAGTAAGAGATGGATACGGCACTGAAAGGCATCAAGAAGTGGCTTATGTATTTATTTAAATCAAAATAAGAAATATTGTTTTATATAATAAAAAAATTATTTTATTAAAGCTACCATTATAAAACATGGGTTTATCCCATTTATTTATTAAAATAAAATCCGGTGTTTTCTAAACTCTGATATTTTCCTAACTCACGGTCCTGATGAAATTTCCGCTGCAACGTTTTTAAAATAATCACCGGTACCGCTGGACTGTTCGCGACTCCCGATTCCGTCCAGGGTGGGTCGGGGGTCGTGACAAACGCCTAAGTGAGGATTAAAGTATTAATAATCGGACAAAAACGCAGATTTGCGATATCATAATGAATCATGATAAATGGTTGTAAAAAGGGTTCTAAATTGGTTATGAATGGAACTCTTTAGGCGAGGAATCCGGATCGTCAAATGGACAAGCCGGTGGAAATACGCGTTTGGAAAGGATGCTTAAAAGGTACGTAACTACGGTTCCGTTACATTATGCTTGATTTAGTATTTTCGTTAGTAGACTTTAAATTAGCATGATACATGAAATTGGCATATAGTGGAAGTGACGAAGATCACTAGGTAAATAAACGGGTCAAAAGGTGAAATTATCACCCTTTGACAATATTGTCTAATGGTTTGCCGAGTTACATGTTATAGGAATAAATAGCAAATGGATAAGTACATCGCTATTGCTTAGCGGTTACGAAGGCAAGGTATTGAAACGGGTCAATATATTGATCCGAGCCAGGTATGTATAATAACACAACTCATCACGTAGAATTTGGAGTTCTATAAGAGTTAGACAAGGTTAAGGTATAGATATTCGGTTATCTCTAGGTAAACCGAATAAGTTGAATTATGTTTATGGTGTTTTAGAAGCACATGAGTTTACAAACAAGAATTATAGTTAAAAGGTTGGATTTTTAGTCAAACAAGTATTTAAAGGTCCTTGTAGTAAAAGAAGGATGAAAATTGACCAAATTGCCCTTGTAAGCTAATTTGAACGAACGACCCATAAAGGTGGTTCGGAAATAAGTTTTATGATTAAATATATGCTTAGAATGAGTATAGGTAGTGAAGGATGTAAATCCTTGGGTCGAAAGACTTTATATGAGTCTTTGCCGTAAAATGATAATCCGAGGGGTAGAAACTCGGAACATATAGATATCCATATTAAATCCAACACACATATAGATGTGGTGGAAGATAACTTTATAAGAAATGTAGGAATAAGATGCTAGAAAGGAATGAAAGCGAGTAGAAAGTTTTAAAGTGCTAAAATACCCTTAACGGGTCAAAATAAGCATACGAGCGAAAACGCTTTAAATTGTGTAATAAACCTATGATTAGAACCTAATATAGTAGGTAACATTTATTTGAAGAAGTGTATGAGATATAGGAATCAAATAAATACGTTTGTTTGATAAAATGCATAAACGGGTTAAAATTCGGTAAAAAGGTAACGAGTCGAAGGCTTAGAAGTCTCAAAATTTCTTATGTTGGATGTAGGATTTTAACTCCATAAGATGGAGGATTAAATTACGGACGCGTAGGAAAAAGAATCGGGTAAAACGGATCAATAACGAAGAAGTTATGGTCGTTTTCGTGAAATCAGGTCGCGCTGGAAATCTGCAGCACCAGTAAACAGCATTCTGCCGAAAACAAGCAGAGGCGTAGCGCGACTGGCAGTGGCGCTACGCGAGCGGGTGTCAGTTTCGCGAAAATCGCTTATTTTAACCGTTAATGCTTTGCGAACCCGTTTAAATACGTTCTAAGTTACATATGACTAATCCAACTCATGTTTTATGAGTTTCAGGTAAAATTTTAGCACCGGAGGACGATCAAGCACAATGAAGAACCGAACACGATCAAGAAATAAGCTTCCGCACTATGCATCGTTATTATGTTAAACGACGATCGTACACATGATATGTTGTATACTTTTAAATTGTAAAAAAAGTTTTAATAAACCCATAATTTCAGATGTATATGTAATCTTAATTACATGATTGTTTTTCGTAAATTATACGTTAAACCTTAATTTATAAGAACGGGTGTTACAAGTTGGTATCAGAGCCTTGGTTTAAGAGATTCAAGTATGGTGGGGAAAAACCATGCTTGGACTTAAACCTTATGCTCTTAACAAAGATTGGTGTTCGGTTCGATGCTTGATCGCAAATCCGGTAAGTGCATGTATGTTAATCGTTTAGCTTATTAAAGTGTTGTAAACAACGCATAGGGTTATCGTGTAATACACGTTACCCCAATTAAATGATAGATATAGCTAACTAAATTACGTGCGATGACACGTATAGTAGAAAATCCTTGTATTATGATACGGGCATTTAGTAAAGTTGACATTACTAACTTTTGTGAATGTCTTAATTGAAGGACACTTACATTTAAAGATGACAAGAGTTGAACAGATTACAGATATGATAGAAGAATGGTCCGAAGTATGACTAGAGGAGCATGCTCACCAATGGCTAAATCGCGTAACGACCGCGAATAAGGTTAATGGCAGGGAACGCCCGACGGGGCAAGCATTACCAGGTGCACATTTCAAATTTAATTGCAAAAATAGTAATATGCAACAAATAAGTAGAAATTGAAAGTTGCATATGTAGATTAAGAACTTGAAAAAAAAAACCCGAATAGAAAATGTGTTCGGGATATTGTTTCCAAGAGAAACAAATAGAGGCATTACTTACATAGGGTGTGATGTGAAAACTATAAAAGGTCATGTGTGTCATGTGTTAATCATTTACTCTGGCCAAGTAAGTAGTGGCATATGATACCACGAACTTCTTATGGCGGACACGTTTACATCCGATGTAGTAAGGGCGGGGTGAATGGGACTAATTAAAAAGTACCCAAATGAATCAGATAAGCAAAATATTTGATAATAATGTAAACGCACAACCGAGTGACGGAAGCGTATTACATTAGGATAATGAGCCCGAGTGAAGGGACAAAGAAACATGTAAAATGATTTAGACAAGTATTGGGAGGGAGTGTACTTACACTCGAACCCAGAAAACGCAAGCATGTAAAATGATTTAGACAAGTATTGGGAGGGAGTGTACTTACACTCGAACCCAGAAAACGCAAGCATGTAAAATGATTTAGATAAGTATTGGGAGGGAGTGTACTTACACTCGAACCCGGAAAACGGAAACATGTAAAATGATTTAGACAAGTATTGGGAGGGGGTGTACTTACACTCGAACCCGGAAAATGCAAATATGTTCCTTAACGGGTCGTTTTTGTAAAACGTCAAACTTAAGGACAAAGTCGGAATATAAAAATGAAGCGAGGTCTTAATGCATACCGGGAGGGTTGCAATAATAACGACTTCGGTAAAACACCCGGTTGATGGGTAAGAATTAAACACATGCGTAAACCAAGAGACGTGAACGCGGGTTGAAAAATCAAAGGACTTGGATTACGAGTTGTGACTATAAAATCTCGTATATAGAAATTGCGAGTAAATATGTTCAACTATTCAAAGTCGAATGGGTTGAATAAAGAATAAAGTTGATTGTTTATAAGTGATGGATTTCACATTAATAGGTCAAACATGATGAATACAGTATAACGCTGAATGGCACAAATGAGCGTTAGCCAGATAAAGGTAGCGTTAAATGCAAGAGAATAATGAGCCCCCGGTAATGGGATATAACCAAATAAGAATATATGCAAATCAAATAACAGTAAGCATAAGAAGAACTGACGCATAAATGACGTGAGAAGTCATAAAATCGGAAAATTGTCCGAAAGAAAACAATTATAGCCATGAAAGTACAATCAAGGTTAACGGGACCTAAGCTTGAAACCAAACGACTCTTCGAACAAAAACAGGGTGCCTTGACACCAAACATGTATTTTAAGAATGACACGAGTAAGGAGTGATCTACGGGATCAACATAACCTTTAGGGTTATAAACAAATGAAAGATCCACGGGACTAAAACGACCCACGGGTCATGATTAGAAAGAAGTTATAAGGACTTCGCCCTAAGGAGGTGAAGGTCTAATCAAAATAGCCCATAAGGCTAAGTGATAAAAACCTACAGGTTAATTAGATAAAGCGAGGGAATCGGTTGAGAATCCCCGCATACAACTAAGACTGTAAAAGAATAAATTATGGACTGTCAATATCCTGGTATGAATAATTGACAAAAGTTAAAGAGAAGATCCTAAAACTAAAACTTCGGTTTTAGTAAGAAATAACGTTTTTACAAACATAAATTCTGATAGGAATTTAAATAGTAAGCATGAAAGATACAAGTCTCGACACTGATAGGCGCAAGACAATATATTCGAAAAGTGATATTTTCGAAAATGAAAGGTTGATACAAACTAAACACGATGTGACACGATCACGGTTAGGAAATGTAATGTGAAGTAAAATCACATTATAACCAAGCGAGCGATGAAAAGTAACGGGACTAATAAGTCTAGTTAGTAAGACCGGTTAAGGCCAGTAATTCAAATCAATAAAAATTGGTTTGCTTGTAAGCGGTGGATTCGGTATAACTGAACCGAATAAATAAATCTGAAAACAAAAGAAATTATTGCTAAAAGTGAAATATTTCACTAAAGACCTTTAAACGGGTCAAGGTAACAGATTCACCAAGAGTTCGATAATATATAAAAGCGATGGATATCGCTAAGTTAACTAAACTAGTAGAAATAATGAAATTACGTTATTTCAAGTTGCATTATGTCGAATGAGGCACGTAGATGTTTTGTAACCAAAAAGGTATTACCATAATTTTTCTGGTAATACTAACAATCGATTAAAATATGAGCAATGCTCAATTGATTATTGAGAGCATATGCGTGGAGTTAAACTCTATAAATTATGAAAGAAAAGGTTTCGAGGACGAAACCTCTTTAAGGGGGGTAGACTTGTAACACCCCGAAAACGGGTTTGGTAATCAAACCTCGTTAATAGTAAAAACGGGTAAAATACTGTTGGTGGTAAAATTAACCCGGTGAATATTAGGATTTAAATAAATAAATCTAATATTTATTAAAAAAAATGGGAAATACTTTGAGAAAGCAAAGTATATAAAAAGCCCGAGATTTAACGGGACTTAAAATAAAACGGGTTTTTGAACAAGAACTAATTAACTAGGAAAAATTTATAACCTAGTTAGCTAATAGTCTAGAAATAACTTATAATAAGGTTAAAAAGAACCAATCTATAAGTTAAACCAAAGTGGAGGGGCCAAATTAATAAAAGCTGAAACTTAATTGATCAAATAAGAAATAATTAAAAAAAAAACACACTGGTGGGTGTGCTGGGATCGATCAGAAGAGGAGGGCGACCAGGGGTTTTCTTCAAACCCTAAAATTCCCACAAAATTCACAAATTGAAGCCCCTAATCTGCTCTAAATCAAGTCTCGAACATAAATTAGTGATCTCCTAGTCGTAAGGATCAAAAGGTATGTAAAATTGTGGTATTTTGTTGCATCTTGATTTCTAGGTTAAATGTGAAAAACGAAAATTCAGCTTGATTACTTGATGCATGGATGAAATTAGATGTGATATGAGGTTTAGAAACAAACCCTAGATGATTTCATGACAAAATCTTGCATGATATTTGTAGGGATTCATAATCACCATTGTAGGTGATTAATGAGCTTGAAGAAACTTGATAAATGCTAGAATTATAACTCTCTTGTTCTAGCACAATCTGAATTCAAAAAGTAATTTCAGAAATATTGATGTTTAGATATGTGTAAAGTTGACTAATTGAAGTGAAATTAGATGATAACTACAAGTCATGAACTTCGTAATGATTATGTAAAATCTGACCCGCTAGGTGTTTGTTGAAACGCCTAAGTGAGGATTAAAGTATTAATAATCGGACAAAAACGCAGATTTGCGATATCATAATGAATCATGATAAATGGTTGTAAAAAGGGTTCTAAATTGGTTATGAATGGAACTCTTTAGGCGAGGAATCCGGATCGTCAAATGGACAAGCCGGTGGAAATACGCGTTTGGAAAGGATGCTTAAAAGGTACGTAACTACGGTTCCGTTACATTATGCTTGATTTAGTATTTTCGTTAGTAGACTTTAAATTAGCATGATACATGAAATTGGCATATAGTGGAAGTGACGAAGATCACTAGGTAAATAAACGGGTCAAAAGGTGAAATTATCACCCTTTGACAATATTGTCTAATGGTTTGCCGAGTTACATGTTATAGGAATAAATAGCAAATGGATAAGTACATCGCTATTGCTTAGCGGTTACGAAGGCAAGGTATTGAAACGGGTCAATATATTGATCCGAGCCAGGTATGTATAATAACACAACTCATCACGTAGAATTTGGAGTTCTATAAGAGTTAGACAAGGTTAAGGTATAGATATTCGGTTATCTCTAGGTAAACCGAATAAGTTGAATTATGTTTATGGTGTTTTAGAAGCACATGAGTTTACAAACAAGAATTATAGTTAAAAGGTTGGATTTTTAGTCAAACAAGTATTTAAAGGTCCTTGTAGTAAAAGAAGGATGAAAATTGACCAAATTGCCCTTGTAAGCTAATTTGAACGAACGACCCATAAAGGTGGTTCGGAAATAAGTTTTATGATTAAATATATGCTTAGAATGAGTATAGGTAGTGAAGGATGTAAATCCTTGGGTCGAAAGACTTTATATGAGTCTTTGCCGTAAAATGATAATCCGAGGGGTAGAAACTCGGAACATATAGATATCCATATTAAATCCAACACACATATAGATGTGGTGGAAGATAACTTTATAAGAAATGTAGGAATAAGATGCTAGAAAGGAATGAAAGCGAGTAGAAAGTTTTAAAGTGCTAAAATACCCTTAACGGGTCAAAATAAGCATACGAGCGAAAACGCTTTAAATTGTGTAATAAACCTATGATTAGAACCTAATATAGTAGGTAACATTTATTTGAAGAAGTGTATGAGATATAGGAATCAAATAAATACGTTTGTTTGATAAAATGCATAAACGGGTTAAAATTCGGTAAAAAGGTAACGAGTCGAAGGCTTAGAAGTCTCAAAATTTCTTATGTTGGATGTAGGATTTTAACTCCATAAGATGGAGGATTAAATTACGGACGCGTAGGAAAAAGAATCGGGTAAAACGGATCAATAACGAAGAAGTTATGGTCGGTTTCGTGAAATCAGGTCGCGCTGGAAATCTGCAGCACCAGTAAACAGCATTCTGTCGAAAACAAGCCGTGGCGTAGCGCGACTGGCAGTGGCGCTACGCGAGCGGGTGTCAGTTTCGTGAAAATCGCTTATTTTAACCGTTAATGCATTGCGAACCCGTTTAAATACGTTCTAAGTTACATATGACTAATCCAACTCATGTTTTATGAGTTTCAGGTAAAATTTTAGCACCGGAGGACGATCAAGCACAATGAAGAACCGAACACGATCAAGAAATAAGCTTCCGCACTATGCATCGTTATTATGTTAAACGACGATCGTACACATGATATGTTGTATACTTTTAAATTGTAAAAAAAGTTTTAATAAACCCATAATTTCAGATGTATATGTAATCTTAATTACATGATTGTTTTTCGTAAATTATACGTTAAACCTTAATTTATAAGAACGGGTGTTACAGTTTTATAAAAATAATATTATTAAAACCACAAAGTTTTAAAGCTTTATATCATATATTTCAATATGTATTTTAAACCAAAGTAAATGATTGATTTCAAAAGAGAATCATAAACATGACTGCTTTGTTAATAATCAACTTAGTTTGATATATATTATGATATTAATTGAGTAGGTGGTATTAATCATCACAGACAATTTCTAGCACAAACATTTGGGTACAATCATAAAATAGATTGATTAAAAACAGCAAACATTGTGACTCATATATATATATATATACGTATTTATTACAAACTACAACTGGAATTCAAAATATACTAGTGATTATGCATCCATAACTTATTTTAGTCAATCTAAGTTATAGGAGTATTAGGCTCAACATGCTTTTATGTAAGGTTTATTCTATCTTTTGTCTCGACTAAGTTGTTATCTAATAGGCAAAGTTCCTTTAAAGTTTCTAGCTCATAGGTGGCATGGGTGCTGGTACTAGTTTGGCCATTCGAATATTTAATATAAGTTAGCATTTACTGTTGTAGTGGCTAACATATGGAGATTTTCCCATTGTTCATCTAATTCATTTTTCCCTAGTGGATTATTGTCTGCTTCCTGAGTTTGTGCATTTATTTCCTGATTGATTATTGCTTCCTTTGGTTGTAACTTCTTTATTTTCTCTCGACTTTTGTTAATAATCCAACTTCTTTTCTTAGTAGTAAATGGTTTCTTAGACTGTGCCTTACGAACAAATATTTCTTCCTCAAAATCTGCTGAGTATCCTGAGGGGTTTGGTTGAAATGAGGTTCCCTTATCTTTTGATGAACTATCTAATTGACGATAGATGTCCGAAATTCTTTGTTTACTCATACTGTAAACTAACAAATAGTCAAATTATATAAAACACATAATCATATAAGTTATTTCCTAACACAGAATTAAAATTTAAGTGTCAGCAGAACACTTCTTAGGCTTGAACCAGTGGCTAGGCTCTGATACCACCTTCTGTCACAACCCCCGATCCCTAGTTCCCGGGAACGGGCGGCCGCGAGCCAGTTTCGGTGGTATCGCGTGTTTGTCAAATTTGGCAGCGGAATTTTCATCAGGACCGTAGTTAGGAAATAATTTATCAGAGTAAACCACCTTATTTTATAAATACAAATACATGGGAAAAACCCAAGTTTGCAATACACACATTTTCATAGGAATAAATCCTATTTTATTTAATAAAAACATCTATTTTATTTTAGGTAACTTTATTGCCACTTTTCCAAGCCTTCAGTGCTCTCCAACTGGCTTTTATTGGCTTCATACTAAGTTACCTGAAACACGTGTTTAAAACATTTTATCAGCAGGAAATACTGGTGAGTGAAACCCAGTTTAATCAAGAAACATTTTATCGATTAAAGCAGTATCGAGGATGATTACAATGTTTATGTCTACACAATTACTCCATTTGGTACTATCAATCCCCTGACTTGTGGGTCATATTACACATTGGCTAACTCATTGTTCAATGGTAACGTACTGTCATACTCGACTTACTACTCGCAGGTAGTACAAATTTTGTATACAAAACCCCAACATACCGGCAGTAATTGAAGACTACAAAGACTCAATCACCGCTTAATCACATTGTAAAATAATTAAGGTTTTGTAAAACATTCCAAAAACATTAACAAAAAGAGGATAAACTCACATTGCTAATATAGGTCTTTCCTTTGTGGCTTCCTGGTTATAATCTAGTTAAATAAATAATGTACACGTGTTAGTATAATAACCCATTTTAACATTAGTAATACTCTCCCCGAGACGGCATTCCAATGACTACGTCGGGCAGAACCACGACAGCCGTTACGGAATCCTATATCAATCGGGCAGCGTATCTAATACGTATCCAGGGGTTATAATACTTACAACGGAGCAGAACCTCGCTAATTAGGGGGGTATAATACCCGCGTATTATCTCTACTATCAGAAATTGTGATTTGAGAATGAATTGTGAACGAATTTCAACTGAGACCCGAGGCCATCTATTTATAGTTGCTGATTCTAGGTTTGTCGCGGCCCGCGTAACATACAGGCAGGGCTTACGCGGCCCGCGTTGACTCCAGGTCAACGTATAGCTTATCCTGGTCACTGTGTAGACCCGCCACGATGATGACACGTGTCATCACTAGGCTGCGCCACCATTTGGGACACTCGCGGCCCGCGTTAACTAACGGGAACTCTTACGCGGCCCGCTTGAACTTGTAATTCAAAGAATTCAGATCTTAGCCATGATACCGCCCGCGTAAAGGATTGAGGTGGGTCTACGCGGCCCGCCTCAACTTACTATTTCTTGTTTTTAATTTATTTTTAATGCCATATTGTATTTCGGGCTCGGTTTTCACATACGGGGTGCATTTAAAAACATATAGGGGTATTCTAAATATATTAGGGGTGTCAGATATATTTGGGAGTGTTGGCAATATTTTGGGTATAGCTCCTGGACTATTTAATATATATAGTGTACTCATAGTATAGTAACCCAATTTCACATTATCCCTACGTCACGAGACAGAACCCCAACGAATTTAGGCAGAGCCTTGACATACGTTACGAGGCCCTACGTCACTTGGACAGGGTATCAATGATTAGGGCTACAATACTTAAAATGGGCAGGGTTTTGAAGTATGATTAGTGAAATACTAAATATACATATACGAATAGAGGGGAATGCAAGAAGGGACAAGGGAATGAGTATTCCTCTTTGATATATATAGTGGTTCGATTCCTTAAGAATTAAGGTTGATATGTACACGTATTCATATCATGATCATATCATGATTCATTCTTACACGTAGAACAGGTATAACATGCATACATAAAATCTGAATTGTAAGTATTTATTGTATTTTAATATCACACGTAAGTGGTTATTATTAGTTAATATATATATAGGGAAAGGTTCATTTGAAAAGAAATTTAATATGAGAACAAAAAGAAGAAATGGCATATTAGTAAAATACTATTTCATTTATAACTAATATCATTAATTTTTCTCTCTTTAATTAATTAGTCAACAAATCATTAATTATCCTACATATAATCTACAAAACCTACACATATCAAAATTTTCCTACATATACCCTACACATTATAGAATTTTATCCTACACAGTTAAAATTTATCCTACACACCTCGAAATATATCCTACACAACTCGTAATTTATCCTACACAACTATTAATTTATTCTACACTCTAAATTATGTTTTTTTTTTTAATTTGGAAAAAGTTTATATTTTGAAAAGAAGTTACAAATTTAATAATTTAGTTAGTTATTAAAGGGGAAGAATACCCATTAATGATTTATGTAAGTTTACCAATATACCTTTATATTAAAATTAAATGCAAATATTAAATGAAGTAAAATGAAGCATTCTTATTGGTTGAAATTTCTTCTTTTTTCTTCTTACAAAAAAATTCTTCTCATTTGAACCATTCACTATATATATACTAGGTTATAACCCCGTGTATTACACGGGTTGAATAAAGAAAAAAAAATTAAATAATTAGTAATGAAGATTTTGTAATTATAAACCATATTTTTTAGACGATTTATAATAAAGGGTGATATACATTAGGAGCATGTGACGTTTATTAAATTTATTCATTAAAAGTTAGATAAAGATTATCTATAAATAATAATATCTTAGTTCATGAGTAATTAAAAGATATCAAGTTATCAACTAATTTAGAGAAAAAAATGAGCGGGAAAATAATTATGAGGATGTATAGAAATACGACATGTGTCCTCTAACAGAATCAATGCAACAAATTCATCAGTTTCTGGTTCGAGTTTTCTTTTTTTATTAGCTGGATTAGTGATCAAAATGACGAGGTTTCAGTTAAATTTGTTTTTTGTTCTGTCACACTTCCAATGTGGCTAATTTATTATTCTTACATGTTCATGATTGATCCATTTAGGAGTATAAATCTTGTAAAACTTTAAAGCTCGAGTCTGAACCACCGTTTTTGAAATGGATTTTGTGAAATGGACCATAAACATATGTGTTGCGGTTATGATTTTTGTGGTTAAGTTATTGTTCACCGTATTTTACATCATGATCAAAAGTGGAGCATTCTTTTCGAACAGAGCAACTAAAATCCTTGTAATCGTCTAGAGAAGATGATCGTAGAACGGAGGGTTTGGGAGGGTTTGGAGAAGATTTTTGGGGAAGATGATAATATCTGAGCTTTATGAGATCAAGGGTCAAAGGGATATTTACTTTAATTAGTTTAATTAATAATGTGTTATAATAAAATCATATTGACCATTTTGCCCCTGAGGAAAATGGCAACAAGATTTTATTAGATAAATATTAACTGATTTCATTTTTGGACCAAAATTACAATAAAAGTGAAACCATAGGAACCCAGATTTAAAAGGTTTGAGTTTTGAACTAAAATGACAAAAGTGGTCAAACCTCAGGGACCAAAATGACAGTTTACTCTGTTATATATAAAATACATGACACATGTTACATGTTTGAGTGGTCTAAATGGTAGTTATAATACATAAGTAAAGTTTACTACATAGTAAGTTTTAAATAAATAACCGTAAGAATCGTATAACAAAGGTTAGTGCTGGTAGCAAAAGTAATTTTATAACAAACGTTATAAGTAAATAATAAAATATTTTATAGAACTTTATCCGTAATTTTTTAAATGTTTGAAACATATTAAATTTAATAATTTAAATTAAATAATAATTATATACAATTAATGATGGTCTAGAATAATGACAAGTGTCCCTTTATTGGTTTCTTTTATTATATAGTATATATATATATATATATATATATATATATATATATTAATTTAACTACTTTACTCATTTGGTGCTTATAACTTCTAAAACATGACGTTTTATAAAATAATAAATATTTTATTAGAACGAGAAAAATTTTGTCTACATTTGGGTCTAAGTTTCATTAAAAATGGAGTAGGTTCAAATATAAAGTATTTTTATAAATTAGTTATTAAACGGTTCCTATGTTTGCCCAAAAGATCTCATATTTTCATTGGTCAATTTACCCATGATGTATTCTTTTAATAACATAAGTTTTTATAACAAAATTTAGGATTGTTACATCCAAGCAAGAGGCGGCTTGCTTGGAAAACAAGGCTCAAGGGGCTATTTATAGATTAGTAAACCTCACTTGTGAGGTGTGCATTTGTGAGCCACCACCCCGGGGGAGCTCACCCGGGGTGGATGATTATCTTTTGTATTGTCTTATCACATCAATGAAAATATCTATGTTCCAATCCTTAGAGCTTCTATCTTTCTTGTTCATTTTCGTTTGTTCTTGGCTTGAAACCATTTTTGTTAGTTCGGACTTATCTTCCTTTAATGTGTCAATTATCTTTTTAAATTCATTTTCATGATTTTTGTGAAACATATTGGCCTCTGTGCACTTTGAAAGATCCACGATCAAACTTTGATTGTGGATAAATGTCACGTTGTACTTGATTTGCAAATCGTCATATTTTCTTTGCAAGTCAGACAATTTGCTTTGCAAATCAGACAATTTAGCACTTAAGTTAACACAACTATCACACCTATCAGAACTTGGTTTATCGACACATACCTGACTGGATTCACCCTCAGACATTAACTCATTTGCCCCAGAATCAACAACCTCCCTCGATGATTCACATTCAGATCCATCCTCGCTTGAACTTGTAACATCTTCAACTGAACTTCTGCTATGTTTAGAACTGCCGTCATTTCCCGAGAACTCACCATCGTTGACATTCTTGACAATTTCAGCATAAAAAGCCGTTCTTGTTTGACCACTGTTCTCTAACTGAACTGTCGGATAACAATCGACAGTAGATTTATCCCGTAGATTGACCTTTGATGGTTGAGGGTTATTTGACGATGTGGGAGACTGAAGCCAAGATGACACTGAACCATTTCCCGTATACATTTTATCCCCCACTGGTTGTGGTGTTCCATACATATCGGTGCTTGAGACAAAAACCGTTTGTAGCTGAGCATGTTGAGCAGGTCTTGTAGCTGAGGCACCTGGTTGTGGTTCACCATACATATTTCTTGTAACAGTGCTAGTACCTCCACAATTTCCATAATACATCTTAGGATCAGGTTTCCCACCCCACCAATCTGAAGTCATAATGGATTGAAAATAATCAACTCAACAGGCAATGGTGAAACTTTTGAGAACCTATTTGTATTAGAAAAGAGACCACTAAAAATGATGTCAACGAAGCACCAAAGTCCACTAATAATTGATGTGAAAATTAATATCCACTAAGAATTAATGGATATGAATATTGAATGTTGGCCCACTTACAATCAATATCCACTAAAAATTACTAATATCCACTAATTATGAATGTTGGCCCACTTGAAAAGAAGTTAACTCCAATTAGTTAGGATTCTTCGTGAAATGATGGCCCAATTGAGAAGAGAATAAACCCAGCCCAGAAAACCAATGCCCACGAATAACTGATCACTAATAAAACCAGGCCCAGCTAAAATATGGTCCACGAAAAATGTGAGAAAGCTTTGTGTTGGCCTGGTCCACGAAGAACAACAGTTCTTCGTTGAATACAAACCCAAAATAAGTTCAGGCCCAAAACAATTTGTGAGCCCAAATATGTAATCGAAACCTAAAATGATTGAATAGTTTAATTAAAACAACTTTTGTGGACCACAACAAGACAAAACATATTACAAAGAAATAAGTGAAAAGCTTATGCATGCATGAGGGGTTTTTTCGTGAGCAACCAAACAAAAAGGAAACACCTAATTCAGTATTTCGCATAACTTGAAAGTTGTGAACAGTTGAGTTGGTGAGCTTTATCTATTTTAAACATAATCTTGTTTCTGAAATATAGAAAGTGAGTTGGTGATATGCTAGATTTAGAAAACAACAGATATTCAAAAACAAATTCAGGTTTTCTGAAATTTCAAGAATATCTTTTCAATAAGAAAATTCCGGTGACTTTTCCGGTGACTTTATTCGCCGGAAAAAATGGTGAAATAAGTTTTCTATCCTTCAAAACTTAACGCAAATCACCTTTTTGATTATCTCCACCCTATTCTAAAACTTTCAGCCAAAAACATCAAAAAATAACATCAATTTTCGAGTTTTAATCCAGATTTTTACGACACAAAAACTGGGTTCTTGAAGTTTATCCAAGAAGAGCTCAAAACCCACTCGAAAATATCACCGGAAACTCGGTTTTCAACAAGAAACCAAGCCTTACGCTCTGATACCACTTGTAGGTCCCGATGCGGATTGGCGGACTACTACGAGATCTTGTTTTGGATGCCGAAACAGGTGCGGAATCCCTATTACGACACAAACCGAGCGAGAGATAAAACACGACAAGTATATAACAATTAACGCTCACTTATATTGATATCAACAGAGTTACAGTTTACAAAGATATTACACTATGAAATAACTAAACTCTCAGATATCCTCTCAGTTCTCTCTCTGGTCTTACTGTTTCAGCAAGCTGCTTTATATAGGCGAAGCAAACCAGCACCTCCACGAAGAGTTAGACTAGGCACGAACCAGAGCCGTTCCAACGTTTTTGGAGGCCCTAAGCTGATACAAAAAATGAGGCCCCTTTTCTTAAAAGAAAAAAAAAACTCATTTTACTTTGGATGCAGTTCATATCTGAAAAGCAGGTTAAACTAATTTGCATCTATCTAAAGAAAAGACACATAAACAAGAATCGGTATATGCATAAAGTAGAAATCAACATGATGGAAAGAACTGACATCATTTTGTTTCGCATCCAAGCTCAAATAGTAATTCTTGATGAATCTTTATTTTTGTTCTTTAAGATGCTATCAAACTGAAACAACACATATCATATGATACTGAGGTTCTTTGGTTTTAACAATTACACTTTCTCAAATATTAACAAGAAATAACAATTTAAATAGTAATGATAAATCACCAAGTTGTTATAACAAATAATTAATATTTCATATAGCAATTGGCAAATGTAAAAAGAAATATAACAAAAAAACAAGTTTAATACCTCGCTGCCAATGTTGTAGTCTCACAAGCCACTTATCAATATAAGAAGGTCAGAAAATAATTGAAGTCAAGAGCATCAAGAAGCTAGAATCAGTCTTGCAAGTCGTTTAGCAATGTTGCAGAAATCAGAAGCCATAATCAATCTTCTCTGGCAACTCACGAATCACTTATCAGGAAGACAAGAAGCCAAAATCAGAAAGATGATCAGTTTCCAAAAATGCCATTGAGTGATTACTGATAACGACGAATGAGTTTCCTAGATAACTATCGAACTTTTCGAACGATTACGTTCCCAAAATTTGATTTTTCCTATTCCCTCGCTGCCTAGCATCACCTATAATTTCTGCCAAATCTTCTTAATTGTCGCCGAGTAACTCATTTTTTGGGCCTTATTTGTTTAGTTTCAGCCGAAATCCAATACACATACAGAGAAATTTTTATCAAAGTTGGAGGCCCTATATTTTGGAGGCCCTAGGCCTTTGCCTAGTTTATATAGCCCATTGGGCCGGCCCTGGCACGAACCCCTAGGGCTGCCCACAAAGGGTGAGTTTTCGTGGCATGGAGAGTCTTCGTCAACAAGCATAGAGGGTTCGTAGAGGAGGAGACTTCGTCCAAGGAGAAGGGTTCGCTGACATGAGGGTTCGTCCATTAGAAAGTGTTCGTCCAGTACAAGTCTTCGTCCAGGAGTGAGTGTTCGTTGGGAGCAGTCTTCGTCGCATTAGGAGTGTTCGTCGACATGCAATCCTTCGTCGACTTTAGTCTTCGTCACAAGTAGAGTGTTCGTCCAAGGCATGAAAGCTTCGTTGCGTTTAAGTCTTAGTAGCAAGAATAGAGTCTTCGTCCAAACAGAAATCTCCGTGGCAATAGTCTTCGTCCAGGAGTCTTCGTCAACATGGAATGTTCAATTTATATGATGTTATGGAACTTAATCTTCGTGAGAGGTTATTGTCATAATCCACAAACAAAATCCCATGCAAAGATATGTTGCTATGTAACATCATCATGGTGATGTCATGAGGATAACGGTTCGCGGATCTTCGTGCTTCGTGTGTCATTCTCTGGGGCGCACGACGGAGGAATGTCGCGACATCGGGCTCGAACCGAACCGAGTCAAGTCGAACCGAACCGAGTCGAATCGAAACGAGTCGCGTCCATATAATACGCTTCAACAAAATGCTTCTACAAGTATTTATAAGGAGAAGCGTCGAAAAAAATTAAAAAAAATTGATTATTAACATGTTAAATTAAATTTTTAAAAGTGTTCCCCGGTTCCCCAATGAACCTTACACTATATATATATATATATATATATATATATATATATATATATATATATATATATATATATATATATATATATATATATATATAGGGAGCCGCTAGAATAAGAACCACCCCCAGTTATGAGAACCATGAGAACCACTCTCAACCAATCAGGAAAATGGGTAATTTGGTCATTTCCTATAAATGTCTAATCTCTCATCTATCCTCTCTCCTATTAATGTCTGACTTTTCTCACTCCCCATAAAACAAAACCTCTTATCTCTCTCTCTCTTTCGAAATTGTTTCAGAACATTCAAAAGTCCATCATCTCTCTCATCTTCATGAAGAAACCCCCAAAACCCTAACTCCTCCTCCATAACTTACCTGCACCACCGCCACCACACCTCCACACCGGCGACTCCCAAACACCAAACCCACTCCGGCGGCCCCCTCATTTCTCTGACGGCCCCTCGTTCTCTGCACCACCTGTATCTCCTCTGATTTTCTGTTTATATAGCAAGGGAAAGTGGGTTTTTTCTCTCTACTGACAAGACCCTCTTTGTTTGATGTGGTGGATTAGGGGTGGCGGTGTGTCGACGGCGGCGGTGGCGGTGAATGATGGGTGAGGGGGTGGGTGAAGGGGGTGTGAACCGACGGCGTCGGAGATAGAGGTGGGCGACGGTGCTTGAGGAATTTTCGTGTGTTTTTTTGGTTGAAATGATGGTTGCATTTTCTGTTCTTCATTCATGGAGGAAAATAAAGAGAGTGCCTTTGTGGGTCTTGTTACAGGACACAAGGTATCATGCTTTTGGTACAAAAGTTGGAATTTTTCAACTGGGTTTTATGAATTTGTGTTCTTGGGTGTATGAATTTTTCAACTGGGTTTATGCTTTTGGTACAAAAGTTGGTATGTTTTGGGGGTTTGAATTTGTGTTCTTGGTTTCTGTTTTGGTAAAGATGTGAATGCTATTTCTTTTGGGTTTGTTGCTACTGTAATTTTGTTGCTACTGCTATTTTGATCTCTATATTTCTTTGTGGTTTAGATCTGTTGGTAATTCTTTGAAATTTTGGGGGTTTCTTTGAATTTTTGTGGGTTTGATATGTTGGTATTTTGGTCCCCAGATCTCGTTTTGCCGTTGATGGAATGGGTGGCGATGATGCAAAAAAAAAAAAAAAAAACTAGATTTTTGATGACGATGGCGCGGCAACGATGGTGGAGGGTAGGTTTTTGAACCCGCAACCCCACATTTGCAGCCTTTTAATTATCGGAAAAAATCTGAGCCAAACCCCGTTTTTTTTTCGAGATACACTTTTGTTTTGTTGTTGTTGGTTTTTTATATTCTTTTCCCCAGTCGATGACGATAAAAATCTATCCGAGACACCTACCGACTTTGCGATTTATGGGTGCGTTCGTCTTGCGTAAACAAGTTTTTGTGTAAAAAAGTCTTTGTGAAAAAAAAGTTCAACCGTAAACTTTTACGTCAAACGTAAAAAGGTTAACGTAAAAAGTTTTACGTAAAAAGTTTAAAACGTAAAACGTAAAAAAGTTTAACGTAAAACGTAAAACGTAAAACGTAAAAATTTTAACGTAAAACGTAAAAAAGTTTAAAACGTAAAACGTAATAAAGTTTAACGTAGAACGTAAAAAGATTAAAAAAATTAACATAATACGTAAGACATAAATTTTTTAACGTCAAACGTAAACTTTTAACGTAAAACGTAAACCTTTTAATGTAAAAATGTAAAGTTTTTAAAGTAAAACGTAAATATTTTAACGTAAAACGTAAAAACATAAAACGTAAACTTTTTAACGTAAAACGTAAGACGGGTCGTAAAAAACGGGTCGTAAAAGTTTTAGTTAAAACGTAATTTTTTTAACGTAAAAACGTAAAACGTAAAAAGTTTAACGTAAAACGTAAAAACGTAAACTTTTTTTACGTAAAAACGCAAGACATAAAAAGGTTTTTGTAAAACGTAAAAAGTTTTATGTAAACCGTAAAAAGTTTTTTGTAAAGTGTAAAAAGTTTTAGGTAAAACGTAAAACGTAAATTTTTTTTTAGTAAAACGTAAAAAACCGGCGTGTAAAACGTAAAAAAACGTTAACGTAAAAAACCGGCGCGTAAAACGTAAAAAACCGGCACGTAAATCGTAAAAACGTAAAAAAACGTTAACGTAAAAAACCGGCGTGTAAAACGTAACAAAACCGGTGCGTAAAACGTAAAAAAACCGGCACGTAAAACGTAAAAAAATGGCGTTAAAAAACGACGCGTAAAAAACGGCGTTAAAAAATAGGCGCGTAAAAAACGGCGCGTTAAAAAAACGGCGCTTAAAAAACGATGCGTAAAAAAACGGCGCGTAAAAAACGTCGTTAAAAAAACGGCGTTTTAAAAAGACGTCGCTTGAAAAAGTCGGGCGTAAGACGGGTTGTAAAAAACGGCGTTGAAAAAGTCGGGCGTAAGACGCGTTGAAAAAACGGCGTTAAAAAATGGCGTTAATAAACGGCGCGTAAAAAACGACGTTAAAAAATTGGCTCGTAAAAACGGCGCGTAAATAAACGGCGTTAAAAAATTGTCGTGTAAAAAACGGCACGTAAAAAAACGGCCTGTTAAAATAACGACGCTTGAAAAAACCTGGCGTAAAAACGTCGCGTCAAAAAAACGTAAAAAGTTTAACGTAAAACTTAAATTGTAAAAAGTATAAAAAATGTTTAAAAAAATCTGAATTTTAAAATGTTTTTTAATAAAAAAGTTATGTTTAAAAAATAGAAAGTAATATAATAATAAAAAAACTAATAAAAAACAATAAAGATAAAAAGACAAAAAAGAGTTAGTTTACTAAATTACCCTTTTGGATTATAATATAAAAGAAATAATAAGACAAAAACCATTTAATATTAATTTTTCTTACTTTTAATCTCATCCATCCATCAAGTTGATGTAAGGGCTAATAAGTGGTTCTCATGGTTCTCATAACTGGAGGTGGTTCTCATTTTAGCGATCCCCTATATATATATATATATAGGGAGCCGCTAGAATGAGAACCACCACGAGTTATGAGAACCACGAGAACCGCGCCCCGCGGGTGGCCGTCGGCGACGGAATTTTTTTTACACCTAGATCCGTATATTTTAGTGGGGGGTTTAAATTTTCGGTTCAAACGGCGCGCCCGAGGGGGTAGTTTTTTACGCCCAAAGTTTGGTAAAAAAAAAATTAAAAAAATTAAAAAAACCCAAACTTTGGGCGTAAAAAACTACCCCCTCGGGCGCGCCGTTTGAACCGAAAATTTAAACCCCCTACTAAAATATACGGATCTAGGTGTAAAAAAAATTTCGTCGCCGACGGCCACCCGCGGGGCGCGGTTCTCGTGGTTCTCATAACTCGTGGTGGTTCTCATTCTATCGATCCCGTATATATATATAGGGTAGGGTTCCAGAGTGAACTGCGTGAACAGATATGGACCCTTGATTTCCATTTTAGTTGTTAAGGGTAGGATTGTAATTATATAAAAATTAGATTTAAATCATTATTTAATAATTGAATTAAGTTACATCTTTCCTAATTTAAATTCATTATCCACATTATGTTTATTTATTAATAAGATAATTATCAAAACAAACAACAAATCACCATATTTCAATTTTATTTTTTATTTCGGATTTCATCAACATAATTCAAATTTTGATTTTTAAGATCCACGTAACCTTCATATTTCAACGGTATACACATAACATGTGTACTTGGATATAAATAGAACAGTACACATGTGTACTCAGCATCGTACATATGTGTATAGTAATTCACAGGTGTACATCAACATTCAATACAAAAAAAATTCTAAGATATCACAAAAACAGACGATATACACATGTGTACATCGCATTAAAAAGAGGGCAAAATCAGAATACACATGTGTACATCGCATTTAAACAAATAATAATTTTAATAATTTAATTAAGTTACATCTTTCCTAATCCTTGATTTGATTTGTGAGAAATTTATGCAATCAATTTAAGAGGATAATTGATTACTTGATTTGTGAGAGATTTATGCAATCAATTTAAGATTGAAATTACACATATACCTTTTTTTATTTAATTAAATGGAAAAAATTAACCAAATAATTACCATCATGCCACTCACTTTAATCTCAAGATCATAAAAATCAAGGGCCCAGATCAGTTCACGCAGTTCACTCTTGGGATTTTGTTCACGTTTGAACCTAATCCTATATATATATATATATATATATATATATATATATATATGTATGTATATATCGGTTAAATTCAGAACCAATACAAGTTGTGAGAATGATGAGAACTTTTACTTCCGTGCGAGTTAGACTTCAATTTTTTGCACAAACGAAGATGACAATATTATAAACAAATCTACAAAAAAAAAGAAAAAAAAATTGTCGAGTAAGTAGTTACATCTGATGTTAGTTTTATTAACGCCTAATAAAATTTGTTTACACCCGATGTAAATTTTTGCATGCGACCGTTTTTTTGCTGTAACAAGTGATTTTTTAAGATTTTGAGAATTTTTTTTTTGAAAAACCTTTTGGAAGACCTAGTTCTCATTGTTTTCACAACTTAAGGTGGTTCTCATTTTATCCTTTCCCTAAATATATATATATATATATATAGGGAGCCGCTAAAATGAAAACCACCCCCAGTTGTATGAATCATGAGAACCACTCTCAACCAATCAGATTATGCCACCCTAAAGGGTGTTTTGGTCATTTACCCCAAATGTCAAATCTATCTCTCTCCCTCTTCATTTAAATCAGCAGACTTTTTATATATCACAAATCTCTCATCTTTCATCTCTCCTGTCACAATTCTATTTCAAGCTCATCTTCCCTCTATCATCTCTCTCTTTCTTCTTGTTAAAAACAAAAAAAAAATCAGAAATTTGACAAAGAAGCTTTAGATCGATCTTGGTTGCATGGTTTACAATGAAGTGCTAAATCGATTAACCACCTCATGAAGATTGTTCTGTTTGAAGATCCGGATCCACTGATGCTTTGGATACAATAAAGACCCGGATTCAATGAAGACCCATATTCAATGAAGAGAAAGATTTGTAGGTTCACAAATTGTTGCAAACTACCTGCATAGACGTTTTCGTGGTTAATCGGAGCTCTGCCGGAAAGCTCAATTCCGTCGCCGGGTAGCAGAGAGTTCGCCGGAGTTTTGCTTCTCCGAGCTCTGGTTGTCAGAGCCGTCTATCAGAGCCGCCACACCACAACCAAAGTTCTCATCTCTGTGTCGTCCTTTCTCTCTCTATCTCTAGCATTTTAAGGTTGAGTTTGTATGTGTGTGTTGTCTTGAGGGTAGTCGTAACTTGGGGAAATGGTGTACGAGAAAGAGGGGTGTGCGAGTGTGAAACAGGGTAAGGAAAAGGGTATGCTGATTGGCCTGAGGTGTGGCCATAGCTTGTCGTCGGTCGGAGTGAATCTCCGATGACTGAAGAAGAAGGGGGGTGTGCTTGAGCAGCTGATGTGTAAAACTTCAGGGTTTAGATTTTGAATTAAAACTAATAGGGGTGAGGGGGGATTAGTATGTTATATCGGCTAGGGTTTTAGTAGTTAAGTTGGGTTGGGCTTCGGTCTCATCCATCCTGATTAATGTAGATTTTTATTTTGAAATTTTGCATATCCGTTCGGTTCCACCCGATTCGGAAGCTTCGGATCGGCGGCTCAGTCAAACCGAGTCAGATTTAGAGTTGTTCGGGTCAGGCTTCTGCTCGGTCTCGGTTCGAGTCTTGCTGTTCTGTCACACCCCGATAATTCCACTTATTACCGATGGGCCCGGTGGGGAGTATCGTAACGTAGTTGATATCATCATAGTCAAACAGCACAATTTAAATGCACATCGGAAGCAAAAGATAAATATATTACAATCCGATATAAAGTAATATCAAAGTATTATAAACGGAATGTAAAGGATCCACAGGCGGATCAAATAAAAGATAATTGTTCAACAAATTTTGACATCTAAGCTTGCGAGACTCTTTATTGATGCTAGGAGTAGCCATCCTATTCCGATTAGTACTTGCACTTAGCCTTTTTAGGAAAATACGTCAGTTTACACAGGTAAATACAATTTAACTTACTCATTTTGAAAATGTTTTAGAAAATTGATTTGAATGCACAAGGCACAAAATATTTTATAACTTGGGATAATTATTTATATATAAACTTGTAAAAGAATTACATGTTCGTTATACGTTCAGTAGCCCGGGTTGAATACCGGGATAAAGATTAATAGACACACCACATGGTATAGTCCCGCGGCGAGTTATTCTCGTAACCGGCGGTTATACCTTATTATTTATATATGCATTGGCGGGTGTACGCCTACACCCCGTGCTAAGGTCATGGCCATTTCATGAATGATGCCAAGGATATCCGGGACATGGTCATTTACCCCCCCCCCCCAATGGCTTTAAGCAAACACAAAATTTTAAACGGGTCTTCTCAATAAAGTAACTTTCATAAGATTAAAAATTCAATGCCCGACCAAGCGGTATTTTATATACCGTACCCCAAGCCCGTAAAAGAGAAAATAAGTTAAAATATTTACCTGAGCTAAATATAAATTCAATCCCAGCCGTATATCAAATCAGCAAGTACATATAGCTTTTACTGGGCTCCTAAATCTGGAATGAAGGTTTTTAATAACCTATTAGATTCCTAACGGGTCTTTAATTAAGCCTTAACTTAGACCGATTAGTTTTAAAAAGAAGATACGGTTCAAAACGCATGATTATGCGAAGACCGGATTAGAATGCGGTTTAGACCCGACAAGCTTGTATTCTTGTTTAGTGTGGGTAAACTAAACGTTCTGGATTTTGAGATAGAAATGATAAGGTTTGACCCGTTTCGGCTAATTTATGCAAACTAGTTACATAAGCCGATCCGAACGCGAAAAGTGCGTAACGGGTAACCACATGAGTCATGAACAGGTTTCCTAAGTTAATATGCCTTTAATATGTTGTGATATCAGTAGGATACCTTCCATTATGCCCAAAACAAATTTAAAACCAATTTATGCCCCGTAGGGGTATTTTGGTCATTTTAAAGGTTATAAGAAAGGTTAAATATTAATCTGAGGTTTAGGTCTGATATAATCAGTAAAAGTACTTAATTTAATAAGTTATATCATTAGGGTATTACATATATGTGAAATTTATTAATTATAACCAAACTATGCACCTAAGGGGCATTTTGGTAATTTCACTTAAGCTTTAAAGGTCAAAATTTGAATTCTGAGTTTAAAACTTTTGCCTATTGTTTAATTATGAAAATTTACTTAAAACATCAGTAGGTATCAAACCTTATATGTTAAAAATAGTTTTAACTTATACTATGCGTTAAAAACGCGTAAAAAGACAATTTTAAGTGATTTTTGGGTTTTATAAGAAAAGATGATATTTTTATCATTCCATAAAGCTTATAATATTTTATTTATCATATAGGATCAGTAGAAAAAAGGTTTGGTGTCAAAAGGATTTGTAAAACTCATTTTATGGCCAAAAGGGTAAAACCGGCAATTACCGAATCAAAGCTAGAACCCTATGTTATGCTCAGCCTAAAAATAAATAAAAATCTTCAAAAATACAAAATATTATATTATAACAGTGGGTATAAAGTTTGGTATCAAAAATCGGGTTTAGATAGCCTTTATGCTAATTACGCCGCTTAATTAATAAAAAGATTTTCATTTACGCTAATGAGCATAACTCCTAATGTAGACCTCAAGCTGATGTCAAATTTTAGGGACAAGTTTATAAATCAGTAATGAAGGTTTCTATCCTCTCACATTTTCAAAAATTTCGTTTTAAGGTTAAAAGGGCATAATAGTCAACATTCATGCATTTAACGGAAACATGCATATGAATCGGATAACTAAGGAACCAAGTTGTATAACCTCAGAGGGTTACACTAACCTATAACCTGGTCCTAAAGGAATCCTAAGGCATATCTAAACTAAGCTAAATCGGGTCAGAACTGAAAGTCAAAGCAAAGGTCAACTTTTGCGACTTTCGGTCCCTAACCGAGCCTAAACTTAAAATTGTCGGGTTGAACATGCTTAGACATGTGATTTTATGGCTTCTATATTAATAGTTATGAAATTTATTTAAAACTAACCCGTTTGACTTTTATTTGACCCAACAATTTAACAAAGTAAACGTGGTAATTAGGAGGAGCCCTTTTGAGGGTTTAACACCTACCTAATTACGGTCACGTAGCCATGTTCGTCGCGAACAATGGCTCAACCGTTTGGAAGTCAAAGCGTTTGTCGCAAACGCTTGACTTTTCGGTTTTTAATCGCTAAACAATTAAACTAAGCACGGAAGGATACTTACAAGAGTCCAAAGGACTGAGGGAGGTTCTCAAAAGAGTTCAAGATCCTCTCCAATTCAGAGAACAAGCAGATTGAAGGAAATGGTGTGAAAACAAAGGAAACCCATCTCCTATTTATACTTTTCGGGACCTTGTAGGATCGCGACAAGTGTCAGGGAGTTATATTCATATCATGACAGGTGTAAAGTGGTTTTACAATCCAATGGGCAGCCCCTAGTATTGAACTTGAGAGTGGAAACCAGTTTTTTTAGCAAAACCAGCAACTAAACAGGGTTCAGCAGCTGTGTTTCTACATCTGTGCGGGCCTCGCGGCCTGCGTGAGGGTCTGTGTGGCCTTACGCGGCCCGCCTCACAGCCCAGACCAGCAATACAAGTTTTAAAAACGATAGTTTTGGTCCCTGTTTGCATGAAAGGTCATTTCTGATACATTTGAGGCCCGAAATCCTCATTTCAAGCCTCTACTAAGATGCCCACACATAGGGGACATGAAACATGCTCAAAAACATGTCAGATGTTTGTTCTTGTTAGTACATTACGTCTGTAGCTTCCGTCAGCATGTAGTCATATTTTGTTCTGTGTTTATGTTTATTGTCTGAATATATGTATATAGTTAGCAGGACAACTCAGGATTAGGATCTGAATGTAAAAGTGTTGATTGGGACAAGTTAAACTCGTACGGATGGCAATACGCACGTATGGCCATACGCACGGATGACTTATCCGTGCGGATAAGTCATACGCACGGATGACCGGACGTACGGGTGTGTCATACGTACGGGTAACCCACCCGCACGGAAAACACTTATTAGATTCCTGAGTTTGTCTATAAATAGTAGGTCCGGTGCAACTCTGTCAGAACTTTTGACACGCACGGATAGTCTGTACGTTTCCTGGATCTTGTAACTTTCAGAACAGTAAATAGAACGAACAGACAAGAAGTTAAACGTTGAATTCTGTGTTGCACAAATCTGTGATTCGTCGTAATGGATTCCGCACATTAAGACGAAATCGATTCATCTTGTTCCTACGATCAGATCCTGTATCAACGGGACCATCAAGTGGTATCAGAGCTTCCAGGGAGCTGAATCGAGATCAACAACACTGAATTCACCGGAATTCAAGTCTCATTTGCCGATCAAAGTCGAATTTCACCGGAGATTTGACTTCTGTTACCGATTTGATTCAAATTTCACCGGAAATTTGACAGACTTCTTCTATATCTACTTAGATTTTACATTTGTTCTTCAACTGACATCATAAAATCAGAAAAACCTAAAATTGAGCAAGAATTTACGGTTAAAATTTGTTAAAATCGATATCAATCAACTCGCAATCATTCAAAGTATAATCATACTTAGTTTCATAATCAGAATCAATCTAAAACTAGATCAAATTCATCAAAAATCATGTTTAGTTGTTCGATGACGTCATTCACCCGTGCGGACAGCTGTCTGAGTGATTTGGATTAGTTAGTTACTGCAAGTCGTGTGCTGACATCATCATTGTTACACGCACGGTCTACAACCCGTGCGGATAACCAGAATAGTCAAAAAGTCAAAGCTAACCGTGCGCACAACCATCCGAGCGGATTACCGTCCGTGCGGATAGACTTTGTTTACATACAAATTCTTGTTCGAACGGATAACTATCCGGTCCAAGTGTTTGAAGTTTTTTTAAAATTTGTAAAAATTTTCTAAGTGTTTGAAAATTGTTTCAGGTACTTGAAATGGAAGAATTCATGAATCCCTTTAGTGAGATGTATGCCTTCGCGGGTAATTCTGGAGACGATACTTCAAACCGTTCAAATGAAAATCCCAATCTGAATCCAAAGAAAACGTTATCCGATGCACTAAATGTTGAAAGCGTATATGGTACCTACAACAAACCACCAAAACTAATGGCAATAGAAGAATATAATCGGTGGGCAAAAAGATTCGAAGAATGGTTGAAAGCCTTTGCATATCCAAGCTGGAAGAGCTTAAAAAATGGTTTTGTTTCAGATAGACTAGATTTTGAGAACATGACAGAAGGAGAAGAATTAGACAGCTATATAGCTGAACAAAAGTGCATTGCTTTGATTCATCAATCCGTAAGAGACGACATTATTTCACTCATTGAATACACAAATGCAACAGATCTATGGGCAAAGTTGAGTAAAAAATGTGTAGGAAGTGCAGAAATAATCAAAAACAAAAAGAAATTGTTGAGAAAGGAGTTTGATTTGTTCGGATGTTTAAAAGGTGAATCTGTTTGTAAAATGATTGAAAGATTTGGACACTTAAAGTTGGAATTGGCAAGGCACGGAGTAAACTATCCTCCAGAGGATCTTATTGACAAATTGTTCGATTCACTACCAGAGGAGATGGATTGGCAGTATTATGCAATGATGTTAAAGAACACAATACCATCAGGAATTTTGACTGTCGACTTGCTGATTGAAAGACTAGAAAGTCATGAATTGGAGATAAAGAAAAACAAAATTAATCATCCATCATATCAACAAAACATGGAGTTGTACTATCCAAAGAGTATGATTCCGAAGAATGTTTCTCCAAGAACTGCTTTCTCCGCTGAAAACACAAATACTCCAAGTAAAGAAAATCCAAGCTCAAACAGTGGTTTTCATGGAGGTTTCTCATCCAACATTCCAAGTCAGGGATCTTCTTCAAGTTCCTCAAGTCAACAACAATCGGTTCCTAAGAATGCCTTTTCTTGCAATATTGCGATTGATTTGAAGAATGCTCAAAATTTTGATGAAGAATCGGCCAAACAGCAGATGATCTTTCTAGCATCTGTTTTGGAGTCTTATGAAGGGTTAGTAGCCGGGAAGATAGGTAATACCAACCTGACGAAAGAAGATTATGATCAGATTGATCCCGAGGAAATGGAGCTGATCGATATTCGTTGGGCTATGGCCAGTGCTGTTCGTAGAGCACAACGATTCATGGAAATTACCGGTAGAAAGACAATTGGTGGTGCATCTACTAAGCTGGGGTTTGATAAATCGAAGGTGACATGCTTCAAATGTAAGCAGAAGGGTCACTTCAAACGAGAATGCAGAAATGCATATGCCGATGAGTCAGAAAACCCTTTCAGAGATGATTATTACAAGAAAGCAATCTATCACCAGAATAAATCCGAGCCACCCAGATTGAAGCAAGTTGAAGACAACAAAGAGAAGTCTAGGGCTCTTGCCGTAATCCATGATGACGAAGGTTATGATTGGAGCGAGCTATTGCCTGAAGAAGATGCTGTGGGTTATGCATTCGTGACAAAGATTATTCCTTACAAAGACACTAGAACTGAAAAAGAAAAATTGGTCAACCGAAGAATGAAAGCACAAGCCAGAATAAGCAGAGTTTATAACATTTACAAAGAAGCAAAAAAGGCAAAAAGGTGGGATGCCGACAGAGAATGTTACCTTGATCCTCAAGGAAACATTGCAATTAACCCAGATTCTCTAGATGTTGATGCTATTACCCAACAATTTGCCGAGGAAGAAGAAGCAAGACAAAGAGAATGGTGGGGAGGTGGTGATGAGAAACAAGTTGAGAAAGAAGAAAAGGTCAAAGAAGCAGAACAGAAACCAAAGTCAAAGAATGTTGATGACGGAATCATTGATACATCACAAGAGCTAACTGCTGAAAACTTGAGGAAGATGGCAGATAAAGTTCTTGCTGCAAAGGAACTTGAGGTAGTTTCTAGTTCTGGACCTGAGTCAACAAACAAGGTCAGTTCAAATGGTACACTTGAGTCAGGTAAGATTGATAAATCGGAAAAAGACTGCAAAAATTGCATGAAAGAGTGCAAATTTTGTAGTACAATCACTTACCTAAACGGTAAGAAGATTGAAGAGTTGACTAGTAAAGTCAAAAGGGTTGAAGATCAAATCTTAAACCGTGACAAAATGCTGAAAGCTTCGAATGATAGATCAAAAGATTTAGCTGATAAAATTGAAAATGATAAAAATGACATTGAAAGAATAAGAAAAGAAAATGAAAAATTGATTATTGAAAGTCGTAAAATTTCTGAAAGTTTTGAGAAGCTGAAGCGAACGGTTAAAGATTCTGATGAGAGAAACAGTAAAACAACAAAAGAAAATCTTCAACTATCAGGAGTTCTTCGTGTAAAAGAGGAACAAATTAACCAACAACTTGATGAAATTGCAAAATTGAAGCTTCAGTGTGAAGAAGCTAAAATTGAGAATGAACGAATTAATCTAAAAATGAGCAGTTACAACTCTGCAAGCTTTGTTTTGCAACACATTGTTCCAAAACCCATTGGTAAAACCAAAGCTGGCAAAGATGTATACTGTGATGGAACTGGGGTGGGGTTTCATCAAGTTCCACCACCGGTTCTAAACAATTTCTCAAAGAAGCAATCTGGGTTGGTTAATGATGATATTGAAACAAATGAGATAAAATTGCCAGAATCAATAGATGTAACATTTTCTTCATCTTCATCATCTGATGACAGTGTTCAAACTGAGATCATAAAAGGCATGGCTGAAAGTGTTTTGGATAGTGATTCGACTGAAAATGAAGAATGTTTTCTGAACAATTACATTCCAAAATCAAAATCTAAAAACAACTCAAGTGATGAAACGGGTCTTGTGATGTACAAGATGTCTGGTTCTGATAAGTTGTATTCAGACTTTGAGTTTCCTTTGGAGAATGTTAATGTGAAGAAGTTGAAAAATGTTTTCAAACTGGTTGAAATTGATTTGTCTGAAGTGGACAATTTGAAACAAACAAAGAGACATATGAATTTTGAGAAAGATAAAGCTTACTATAAGAAACCTGTCATTCCACCACGTTTTTCTAACAACTATCAAAATAAATGGTCGGGTGGATATCAGGGTGGTAAGAATTATCAGAAAAGGAATGTTCAGAACAAAAGGTTTGCTGTAAAAAAGGTGTTTGTGAACAGTTCAAGTTCACTCTCTGAAGAGGAGTCTGAAATTTTCTTAAAAACAAACGAAGAGTTCTTTGAAAAGAAGGCCTCACAGCCTCAGTCTGAAGGTTCAAGTCGGGTAATTGACACCCGAACATGTTTCAAATGTAATCAAGTTGGACATATTGCACGAAAGTGTACCAACTTGAAGCCTAAGACTGAAACTGTGAAGAATTCTATCAAGAAAGATGTTGTAAAAAGAAAGGCTCCATTGGTTGTTGAGAAAAATGTTTTGAAAAATGATAACACCAAGATCAAAACTGAACCTGTTAAGATTTCGGTAACTAAAAATGATAAATTTTACCAACGGGTTGCCTCACCTCAACAAACATGGAAGCCAAAAATTGTCGAAAAGAAAATTGATTCATCAAAGGTGTCTGAAACTGAAAAATCATCATCTTCTACCAAGAAGAAGTATGTACCTTTGAAGTTATATGAGAAACAGAAATCGACTTCTGAAAAGAAGTATGTAGTGAAGAAAAATCAACCAGCTAATCAACCTCAAAAGGACGAATTTTTCTTATTCAAAGAGGTTGAAGTTGGAACTGTTGAAAGCCTTAAAATGAATGATAAAAACTTTCCACCACTTTACACTAAAACAACTCACCTTGATTTCAAGTTACCTGAGTCAAAAGAGGCTTGGGTAGCTTCAAAATCTCATTAAATGATCTTTTTATGTGCAGGAGCTTCCGAGATCCGTCTCACGTTGGATTATGGATAGTGGAGCTTCTCGGCACATGACTGGAAAGACAGCGCTGCTGTATGATGTCAGAAATTTTAATGGAGGTTATGTGGGGTTCGCGGGTAACCAAGGGGGTAGAATTGTTGGTGAAGGAACGTTATCCAATGGGATTGTCACGTTTGAGAGAGTTAACTACATTGCTGAGCTGGAAAATAATCTGCTAAGCATCTCACAGATATGTGACCGGATGTATACTACTCACTTCACAGACAAAGAGTGTTTGATTTTGAAACCAGGGTTTGTTATTCCTGAAGAATGGATCATCATGAGAGCTCCTAGAGTGAATGATCTGTACGTTCTAGACATGTCTGTAGCAACAACAACAACGGGTCAAGCACACTGTTTTGTTTCAAGAGCAACAGAGAAAGAATCAAAGTTGTGGCATCGTAAGATGGGGCACATTCATCTTCGAAAAATGAATCATCTTGTGCACAATGATTTGGTTCTAGGAGTTCACATTAAAGGTTTTCATCTGGAGCAAGAATGCATCAGTTGCATGAAAGGCAAGCAAAAGAAAAAGTCACACCCTAAAAAGCAAGTCAATTCAGTTTCAAAACCTTTGGAGAGACTTCACATGGATTTATTTGGTCCTGTGAATGTCAAAAGTATTACCGGAGAACTTTATTGTCTTGTGGTCACTGATGATTATTCCAGATTCTCATGGGTGCTATTCTTGAAGTCAAAAGAAGAAACCTTTGACAGATTGAGAGGGTTATTCAAAAAGATTGAAAATTTGTACCAAAGGCGTATCAGAAGAATTAGAAGTGATAATGGTACTGAGTTCAAAAACAACAATATGGAAGAATATTGTGATGAAAAGGGTATCTTGCATGAGTTCAGTGCTCCGTACACTCCACAACAGAATGGAGTTGCAGAACGTAAAAACAGAACACTGATTGAAACGGCTAGAACAATGCTTGCTGATTCAAAGTTACCGATAAATTTCTGGGCAGAAGTTGTGTCCGCTGCATGCTACACGCTCAACAGAGTTCTAACTGTCAAGAAATTCAACAAAACATGCTTTGAGTTGATTAATAATCGAAAACCGAATTTGAAGTATCTTGAACCGTTCGGGTCACCCTGTACAGTTCTAGAACCTTTTGGAAAGATGGGTCCGAAGAGTTTTGAAGGAATATTTGTGGGATATGCAAGTCCTTTACGACGAGTCTTCGTTCCAAGTCTAAAGAGAATTATTGAAGCTCAAAATGTTGAATGCCAAGGTCACACAATGCCTCCACAAAATCCGGGCGACTCATGGCGTTTCAATTATGATGTTTTATGGGAGTCTTTCAACATGGAAGAAGAGCCAGAGTTCTTTGATGAGTTGGATATTCTTAGAGAATATGAAGATGAAAGGTTTCCAGCAGAATCGTATCGTAAAAGACAAGCTTCAAATGATAATGAGGCAGGTCCAAGCAATGCTGGAGAACATGACGATGTTGAAAATGATGTTGCTCAAGAAAATCAGACGGTGGAGAATGTCAATCAAGAATCTGAAAACAGTCCAATATTCGATCATGATGATTCAGAATCTGAGGGGGAGCCAATCCAGTTTTCAAATCAAACTATTCCAGTTAGTGAACAAGTTGCTGATCAAAACGTTACAAATTTGGAGAGTGAAGTAGATGTTTTAGGCGAAGTGATGCCAAGAACACTTTCTTATCATCCTGAGGAACTAATAATAGGAGAACTGCAATCAGGCGTCCGAACTCGAAGACAACTTGATCAAGGGCTTACGTGTTTTTACTCAACAGTTGGTCCTTTACAAACTGAATTCTCATTAAGTTGTTTTATCTCGCAGATAGAACCAAGGACGTACAAAGAGGCGCTTACTGAAGATTCATGGGTAAATGCTATGCAGGAGGAGTTAAATCAATTTGAGAAGCTTGGCGTTTGGAAGCTAGTAGATTTGCCAGATGGTCACCGAAAGATTAATACCAAATGGGTATTTAAATGCAAGAGGGATGATCGAGGAGTTATTATTCGAAACAAAGCTCGACTCGTTGTCCAAGGTTTCAGTCAGCAGGAGGGGATAGATTTCACAGAAGTATATGCCCCTGTCGCAAGACTTGAAGCCATCAGAATCTTCCTTGCATTCGCATCATGGAGAGGATTTAAAGTTTTTCAGTTAGATGTGAAGTCGGCATTCTCTATGGCAAGGTGAAAGAGGAAGTTTATGTCGGACAGCCACCGGGCTTCACCGACCCAATTCACAAAGATAAAGTTTATCTCCTTGACAAAGCATTGTATGGCTTACATCAGGCCCCGAGAGCCTGGTATGAGACCTTGTCTCAACATTTGTTAGCCAACCACTTCATTCGAGGAAAGATAGACGCCACTCTTTTCACAAAAGAAGTCGACGGGCATCTTCTGATTGTTCAAATTTATGTGGACGACATAATTTTCGGGTCAACAAATGAGCAACTCTGCAAAGATTTTGAACATGTTATGAAGCAGAAGTTTGAGATGTCTTCAATGGGTGAGATGAAGTTCTTCTTGGGACTTCAAGTTGATCAACTTCCCGAAGGAACTTTCATACATCAAACAAAATACGTTCATGATGTTCTGGAGAAATTCGGGATGTCAGGAATGTCACCAAATTCCACCCCATTAGCAATAAATCATGGGATACATCCTGATCTCACCGGAGAGAAGGTAGACGAAACATTATATCGTTCCATGATTGGCTCGTTAATGTACTTGACGGCATCAAGACCGGATATTATGTATCCAACATGCCTCGCGGCGCGATTTCAGTCAAATCCTAGAGCTTCGCACATGGTAATTGTGAAAAGGATTCTACGCTACCTGAAAGGAACTCCATCTCTGGGGTTGTGGTATCCAAAAGATGGCGACTTCATGCTCGAAGGATATTCTGATTCTGATTTCGGATGCTGCAAAGTGAATGCTAAATCAACAACAGCGGGGTGCCAGTTTTTCGGACCACGATTGGTCACCTGGCAATGCAAGAAGCAGACCTCTGTCGCTTTATCCACTTGTGAAGCCGAATATGTATCTGCTAGCAGCTGCTGCTCTCAGATCCTGTGGATTCAGCAACAGATGCGAGACTACGGTTTGCAATTTCTTAACACCCCTATTTTTGTTGATAATGAGGCAGCAATTAACATAACAAAAAATCCTGTTCATCACGCTAAAACAAAACACATTGAAATTCGTCATCACTTCATCCGAGACTGTTTCGAGAAGAAGTTGATACGAATAGAGAAAATCCACACCGATGAACAAAAAGCTGACTTACATACCAAAGCTTTTGACAAAACTCGCTTTAAATATCTTTTGAAACTTAATGGTATGAAGTTGTTATCGGATGCGGAGGAAATTGTTGGCGTTGATGAAGGTGCCACTGTAGATGATGTTGAGAAACAATCTGCAATGGTTTGTCGAATTTTTAATTGTTTTGGTTTTTAGGGGGAGATAGTAGTTTTATTTCAGAAAATACAAAAACAATAAAAAAATTCGTAAAAGCCAAAAACATTTGAAAAATTCAAAAACCCAAAAACATGATAAAATTTCAAAAAGAGTTTGTGTAAAAAGGGAAAATGATAGTACATCAGCTAGTCAGTTACTGTACGCTAAAGATATGGAAAGTTCAAATACGTTAAACAGTCTCACTAACGATATGTCGATAGGTTTTTACACATTTAGTAGTTTTGTTCGGGATATAAACCCAAATCTTACTTGCTTATTTCGTGGGGAACACCACTTGGATATATAGGTAACCCCTGAAATCTCGTTTGAAAGGTTTCATAATCTGATATACTAGGTCTTTATTCTCAATGATGTCTGGGGTATTATTCCGGGACTTCTGCTGAACGGTAGTTCTGACCTAGTCCCTGGATAATACTTTCTGCAAATGCTTGAAATATAGCATTAAAACCCTCAGCATGCTGAAACAATAAAATTGATAAACGCTGCTGTTGTAGCAAAAGATCCTCTAAAGGGGACACACCTTAAAGTCGAAGCCGATATCTCTCTGCGTATACGGAAGTATCGACCTGAGATCCCTCGGCCCTCGCATACCTAAATTATGTACAGATATCATTGATGAAATACTCACCTGTAAGACTGATTATTGAGATTCTGGATACGGGAGTATATTCAAGAGGTGGGACACACGTATAAGTTTAAGTCTCTAAAACACTTAAACCGTATCCTGAACAGATTGAAATGTGTGTAAGAATTTAAGATGGATAAGTATATCGACAATCGAAGTGAATTGTTTAATGTTTGGCATGAAATTAAGCTTAATGGTACTTGTAACTTGTCGGAAGCTGATATGATTCCCTAACACGCTCACCAAAAATATGTTTGTAAATTGTTTACATTTACTGCTTTCATATTTCTGTTATAGTCTATTTTTGCTTCATTATAATTCCAAAAAGATTTTATTTTTCTACTTTATTTTTCGACAAACCAAAGTGGAGAGTTGATCTTTTGATTCGAAAGTGATAGAAGATGCAGGAAGTTTCTGAATTGGAAGATGAGTTTGGAGCTAATCATGACTAATCTGTAATTGAAAGTGTAAAACACAAGTTCATTAAGTTGATACTTGTAATTTTTTTCAGAAAAATGTTTGAACAAAATTTTCAAAAGTCAGTATATTTTGCTTCAGGTCAACCAAGGTCATTAAGTTGGACTTGGTCGACAAATTAAATTCCTTGGGTCATTAATTTGATTCAAGCAATTTAAGTGGATTTCTAAAATCTGACAAATGTTGAGAAAAATAAATGTTTTCATTGAAAAAGTAAAGTGTGCCTCATTCGAATGTTCATCCGGGTGGGTAGGCATACGCACGGATGGCAATGCGCACGGGTGACCATACGCGTCTGATATTGGTATAAATTGTGAGTCAAAGAGTCAGTCAAAGCTATACGCACGCACAACACTCTTTCTCTCTCACACTGTTACTTTCTGATTTTGGAATTCTTTGCACGGATCATTGTTTTCGTTGGTTTGCACAACATTAGCAATGGCAAAGGTATGTTTTTCTAGCCTAAATTTGCAATAATCCATTGTTTAATGTCTGTTCATCGATGTTCATCACGTATTTGTTCTTTCGGAGCCTTAAATCTCAGATCTAGCTCGTGTTAGTTCGTTTTGTCTTGAATGAATCATAGGTTCTTGTTTAGAATGCTTAGATCTAGGATTTTGCCGGATTAATTTGCTTTATAACATGCTAAAATCTGACAGATCTGATGTTTGAACGGTACGTAGTGTCGAATAGGTTTTTGATAAATTGATCTGTGAATAAGACGTTTTAGACATTGTTGAACATAGGGCTTTGATCGTTTTAACATTTTCTGTGTAGATCTATGTTCAATTTTAGATTTTGACATAGAAATTTGTGATGTTCATATATTGTTCTTCATCTGTGACTTGTATCTGCACGTACAACCTGTACGTGCGTATGGCAATCCGTGACAACATCATGCTGTACGCACGTATGGTAATCCGTAGCTATGGCCCGTTGTATGTGTGGATAGTAATTCTTGACAAGTAATGTTTTACGCGCGTATGGCAATCCGTGACAACATCATGCTGTACGCACGTATGGTAATCCGTAGCAATGGTCTGCTGTACGCACGGATAGCAATTCGTTGCAATTCAATGTTGTACGCACGTATGACAATCCGTGTCAAGGACAGGCTGTACGGCACGGATAGCAATCCGTTGAAATTCAAAGTTGTACGCACGAATGACAATCCGTGGGTATGATATGCTGTTCGCACGGATGACAATCCGGGACTTGGTTTATTGTACGCACGGGTGGCTATACGTGTTGTACACAAAGTTGTCCGCCCGGACAACTCATCCAAACAAACAAGTCATGCATACGGATAACTCTTCAAGTGTCATATCTTTCTTGACAAAATATTTTGAGATCCCAAAATTAAAAAGAATAAAGTTTCTGCAGGAGTGGGATAAAGCTCATAATATATATTGTCTTCTGGATAAAGTGTATACCGAAAATACAGTAGTTCAAGATGTTGCAAAATTTTTGAGGGAAAGTAGAGTTTCTAAGGCCTTAACTGATAAGACAGTAGTATATGAATCGCATGTGAAACGTTTTTGGACTGCTGCAAGATACGAAGAAAGTGATAAGACCATTTATTCAGCCGTATCAAAGAAAGATGAGAATGGAAGAGTTGAGGATTTGGAAATGAAAGTAACTGTTGGTGATATAAGAAGAGTTTTGAATTTAGGAGACAATGATAGTGATCCAACCATAATTTCTGAACGTTTAGTAAAAGGATTGTGGTGTAGAATGGGTTTTGCTGGGAGTGTGAATGGAAGAATGCAGAAGACAAGCTTTAGTCATGCTTATAAGTTCATGATTCATTGTATACTTCACGCTTTGTCTCACAGAAAAGGTGGATATGATGAAACTCAAGATTACATCATGAATATCATTGCATGTCTTGTACTGAACAGACCATACAATATCTCTCAAGTAATCTTTGATCACATGTCTGAGAATGTGAAGGATGGTAGTAAGAGGTTTCTTATGTATCCAAGGTTTGTTCAAATGTTGATAGATGAGAAATTTCAAGGTTTAGAAAAGAGTAGTAGTGACATTTTGGGTCTAAGGCACATGACACCAGATACAATCAGCAGATTGATCAAAGGTCCAGATCCTGGATCAAAGAGAATGATCTGCAAAATTTCAAATCCTAACTATGTAGCTCCAGAGAATGATGCATGGAGACATGAAGACAGCAATTCTGACAATGAAGATGACAAGATGAGTTTGTTTTATAAGAAGGATACAAGATGGTGGTGTGTCAAAGATGGAAAAAGGAAGAGAACTCCAAAGACGTCCCCGGCAGTTTCTATTCCAAAGAATGTGAAAAAGGGTATTGTGAAAGGGGGAGTCTCAAGGAAATTAGTATTTTTAAACTGTGAAAATTTCTAATGATTTTGTAAAACATCTGTTTTGCAGGGTCTTCTAGAAAACAACAGCACAAGCTAATAGATGAACAAGTTCTGGAGCCGTCAGCTGTTATTCAAAAGGGAACTGAGTTATTATCACAATCTCTTGAAAGTTTCTTAAAGAAAAATGAGGAAGCTGCTCAAGGAGTCAAAGATCAAGAAGGTGTCAAAGATCAAGAAGGAGTTATTCAAGATCTTTCAAGTGATGATGATTCTGAAACCACTATTTCAGAATCTGAACTTGATCCTCTTACTCTTGGCAAAGGAAAAGTTCAGTTGAAGAAAAGGTTATCAAAGAAAAGGAAGGGGTCAGATGAAGAAGATACAACTTATGATCCTGAAAATCCAGATAAACAAATCAAGAAAAGAAAAGCTGTTGTAGCAGGTCTCATTCCAAGAAGTGTTCGAGCAAGAAAAGGAGAAAGTCAAGTACAAAAAGAACATGATGGCAAAGATCCTCAACATGTTAAATCTTCTCAACCAAAAGAAACAGAAGCAGAAAAACAGACGAGTCACGACGACTATGTTGAAGTTACTGATGCTGGAGAATTTTATTCAAAATTTCCAGGAGTACCAGAAAACATAGAGATTCCACTATCGTCCTCACAACCAAAAGACTCAGATGATTTCTTTAGCTCTTTGCCATATGCTTCAGGTGATCCATTAGAAGATCTGAATTTTGATGGTGACTTGTTCAACAATGATGCAGTAAGAATTCTTTCAAAGAAAGTCAAAGATCTTGAGAAAGAAAAAGAAAAAGCTGAAAATGAACGTGATCTGTTAAAAGAGCAAGTGAAAAAGATAATGAAAGCTCATGATCAACTTAGAACAGTGATGATCCAAGATGAACGCACCATGAAGAAGATAAAGGAAGATGGTGAAAGTAACACTAAAGTGATTGAAGCTCTTCTGGCAGAAATCTCTTCATTGAACGAGAAGTCAAAGAATCTTCAAGATGTAAATCAAACACTAAATCAACTTCTCAGTGACATGAGTGAATCAACTTCAAACGAAATGAAAATAATGAAATTAGAGATGGAAGCAATGAAAGATGACAAAGTAATGAAAGATGAACAACTCAAGATGTTGTATTCTGTTGTAGAAAATCTTTTAAAGAAGGATGTTCATGCTGCTTACAATGAAATTGAAGTAAAGAAAGTTGAAGAGAGAAGACTTGAAAGAGAACGAAGACTGGCTGAGGATGCTGTTCAAAAGAACAAAAGTATAGTTGAAGATGTTCAAGAAGCTGGTGGTTCCTCTCTTCAAGATGATACTGAAATGATTGATGCTCAACATACTCAAGAACAAGTTGTACAAGATCAAGATTTCATGTTGGTTGGAAGGCCTTCTCAAGTCATTGATACTGAAGAAATCATTCGTAGAGTTGCTGTTACTCAAAAGAAGAAAAAGGCCAAAGAAGTGTTACTACTTGAATGGAAGACAAAGCAGTTTGTTCTTGTTGGAAATGCTTACATTGTGCCTCTCAACTCAAAAGATGGTCTTTACAGAATGAAAGTTATGAGAAGGAGAAAAGAAGCAAAGAAGGCTCGTGGAGAGGTTGTTAGTGATTCAGATGAAGAACTTCTTGTAAATGATGACGAAGATGGAGATGATGAAGATGATAAGAAAAATGACGATGACGAAAAAGACGATGAGAAGAAAGATGATGATGATAAGAAGAATGATGATGATGATCAAGGATCGTCAGGATTGATTGTGAGGAATTCTATTAATGAGCAAAGGATAGAAGAGTTTCTAAATGATCAGATTAACGAGCAAGAAGATGATGATCATCAGGAAACTTCCTCTTCTGGAAATCAACATTCAGATCAGGTATTCCTTACAAATCCCACTGTCATATTCTTAGAAAATAAAAGTCAAGAGGTGATTGAGGTTAGTAGAACAAGGGCAGAAATGTTAGAAGAATTGGGTTTACAAGAGGGTAAATTTAAGTTCGACATTGAAGATGAGATTCCTGAAACTTCTGAAGATGTATTAGAGACCAGATATGCATTTGAGGCTGATAATTACAATGATGTAATAATTGAAGATGCTTCAGATTCATCTGATGATGAAGTTCAGTTTCATTATTCTGGGATCGATGAAACATTTCCTTCGTTATCGGAAATGTTTAAAGACCGAAATGTTGATGAAATCAGAAGGAAGATAGTGGAGAAGGTGTCAGTAGAAGGTATTCCAGATACTATTCCAAGAGAGAATTTGGCAGAAGAAAGAAAGAAATGGTACAAAACTATGCCAAAAGAGAGAAAGAAACTTCGGGCTCTACAATTCTTTACACATGACAAAGAACTCTCTTGGGGTGACATTCTCTCATGGGGATATTTGGAAGACTTGAAAGTTTATGCTATTAGAAGAGAACAGGGAGTGCAATACTTTGAGTTCTTATCTGATATCAAAACTCTACCTTGGTGGGATATTGATGAATTGGTTAAAACAAAGAATATCAAAGAGTTCTACCATGGGTTGGATGTGAAGCAGCACGATCAGAGACTTTTGAATTATGTAAAGCTACAAGCTGAAAAAGGATATCCTGATTGGAAACCACACTATCCTCAACGGATTGTCAGAATTCTAGAAAGTGGTGAAAAGGATATCACTCTGGATATCAAACCTCCAAGTTGTTTGAAGAATATGCCGTTAAGGGCAATGGAGCAAGAATTCCATGATGAGTTTGAGGGGTGGTTGTATAACCAAACTACAGCTGAAGCAATAATTTCGTTAAACAACAAGTCCACAGGAGAAGCTAGAAGGATCTGTGTGTTAGATCCTATGTGGCTTGTTAACTGCTCAAAGAAGGATATTGATTGTTTGTTTTACAACAAGATAGTTTACGAGAGACCTGATCGAGAGCAAGCTTTGCAATATCAGAAGGTTGTAGATGTTTGTTACGCGAAAGACATCAACTCTGGAAGGTATTGGAAGTCTAAATGGAGAGATCTAGAGATTGATGAGTTTTTGAAAGAATACAAGCGCGAACAACAGTTTAAGAAGATTGCTGAAAAGGCTGCTATACGAGGAAGACGTAATTTGGGAATTGTTCCTCCAACAGATCAGACACCAATAGAATCCGAAGAAAACAAAATTCCAAAATGGGAACGGAAACGTGATGGAGATCCTGTATACAGACATTGGTGGTTGACTGAGGGAAGACAAAAGAGAAAAAGAATGTTGGAAGAACAGGCTCAGAAAAGAAGAGAGAAAGCGCGAGTGCGAAGACACAACAGAAGGAATTAATGGACTATGCTGGAAGGTACTACAGCTACATTCGAGGGGGAGTCTGTTAGTACATTACGTCTGTAGCTTCCGTCAGCATGTAGTCATATTTTGTTCTGTGTTTATGTTTATTGTCTGAATGTATGTATATAGTTAGCAGGACAACTCAGGATTAGGATCTGAATGTAAAAGTGTTGATTGGGACAAGTTAAACTCGTACGGATGGCAATACGCACGTATGGCCATACGCACGGATGACTTATCTGTGCGGATAAGTCATACGCACGGATGACCGTACGTACGGGTGTGTCATACGTACGGGTAACCCACCCGCACGGACAACACTTATTAGATTCCTGAGTTTTTCTATAAATAGTAGGTCCGGTGCAACTCTGTCAGAACTTTTGACACGCACGGATAGTCTGTACGTTTCCTGGATCTTGTAACTTTCAGAACAGTAAATAGAACGAACAGACAAGAAGTTAAACGTTGAATTCTGTGTTGCACAAATCTGTGATTCGTCGTAATGGATTCCGCACATTAAGACGAAATCGATTCATCTTGTTCCTACGATCAGATCCTGTATCAACGGGACCATCAGTTCTTTTGGCTGTATGGTCACGTTGTTCGTCTAATTACGACGAAACGCGAACGGACGCGAAAAACGATCCAAACTACGCGACGAATGGAATTTTATCAAGCCATACACTAAAATAAAATATTTTAGTTCTTACATAAATTTTTGGGTGCCCGGGTATATCCAGAATGTGAGATATGCGCGAAAGTACAAACTTGGGCACTTTTTGACACTTTTAGTCCCTGCATGACTTAAAAGTTTATTTTTGCGCACTAAACACCTCCAAGCCTATATCTAAGCTATATAAAGGATAAATAGGGTATTTTTAACTCATGGTCATATTCCGGAAGGTCCGATACCCTACGAATCGGCATACTTTTGGAGTTTGACGCAAATAGTCCTTTAATCGCACAAAGTAGCGCAGAATGTCGTTTACTGACATCCAAGCCTTCCATGGCCCGTGTCCAGGTACCTGTACTGGGCGTTTTTCTGCAGGTGGTTCGGCACGGGGCCGTGTTGGTTGGGCACGGCCCGTGTTGAACCTTCTGAAATGGAGAAAATTGTCGGGTTGCCTCGTTCTTGTGCATGGGTTCATTTTTTCTCGTTCCCCTTTTCATCCTTTACCAGCATGAGTGTGTTTTACTCATTACAAACCATCCAAACCATCATTTCATTTCATCATAGAGAGAACTTACATAATCCTAAATTAAACTAGATAAAACAAAGAAATAACAAACCATGGAGTCCTAGCCTTTACTTTATTTTAATTTAGCAAAATTTCCAAGAAGTAATTAATCTTGGTTAAACAAGGCCTTTTTGAACTCCTTCTTCCGAGTGCAGTTCTCCTCAAATGTCGGCGAGCCATTCTTCTACCTCCCTTGGAAGGAGAAAAGAAGGCTCATTGGCATTAGTTTGAGGAGTTTCAACTTCCACCGGGATCTCTTGTTGGTGTTCCATGGGAGGTTCCGCCGGAAAGTCTTCCCACCCGGTAGGGTTGTTGATTCCGAGTGCCAGGTTCCAATCCTGTTGCGGAAGGACTGGTTCCATTGGAGGTGCTACAAGAATATTTAACCTCTAGTGCAAGAGGTTAATTTCTTGGAAGCTGCTTTCAAGTCCCATCGTAAGATCGTTAATACGGTCGATTAGGACCTCCTCTACTGAAGTCATTTCGTCGAGAGCCTCCCTTAATGCTATCACATAGTGTACAAGTGTAGCTTCAATGGAGGGTCTTCTTCCTCTTCGGCTGTTTGGCGAATGCACAGGAGATGTTTCGCTGTTTTCACTCGTCATCCTACGAAAAATAAACTAAAAATAGTTTATTTAATGAAACAGTGACCGGACACGGCCCCGTGCTCACTGAGCACGGCCCCGTGTTCACCTTTCTGCAGAGTTTTGGAACAAGGAAACTTGGATTTTTAAGTTATTTTCTGAACGTTGTGGGGCCTTTTTGGCTACTAATAACTTAAAACAATGTTTCATAACATGTTTTTACCAAGATTCTTTGAACAAAACTCATTTATCCCTACCATAGAGTTGGAGTAATTTCAAACTTTCAATGGTAGCTCTTGGAGAAAGATGAAGAAGAAGGAAATGGCTAAAAGAGGAAAGGACAAGATGGGTTGTTGGAACCTTCTTTTAGACTTACCTAGGATAGTTTGAGAGAAGATTCTTGCAAATCTCTGCTCCAAGTTGGTCCAAATGTGCAGAATTCTTGGCTGCATTTATAGAAAACGACAGCATCCTGGACACGGTCCCGTGTTCAGTGGACACGGCCCCGTGTGCAGGTGGAGTTCTGACATAGTTTTTCCGTATTCTGACGTACTGATCAGAATGGAATCTTTCGATGGACACGGGGACGTGTTGGCTGGACACGGCCCCGTGTCTAGGGACTGTTTTATGAAGTTGTCTAGTTTTTTAAGGAACTTGTTAGTATCGGGTGGCTCCTGACTGTTTGGAACAACCCCAAAGTGCCTAATATACCTTAATTGTCCTAGACTAAGGCGAGAACGCAAGAGGTTGTCGGTGAGGGTAATTCCTATTTTCATTCTAGGTGGACAAGTCCAACCCTTTCCCGGGCTCTTGTTAAAGAAGGTATATGCCGAATCGCTCAGGTCTATGTATGCACCGAACGAAGTCGATGGGGAGTCCTTCATGGCACAATCGACACAGGGACGACTATCGTCCAAGTCTTTGCTAGGTACGAAGGTATTTTTGGGAGCAACGAGGTTGTCGGAATGCGGTTCCAACATTTCTTCATGGGTATCGTCTTGGGGTGGATCAATAAAATCCTTCCCAAGCTCTTCTATCCATTTCAGAATTAGCTCTTCTAGTTGAAATAACTCGCTAAGGAGCATTTCCCCTAGAATATCTGGCTGGGCGCATTCGAGGGAGAAATAGTGCTTATTTTTACTTTCGCCCCTCTTAAGGTTGTGAGAAGATGGTGGGTCCATGTAGTGGGGCCTATAATTTAGGAAGTAGCATTTTACTTCTTCATGTTCGCCACCACATAATTGACACCACGTACCATAAGAGTGCCGAAAGTAAAAATAATTACTATCACTCATGTTTATGTCAGAAATTACCAACCGTCGGGATCTAACGGTTCTGTTTTCAGTAACTGAAACTTGGGCACGGGGGCGTGTTGAGTGGGCACGGCCCCGTGTTCAGCTTACTGTCTGATGTAAAACAGGATTGCCAGTTCCAATGATTGAGCACGGGGGCGTGTTCAGCGGGCACGACCCGTGCTGAGCTCTGCAGAAGCTGAAAAACTAAGAAAATCCTAAAAAGAAAAAAAAAAAGAAAAAAAAAGATGATTAGGCCGTTGATTCCTAACTTTCTTAAAATCCTTGTGTCCCCGGCAGCGGCGCCAAAAACTTGATGTGCGATAAAGTGTCGTATATATTAGGTGTATATTTTAAGCCCTTTTTAACACTTATTTTAGCCAAGTTTTAAATTTATAAAACACGATATTTCACTGACACTAAACACACATATGGGCAAGTGCACCCATCGTTGAGTGTAGTATAGTGTTGGTAAGATACCGAGGTCGTCCAAGGACACAAGAGCTTTTAGTACCGGTTTATCCTCAACGTCTAACCAAAATAAAAGTTTAGAAAAATGTTTTAAACTAAGAAAAATAAAACTAACTAAAATGCTGAAAATAAAAATAAAAATAAAAACAGATAGACAAGATGAATCACTTGGTTCCGACTCGTATCTAGTATAACCTTTGATTATTTCCGCACTTTTGCACATAATTAAGAGATTATCTTAGTTATTGTAGTAGGCCCCTCTTTTGAAGGCGACGTTACCCTCACCCCAGTAGTTTGAGTCAGCAGGGATACAATCCTAAAAGGGTGGATTATTGGAAGATAATGAATTAAGTTATTAATGCAGTATTGTGGTAGGCCCCGCTTTTGGCGGTGACGTTACCCTCGGCTAAGTAGTCTGAGTCAGCAGGGATACAGTCCTAAATAGCCGGGTTATAGTATTAATAGTAGTTAACTTATGAGGGGATCAAAGAGTTTGGACCCCCGCCATCCAATACCGTGAAGTATTGAAGGAGGTCCTACTAAATTTGACCCAGGTCCATTGCAGGACCTCTAAACGCTGAACAATGGCAAGACCTTTACCAAACCGTTCCCTTAACCCCCTACCATGTAGCCAACATATCTCCATATAGACCGTGGAGATATGAATGGTGAAAATCCTTTATTTTATATAGACAGTAAAATAATGCCAAGACACCACGGACAAACGATAAGGAAAGATCACCTTCAACATAAGTAACTAGTTATTAAAGTCATTAATACAAAACCAAATAAAAAGTGCAAAAGTTTAGAAATAAAAAGTATTATACTAGACACTTTGTCTTCACCAAGTGATGTAAGAGACTTAGGCAAACATGGCCTTGATTGTCAAGAACTCTTACGATCAATCTTGGATCCCGAGACGACTCACACACTCTACGATGGACAATGGATGATGGTGGTGGATGATGGTGTTGTGATGGTGGTGGGTGGTGGATGAAGTGTGAGAGAGGTGGTGTGCCAAGGGATGAGATGAAATGAATCCAAGCACTCCTATTTATAGGCTGAACAGAGAGCTGGACACGGCCCCGTGTCCGTCTGACACTCTCTCTCCTCATTAATTGTAATTCGCAATTACAATAAATGCGCCCGCTGTACTTTCGACACGCCCCCGTGTCCGCTGAGCACGACCCCGTGGTGGGCAATAGAAGCTTCTATAGGTTTGTCTTTTCTGCTGCTTCTTGGGCACGGCCCCGTGCTGGCTGAGCACGGGGCGTGTTCAGTCTTCTGTTTTCTCTATTTTGCTTTGGAAGGTGCCGTTGAGGGTTCGGGCAGTCCACTAATGTTCCTTTTCTTGTATTTATGTTGGATTTAGCTGTCTTTTTGCTTCTTTTGCGTTTTTGAGCTCATTTAATCCTGAAAATACAAAAGGAAGACAAAAACACTCTTTTTCCAATATTAGCACTAAAAAAGGGTTAGTTTTATGCCTCATTTGATGTAATTTATATGTTGCATTTTACACACATCAAATACCCCCACACTTGAACTTTTGCTTGTCCTCAAGCAAAACTCTTTAATATGTGGCTTACACTCCCAAATGGAATAGGTAGAAGAGAAGGTTTTGGGCTTGTCGTAGAGTGTCGGGATTTCCAAGATCTTTTTGGGTTTTATTTTTATTTATTTACACTCCTATTCGTAATGATTTATTTAGAACTGTTCATAAAAGAAATTACTTATTTGGGCATAACATGCCTTTTTAAAATTCTATTTATATACAAGTTCACATACCTCGCGGGGAAATCACTCACACTCGGCCGAAGGTGTATTTTTAGTGAATCACTCGAGAGCGGCACGGAACTTATTCCTACCATAGGCTTGCCAAGAAATCAATCCTCCTCCTTTTTAACTTTTATACCTTTGTAGATATCAAGAGGACTTTGTGGGTTAAGGGTTGGCTAGGGTTAAAGGTAGGTGGTTGGGTTAGTGGTTAGTAGAAAAAGGGCTAAAAGCGTAACAAGTGTCGGTTTTCGTATTTTTGCAACTTTTTATTTTGATGAAGCTTTTATTCAAACTAAGTTATTTTTGATTAACTTGTTTGTTTATTTTCTTTTTGCTTCATCATTATCACAATTTTTTTTTTCACGAAGAACCGAACTTGTTACTAAAATAAAGGGTTAAAAATGAAAAAGGTTTTGGTGGATGAAAGGGTTTTTGTTTGGGTGATGAAACGAAAAGGTTTAGGCTCAAAGGGGCTAACTAGGGGGATTTTTGGGTAGGTGGTAAAGGAAAAAGAAAAATAATGGTGTAGAAATGAAAAGGGTTAGTCCTAATGCCTCCATCATTTACTTACTCAGGTTTAAGTTGATAAGGACCGGGAATGTATTATCATGGCAAGTTCTAGAGTCGTAAGAACCAAGCGGCTATTCACACAAGAAACGAAAAATGAGCATTTAGTCAAATGATATGAAATTGTGTGCTCAATTAAAGGCTCAAAACTCACTTTTGTGGGAATGGGTTTTTATGTGATCAAGTATATAATCAAATTTTAAATAAGTTTGCTATGCCTTTTCATAATTTTCTTATGTTGGTTCTTTTTATCACTACGCTATCGGTTGTAAATTTGTAAAAATATAACCTTTTTGAGAACTTGAATTTCCCGAGTTAAACCTAGACAAGTAAAAAAAAAAAAATTGAAAAAATTTGGGGTGATTAGCGGTTCCAATAGAGTTTTGTGTAAGGCTTGTATTTAGGACTTGCAAAATTCAAGGTTTTAGCATCCCCCCACACTTAAATTACACATTGTCCTCAATGTGTCCCAAAAATAAATTTTTAGGTTGATTAGATGTGTAAAATAGTGTTTAAAAAGCAAAAAAAATGTGTTACTGGGCACTGAACACGGCCCCGTGTTATCCGGGCACGGCCACGTGTTCAAGTGCCAGTAACAAAATTAAAATAAGAGAAACAAAAGTCTGGACACGGGGGCGTGTTGGGTGAACACGGCCCGTGTCCAGGTACCTGTACTGGGCGTTTTTCTGCAGGTGGTTCGGCACGGGGCCGTGTTGGTTGGGCACGGCCCGTGTTGAACCTTCTGAAATGGAGAAAATTGTCGGGTTGCCTTGTTCTTGTGCATGGGTTCATTTTTTCTCGTTCCCCTTTTCATCCTTTACCAGCATGAGTGTGTTTTACTCATTACAAACCATCCAAACCATCATTTCATTTCATCATAGAGAGAACTTACATAATCCTAAATTAAACTAGATAAAACAAAGAAATAACAAACCATGGAGTCCTAGCCTTTACTTTATTTTAATTTAGCAAAATTTCCAAGAAGTAATTAATCTTGGTTAAACAAGGCCTTTTTGAACTCCTTCTTCCGAGTGCGGTTCTCCTCAAATGTCGGCGAGCCATTCTTCTACCTCCCTTGGAAGGAGAAAAGAAGGCTCATTGGCATTAGTTTGAGGAGTTTCAACTTCCACCGGGATCTCTTGTTGGTGTTCCATGGGAGGTTCCGCCGGAAAGTCTTCCCACCCGGTAGGGTTGTTGATTCCGAGTGCCAGGTTCCAATCCTGTTGAGGAAGGACTGGTTCCATTGGAGGTGCTACAAGAATATTTAACCTCTGGTGCAAGAGGTTAATTTCTTGGAAGCTGCTTTCAAGTCCCATCGTAAGATCGTTAATACGGTCGATTAGGACCTCCTCTACTAAAGTCATTTCGTCGAGAGCCTCCCTTAATGCTATCACATAGTGTACAAGTGTAGCTTCAATGGAGGGTCTTCTTCCTCTTCGGCTGTTTGGCGAATGCACAGGAGATGTTTCGCTGTTTTCACTCGTCATCCTACGAAAAATAAACTAAAAATAGTTTATTTAATGAAACAGTGACCGGACACGGCCCCGTGCTCACTGAGCACGGCCCCGTGTTCACCTTTCTGCAGAGTTTTGGAACAAGGAAACTTGGATTTTTAAGTTATTTTCTGAACGTTGTGGGGCCTTTTTGGCTACTAATAACTTAAAACAATGTTTCATAACATGTTTTTACCAAGATTCTTTGAACAAAACTCATTTATCCCTACCATAGAGTTGGAGTAATTTCAAACTTTCAATGGTAGCTCTTGGAGAAATATGAAGAAGAAGGAAATGGCTAAAAGAGGAAAGGACAAGATGGGTTGTTGGAACCTTCTTTTAGACTTACCTAGGATAGTTTGAGAGAAGATTCTTGCAAATCTCTGCCCCAAGTTGGTCCAAATGTGCAGAATTCTTGGCTGCATTTATAGAAAACGACAGCATCCTGGACACGGCCCCGTGTGCAGGTGGAGTTCTGACATAGTTTTTCCGTATTCTGACGTACTGATCAGAATGGAATCTTTCGATGGACACGGGGACGTGTTGGCTGGACACGGCCCCGTGTCTAGGGACTGTTTTATGAAGTTGTCTAGTTTTTTAAGGAACTTGTTAGTATCGGGTGGCTCCTGACTGGTTGGAACAACCCCAAAGTGCCTAATATACCTTAATTGTCCTAGACTAAGGCGAGAACGCAAGAGGTTGTCGGTGAGGGTAATTCCTATTTTCATTCTAGGTGGACAAGTCCAACCCTTTCCCGGGCTCTTGTTAAAGAAGGTATATGCCGAATCGCTCAGGTCTATGTATGCACCGAACGAAGTCGATGGGGAGTCCTTCACGGCACAATCGACACAGGGACGACTATCGTCCAAGTCTTTGCTAGGTACGAAGGTATTTTTGGGAGCAACGAGGTTGTCGGAATGCGGTTCCAACATTTCTTCATGGGTATCGTCTTGGGGTGGATCAATAAAATCCTTCCCAAGCTCTTCTATCCATTTCAGAATTAGCTCTTCTAGTTGAAATAACTCGCTAAGGAGCATTTCCCCTAGAATATCTGGCTGGGCGCATTCGAGGGAGAAATAGTGCTTATTTTTACTTTCGCCCCTCTTAAGGTTGTGAGAAGATGGTGGGTCCATGTAGTGGGGCCTATAATTTAGGAAGTAGCATTTTACTTCTTCATGTTCGCCACCACATAATTGACACCACGTACCATAAGAGTGCCGAAAGTAAAAATAATTACTATCACTCATGTTTATGTCAGAAATTACCAACCGTCGGGATCTAACGGTTCTGTTTTCAGTAACTGAAACTTGGGCACGGGGGCGTGTTGAGTGGGCACGGCCCCGTGTTCAGCTTACTGTCTGATGTAAAACAGGATTGCCAGTTCCAATGATTGAGCACGGGGGCGTGTTCAGAGGGCACGGCCCGTGCTGAGCTCTGCAGAAGCTGAAAAACTAAGAAAATCCTAAAAAGAAAAAAAAAAGAAAAATAAAAGATGATTAGGCCGTTGATTCCTAACTTTCTTAAAATCCTTGTGTCCCCGGCAGCGGCGCTAAAAACTTGATGTGCAATAAAGTGTCGTATATATTAGGTGTATATTTTAAGCCCTTTTTAACACTTATTTTAGCCAAGTTTTAAATTTATAAAACACGATATTTCACTGACACTAAACACACATATGGGCAAGTGCACCCATCGTTGAGTGTAGTATAGTGTTGGTAAGATACCGAGGTCGTCCAAGGACACAAGAGCTTTTAGTACCGGTTTATCCTCAACGTCTAACCAAAATAAAAGTTTAGAAAAATGTTTTAAACTAAGAAAAATAAAACTAACTAAAATGCTGAAAATAAAAATAAAAATAAAAACAGATAGACAAGATGAATCACTTGGTTCCGACTCGTATCTAGTATAACCTTTGATTATTTCCGCACTTTTGCACATAATTAAGAGATTATCTTAGTTATTGTAGTAGGCCCCTCTTTTGAAGGCGACGTTACCCTCACCCCAGTAGTTTGAGTCAGCAGGGATACAATCCTAAAAGGGTGGATTATTGGAAGATAATGAATTAAGTTATTAATGCAGTATTGTGGTAGGCCCCGCTTTTGGCGGTGACGTTACCCTCGGCTAAGTAGTCTGAGTCAGCAGGGATACAGTCCTAAATAGCCGGGTTATAGTATTAATAGTAGTTAACTTATGAGGGGATCAAAGAGTTTGGACCCCCGCCATCCAATACCGTGAAGTATTGAAGGAGGTCCTACTAAATTTGACCCAGGTCCATTGCAGGACCTCTAAACGCTGAACAATGGCAAGACCTTTACCAAACCGTTCCCTTAACCCCCTACCAGGTAGCCAACATATCTCCATATAGACCGTGGAGATATGAATGGTGAAAATCCTTTATTTTATATAGACAGTAAAATAATGCCAAGACACCACGGACAAACGATAAGGAAAGATCACCTTCAACATAAGTAACTAGTTATTAAAGTCATTAATACAAAACCAAATAAAAAGTGCAAAAGTTTAGAAATAAAAAGTATTATACTAGACACTTTGTCTTCACCAAGTGATGTAAGAGACTTAGGCAAACATGGCCTTGATTGTCAAGAACTCTTACGATCAATCTTGGATCCCGAGACGACTCACACACTCTACGATGGACAATGGATGATGGTGGTGGATGATGGTGTTGTGATGGTGGTGGGTGGTGGATGAAGTGTGAGAGAGGTGGTGTGCCAAGGGATGAGATGAAATGAATCCAAGCACTCCTATTTATAGGCTGAACAGAGAGCTGGACACGGCCCCGTGTCCGCTGGGCACGGCCCCGTGTCCGTCTGACACTCTCTCTCCTCATTAATTGTAATTCGCAATTACAATAAATGCGCCTGCTGTACTTTCGACACACCCCCGTGTCCGCTGAGCACGGCCCCGTGATGGGCAATAGAAGCTTCTATAGGTTTGTCTTTTCTGCTGCTTCTTGGGCACGGCCCCGTGCTGGCTGAGCACGGGGCGTGTTCAGTCTTCTGTTTTCTCTATTTTGCTTTGGAAGGTGCCGTTGAGGGTTCGGGCAGTCCACTAATGTTCCTTTTCTTGTATTTATGTTGGATTTAGCTGTCTTTTTGCTTCTTTTGCGTTTTTGAGCTCATTTAATCCTGAAAATACAAAAGGAAGACAAAAACACTCTTTTTCCAATATTAGCACTAAAAAAGGGTTAGTTTTATGCCTCATTTGATGTAATTTATATGTTGCATTTTACACACATCAATAATCAAATATCATGAAGCTCCTGGTTTGTTAAAAGGTCACTCAGAGGTAAGAATTAACATGTTGACGCTTTTAACCCTTCATTGCGCAAAGTTTCAATTAATTACGTGAATGGCTATACTCAATCAACAAGTGGCTCATTTGTGAATATAAATACAGTACGAGGTTATTCAGAAACTTATTTTAGGTATACAAACACTTCCAGTCCTTTCATAATCAAGGTTTTCGATTTTTAAAAAAATTAGTCCCTTAAATTTACTATTTGACTTCATTAGGGTTTATTACACGTGTCAATACATTATTGGACGTGATTTTACGAGGTGTTACATCCTCACCCCCTTAAAAGAAATCTCGACCTCGAGATTTTCTAAGATGCTGGAAGTACTTTTTGTCGCAGAATGGACTCAACTTCTTTAGCATATCTGGAGCCTCTCCAAGCTCCCAAGTTGACCTCTATAATAGGTACATGTATCCTTTTTGGAGCTTCTTAACCTGTCGGTCCTCAATCGATACAGGTTTCTCATCATATCATAAATCTGCATATCATTATGTGATAATGCTTCTCGACTTATTGGTGAAACACATCCTTAAATCATTAGAGTGTGATGCATTTCGTGCTACGCCAAACTCCTTAAATAGGTTTTAGCTTATGAGCTAATTAATCCTGATACATTCGATTCCCTCGGATGATTCTATATATTCAGAGTGTAACTAGCCTGATTATTAACAATTTGGCACACCCTTCCAGGGTGATATTTTTTGTTGAACCTTATTCCTTAACAAGAGCTTAGGAGGGTTGCTACTTTCATTAATCCTTGATTTTCTGCCGAATACTGGCAACTTACAGATGATTATGGATTCGTAGGATCTTATTCGTTGTTTCCAAGGCAACTTTCAGATCCTGATAATTAGACTTACTAATCTTCTGTCTAACAATAGATGTTTAACATTCCATCTATGCAAGGTCTCCAAGTGAGCAGCCTTGATACTTATATGACAACTATTATAGAAAAGCTTAATTTAAGGTGAGAAGGTTATTCCAACAACTGCTTGAAACCAATATTAAGGAATAGCTAATCCTTGCCGTTAGTCGAACAAATCGACGATCCTGGGCAGCTGATGACAATTCTTAATTGTTGCCTAATTAGGGTTGCGGTAATCAATGCATAAGCAAAATGAACCGTCTTTCTAAATTAATCTATACCGAATTCACAGATTATTGAGTTATTCTATATGAATCCTCTATTTTTAAAACTTACTTAATCAGGGTTTCGATTCTTCCAATGATGGTACTAGCCGTCTTGGAGATTCCATAATAATACATCCCTAAATGGGATATAAATCTTAACTCTACTTGGCTTTCAGGAGGTAAACAAGGTAGTCCTAGGAGAATATAACCAAGGTACAAGGAGGTTACAGAGATTTTCCAAATCTCAGGCTCCAGTTCATCTATCATAGTCTGTGTCAGATAAGTGACACATTTATGTTACAAGTCCACGAATTCCTTATTCGGAGTCATTCACTTGGACAATTCTATTCTGGATATCTTCTTTGAATACCATTAGCTGGCTTTAGTACCATATGACCATCGGAATATCTTTGTGGTCCCATGCATTAAACCTCCATACTGATCAGGCATGGAAACAATCTATGGAACATATTAAGATACACCAATCCTTATATGGCGCTTTTTATCATACCGTCTGGTATTCGCAATCGACAGAGATCAAAGAGATATCAACTATATATGCTGACGCACTTCTTCTAGAGAGAGGATACTTCTAGAATTCTACGATTGGAAGTTTCTGACAGGAACAGAAGAAATGGTTCTTATGATTTCGCCTGTAAGTTTTACCTTACACTTAATATCTGGAGTTCTTACGGGAAAATTTTTAAAAGTTTGTTAAGCTTATGATCTTATGAGAGACTTGGCAGCGCCTGAAACCAAACATAACTCTTAGTAATAAAATCATAATAAGGGATTTATCTGGTGACATTATTAATGTGAACTGCCTCTAATCATTCATCAGGAGGGTTAAACGCCTCCATTCTTAATCCTTTTAAACTTAGCTATAAAATCTTTGACAAATTTTAGGGCAGACTCAACTTTGTCTGGTTGTTTCTTAATCTATATAACGTGAGTAGCTGAGGTAGATCCATAATGGATTTATAATGAGCAGGATTTAAAACCTTAATGTGCCATCTTATTGCCGTTGCTAACCACCATTAATTATTTGCATTAAGCTTAGATTTTGGCAAATGAAATAGGATACTATCTCAAGTAATGAGTTAAAGTTTGTAACATACTGCTGACGGTCTAGAAATATTTATGGTGAGAGTCAGAAAATTCTTATTCCATCTATTTCCATTTCGTGAAGTGGATAATAGGTTTTTTAATAAGGTCCTTAAAACTTGGACCATCCCAATATGAATAAGAGGATCTTTCTTGTGGACTTCATTAATGTCCTCACTAATCAAGGGTATTGCCATCGAATGACTGAGAGGTATACCTCACCGTGTCATTTCCAGCATAACTGCTGATACACCTAATGGTTTCTACTTCATTCAACAATTTCCTTCAATCGATGGCCCCTTTTAACTATTGAAGCCTCTTGACTTCCAAGAGACGAAGTACTTTTAAGTATATCCTAAAAGGAATGGGCTCCATGCCACATATGATTTTGTTTGGGTTATTCGTCGCATTTGAAGTATGAATAAAGCTCTTCTCATGAGCAGCGACATGTGTTTTAGAGCGAGCAGCATCTGGCTTCTTGAACCTTTTCATGACTTTTCTCATAGCCTTTCTAATAGCTGCGTTAATTACAGTTTTGGAGATTAACTCCATTAACATTGAGGTTCACATTGGATGCACCATTAACACTTGTCGCATCTCCAGCATCGCGACTGTTGTTTGTCTCTTCTGAGTTTTCCATACTCGAATCTTTGGTATTAAATACCATATTCAACAAGTGCTTAGGAAATCCATACCCAGTGTCTCCTTGAATTGTCAAAGGCTCACCATAAGGTGTCTTGATAACTACTTGCTTCTTATCACACACAATATGGGCTTGATTTTTAAGACGACCAATTCATTCCTATCACTATATCAAGTCCCTCTTATTTTAATGGAAACAAGGACATCGGAAAAGAATGATTCCTAATGGATATAAAACATCCATCTAATATTGCTGAAGCAGTCTCTGAGGTGCTATCGGCCAATTCTACTTTATACTTAACGCTTAGAGTTTTAACAGACATATTTAATGATTTACAAAATCTATTGTCTATGACAGACTTATCTGAACCTGAATCAAATAATACTCTAGCATGAGCGTTATTGATAAAGAAAGTATCTGTTATGACACTGTCATCCTGAATAGCCTCTTGAGCATCCATTTGAGAGCTTCCAGCTTTGGTCTTCTTAGCCTCCCCAGGCTTCTTGGTTTTATTTGGGCAATTTGTCTTGATGTGCCCTATTTCATTGCAACCATAGCAAGTTGCATCCTTTATGTCTTGGCACTCCAAAGTCTTATGCCCTTCCTTTTTACAAATCCCACAAAGCCTAGCTTGTGACTCCAAAGTGCATTTCCCTTTAGTTGCATTCTTTGGGCAGCGGGTCTTTATGTGCCCCTTCTCGCCACAACCATTGCATGTGGCGTCCTTCATGTCTTTGCATTCATGGGTTTTGTGATCCATTTCTTTACAGATGACACATCCCCTGGACTGCTCATAGAAACATTTTATGAAGTGCTTCTTCCAGCAGGTTTTACATTTGGGTTTTGCCTCCTTTGGCTTGGAATGGTCATAGTTTGAACCGGTCTTACCCTTTTTGTAACCTTTATTTGGGGTATTATCGTACTTTCTCTTATGATCCTTTAATACACGGTCCACGGCTTTGTTTACGGCTGTATCCAACATAGCCTGTAACTCGGTGCCCGTTAAGTTCAGTCTTGCATTATCATTCTGATCAACTGGATGATTGTGAGCTTCAGATGAGTCAGCCATGGTGAAGCTTTGAAGGCTACAAACCAAGTAGTAATAATTTCTTTAATTATATAGTCAATTGTCGAATTTGATGATTAAATAGCCGTGGTGCAAATAAACCATATAGGCTAATAGATAGTATTTAATTTATTTGATTATGTTTTGCCTAGGTTTTTAAATAAACCATCTTTGGTGTTTAAACGGAATATATTCCTTCATATTTATTAGACAGGGGACATAAGTCACGACTGGCAATGTCGTACTGACATTTTATATATAGCACAAGGGCTTGTTCCAAAGGACTTTTTGATGGCATAGATGCCTTGTCACTAGGGAAATTTTAAAACATAATCGATGATTCCTTTGGATCGGAAAATTTCATCGTTCATTGTCTTGACAAGAAGTTATGAAATAAAACTATCTTTTTCATGTATACATCTTTGCCTGAAGGTATTCATCCCAATGGATGTTTTGATGTGTTCATCATGTTCGACGTTTATTAGCCATGATTCCTCTTGATCATTTACGCTAAATAAGGGGTTTGGAAATTCCTAATATGAAGATGACAAGTGTGATTTTATCACAACACTGTTGTCGGGAGTGTTAACATGTTTTCAGATGTTAACAAGGATCTGAATTTCTTTTAAACAGGTCTTACCATCATAGCTACGTCTTTAATGACATTCAAGCTAGGTTATACCTTTTAAGATTCTCTTTTAATATGTATACTGGCAGGAAAGGAATGATATTTATTTTATTCAGGATTTTCATTATATTTATCCTAGATTTAATTAAAATATAAGTATGGCACAAAAGGCCAATTCATAAGGGCAACTTTAAATTATAAACCATGATTTTGTAGAATCAAGGTATTTAGGTTTGAACGTTGTTCATTGCCTTTTCTTGACAGGGAGTTGTAGGCTACGACTGTCGTTTGTCTTATATGACAATGAATATGGCTCGTAAGCATTACATCCCTAATGGATGCTTAATTCACAAAAATAAGAGAGGATTTCGGGAGAATCCAGTATAAGGATGATTTATGTGATTTTATCGAATCGCATTTGCCAGGAATGTTAACATGTTTACAGATGTTATCAAGGATTTGAATCTTTTTAATAGGTTCTACCATCTTGGCGTTGTCTGAAATGACATATAGGCTAGGTTGTACCTTTAAGATTCTTTTTAATATTTAACGCAGACAATCCTAAATTGAGATATTAATAAGGATCTGAATCTAGTTGAGGACCTACCATCTTGGCCCTGTCTTAAAATGACATATGGGCTAGGTCTTGCCCTTTTTAGATTTTGCCATTTTATTATAATGGCAGATCTCATAAAAGGAATGTTATTATTATGTTCATATATAATGATATAAATAAAAATTTAGATAAAACATTCCAATGATTTCAAAGGAGGTACAGAATTGCCCTAAACGAGGCTTGAAAGAATGATGTTGTCCATGAACGGACTGAAAGATAAGTATGCCCTTATAAGGACTTACTAAGGAAACGAACTTCAGAAAAAGAAGTTTCTTCTTCATTTTATTTCTGAATGTTTTCTCATTGGTTGCACGTTTATCCTAGTCGCAGTACAAAGCTCCGCATTCCTAGGCTTCGGATGGGGAGGATTTCCATTACGGCTCCTTTGCTTGGCGATATATTAAAAGTATATAGAATTGAAAGCAATAATTCTTCGAATAGAGACGAGAGCATTCCTATGTTAAGTCTAGACTCAGAAGGTCAAGGAATGTGCTATTGTGTCATTGAGATTAAACACAAAAGGCTAGTGTTTAATTCACTCAATGTTGGCTCTGATACCAACCTGTCACACCCCGATAATTCCACGTATTACCGGTGGGTCTGGTGGGGAGTATCGTGGCGTAGTTGATATCTTCGTAGTCAAACAACACAATTTAAATGCACAGCGGAAGCAAAAGATAAATATATTACAATCCGATATAAATAATATCAAAGTATTACAAACGAATTGTAAAGGATCGACAGGCGGATCAAATAAAAGATAATTGTTCAACAGATTTTGACATCTAAGCTTGCGAGACTCTTTATTGATGCTAGGAGTAGCCAGCCTATTCCGATTAGTACATGCACTTAGCCTTTTTGGGAAAATACGTCAGTTTACACTGGTAAATACAATTTAACTGACTCATTTTGAAAATGTTTTAGAAAATTGATTTGAATGCACAAGGCACAAAATATTTTATAACTTGGGATAATTATTTATATATAAACTTGTAAAAGAATTACATGTTCGTTATACGTTCAGTAGCCCGGGTTGAATACCGGGTTAAAGATTAATAGACACACCACACCACATGGTATAGTCCCGCGGCGAGTTATTCTTGTAACCGGCGGTTATACCTTATTATTTATATATGCACTAGAGGGTGTACGCCTACACCCCGTGCTAAGGTCGTGGCCATTTCATGAATGATGCCAAGGATATCCGGGACATGGTCATTAACCCCCCAAAGGCTTTAAGCAAACACAAAAATTTAAACGGGTCATCTCAATAAAGTAACTTTCATAGGATTAAAAATTCAATGCCCGACCAAGCGGTATTTTATATACCGTAACCCAAGCCCGTATAAGGGAAAATAAGTTAAAAGTATTTACCTGAGCTAAATATAAATTCAATCCCAGCCGTATATCAAATCAGCAAGTACAGATAGCTTTTACTGGGCTCCTAAATCTGGAACAAAGGTTTTTAATAACCTATTAGATTCCTAACGGGTCTTTAATTAAGCCTAAACTTAGACCGGTTAGTTTTAAAAAGAAGATACGGTTCAAAACACATGATTATGCGAATACCGGATTAGAATGCGGTTTAGACCCGACAAGCTTGTATGCTTGTTTAGTGTGGGTAAACTAAACGTTCTGGATTTTGAGATAGAAATGATAAGGTTTGACCCGTTTCGGCTAATTTATGCAAACTAGTTACATAAGCCAATCCGAATGCGAAAAGTGCGTAACGGGTAACCACATGAGTCATGAACAGGTTTCCTAAGTTAATATGCTTTTAATATGTTGTGATATCAGTAGGATACCTTCCATTATGCCAAAACGAATTTAAAATCAATTTATGCCCCGTAGGGGTATTTTGGTTATTTTAAAGGTTATAAGAGAGGTTAAATATTAATATGAGGTTTAGGTCTGATATAATCAGTAAAAATACTTAATTTAATAAGTTATATCATTAGGGTATTAAATATATGTGAAATTTATTAATTATAACCAAACTATGCACCTAAGGGGCATTTTGGTAATTTCACTTAAGCTTTAAAGGTCAAAATTTGAATTCTGAGTTTAAAACTTTTGCCTATTGTTTAATTATGAAAATTTACTTAAAACATCAGTAGGTATCAAACCTTATATGTTAAAAATAGTTTTAACTTATACTATTCGTTAAAAAGGCGTAAAAAGGCGATTTTAAGTGATTTCCGGGTTTTATAAGAAAAGTTGATATTTTTATCATTCCAGAAAGCTTAAAATATTTTATTTATCATATAGGATCGATCAGTAGTAAAAAGGTTTGGTGTCAAAAAGATTTGTAAAACTCATTTTATGGCCAAAAGGGCAAAACCGGCAATTACCGAATCAAAGCTAGAACCCTATGTTATGCTCTGTCTAAAAATAAATAAAAGTCTTCAAAAATACCAAAATATTTTATTATATCAGTGGGTATAAAGTTTGGTATCAAAAATCCGGTTTAGATATGCTTTATGCTAATTACGCCGTTTAATTAATAAAAAACTTTTCATTTAAGCTAATGAGCATAACTCCTAATCTAGACCTTAAACTGATGTCAAATTTTAGGGACAAGTTTATAAATCAGTAATGAAGGCTTCTATCCTGTCACATTTTCAAAAATTTCGTTTTAAGGTTAAAATGGCATAATAGTCAACATTTAGGCATTTAACGGAAACATGTATACGAATCGGATAACTAAGGAACCAAGTTGTATAACCTCAGAGGGTTACACTAACCTATAACCTGGTCCTAAAGGAATCCTAAGGCATATCTAAACTAAGCTAAATCGGGTCAGAAAAGAAAGTCAAAGCAAAGGTCAACTTTTGCGACTTTCGGTCCCGAACCGAGCCTAAACTTAAAATTGTCGGGTTGAACATGCTTAGACATGTTCAACTAATATTTACCAAGTTATTAAAGTGAGAAAACTGATTTTCTGGCTTCTATATTAATAGTTACGAAATTTATTTAAAACTAACCCATTTGACTTTTATTTGACCCGACAATTTAACTAAGTAAACGTGGTAATTAGGAGGTGCCCTTTTGAGGGTTTAACACCTACCTAATTACGGTCACGTAGCCATGTTCGTTGTGAACAATGGCTCAACAGTTTGGAAGTCAAAGCGTTTGTCGCAAACGCTTGACTTTTCGGTTTTTAATCGCTAAACAATTAAACTAAGCACGAAAGGATACTTACAAGAGTCCAAAGGACTGAGGGAGGTTCTCAAAAGAGTTCAAGATCCTCTCCAACTCAGAGAACAAGCAGATTGAAGGAAATGGTGTGAAAACAAAGGAAACCCATCTCCTATTTATACTTTTCGGGACCTCGTAGGATCACGACAAGCGTCGGGGAGTTATATTCAGATCATGACAGGTGTAAAGTGGTTTTACAATCCAATGGGCAACCCCTAGTATTGAATTTGAGAGTGGAAACCAGTTTTTTTAGCAAAACCAGCAACTAAACAGGGTTCAGCAGCTATTTTCTGCATCTGTGCAGGCCTCACAGCCCGCGTGAGGGTCTGTGTGGCCTTGCGCGGCCGGCCTCACGGCCCAGACCAGCAATACAAGTTTTAAAAACGACAATTTTGGTCCCTGTTTGCATGAAAGGTCATTTCTAATACATTTGAGGCCAGAAATCCTCATTTCAAGGCGCTACTAAGATGCCCACACATAGGGGACATGAAACATGCTCAAAAACATCTCGGATGTCGGTTCGTTTGGCCGTATGGTCACGTTGTTCGTCTAATTACGACGAAACACGAACGGACGCAAAAAACGATCCAAACTACGCGACGAATGGAATTTTATCAAGCCATACACTAAAATAAAATATTTTAGTGCTTACATAAATTTTTGGGTGCCCGGGTATATTCAGAATGTGAGATATGCGCGAAAGTGCAAACTTGTGCACTTTTTGACACTTTTAGTCCCTCCATGACTTAAAAGTTTTTTTTGCGCACTAAACACCTCCAAGCCTATATCTAAGCTATATAAAGGATAAATAGGGTATGTTTAACTCATGGTCATATTCCGGAAGGTCCGATACCCTACGAATCGGCATACTTTTGTAGTTTGACGCAAATAGTCTTTTAATACAAAGTAGCGCGAAATGTCGTTTACTGACATCCAAGACTTCTGTGGCCTATAATGGTCATTCCCAAGCATGTACTTAAATATTACTACGCTCTCGTTTGCTTAAATGGTCACCGAAAGGCGTAGATTCAAAAGTTGACGCTTTAGGTCCCTCTAATGCGCAAACTTACGCATATCATCATTTAATAGCATTGAAGCCTCATCTAATCCATATTAGGAATTCTTGAGAGTATTATTAAATATCACGATGCTTCGGGTTCGCTAAAAGGTCATTCAGAGGTATAATTAAACATATTGACACTTTTAGTCCCTCTAACTTGCAAAGTTGCGCGTAACTTTACTTATAGGCATAAAAACTTTAGACGGCCAATGTTTGCCATTCGCGAGAGTATAATCAAATATCATGAAGCTCCTGGTTTGTTAAAAGGTCACTCAGAGGTAAGAATTATCATGTTGACGTTTTTAACCCTTCATTGCGCAAACATTCAATTAATTACGCGAACGGCTATACTCGATCAACAAGTGACTCATTTGTGAATATAAATACCGTACGAGGTTATTCAGAAACTTATTTTAGGTATACAAACACTTCCAGTCCTTTCATAATCAAGGTTTTCGATTTTTCGAAAAATGAGTCCCTTAAATTTACTATTTGACTTCATTAGGGTTTATTACACGTGTCAATACATTATTGGACGTGATTTTACGAGGTGTTACATGTTCGGTCTCGGTTTGAGTTGGTAGAATGTAGTGTAAAAACGTAAAACGTAAAAGGTAAAACGTAAAACGTAAAAGGTGAAACGTAAAACGTAAAACGTAAAACGTAAAAACGTAAAACGTAAAACATAAAACGTAAAACTTAAAACCTAAAAACGTAAAACGTAAAAGGTAAAACGTAAAAACGTAAAACGTAAAACGTAAAAACGTAAAAACGTAAAACATAAAAGGTAAAACGTAAAACATAAACGTAAAACGTAAAACGTAAAACGTAAAAACGTAAAAACTTAAAACATAAAACGTAAAACGTAAAAAAGTAAAACGTAAAACGTAAAACTTAAAGCGTAAAACGTAAAACTTAAAACGTAAAAATTTGAGGTAAAATTTTTTATCACATAAACCGTAAATTTTTTTTTGAAAAAAAAGCAGGCCGTAAAATACGGAACGTAAAAAAGGGCGCGAAAAAAACAGCGTGCAAAAAACCGCCTTTTTTTTGAAAAAAAACATGCCGTAAAATAGGGAACGTAAAAAACGGCGCACAAAAAATGGATTGCAAAAACGGCGCGCAAGAAACCGGCGCGAAAAAAAAATTGTCTTGTTAAAAGTTCTAAATTTAAAATGGCTTTTAATAAAAAAATTTGTTTAAAAAAAACGAACTATTATAATAATACAAAAAAAAGTAATAAAAATAATAAAGACAAAAAGAAAAAAAAAGTAATTTACTAAACTGCCCTTTTGCATTAAACTATTAAAAACATAATAAGACAAAAAATATTTAATATTAATTTTAACTACTTTTAATCTCATCCGATCCATCTTTTAGATCTAGTGGCTAGAAAGTGGTTCTCTCGGTTCTTACAACTGGATGTGGTTTTCATTTTAGCGGTCCCATATATATATATATATATATATATATATATATATATATATATATATATATATATATAGGATGGATCATGAGAAAACTAGTTTATATGAGAAAACCAAAAACTAACTAAAAAAGCCCAAAAAACATACCAATTTTTTTTAATTTCTCTAAAAAATCACAGGTTTTTATACCTGGAAAAAAATTTCAAAAAAAAAAATTCAATTTTTTTTCGTTGTATTGCACATGTGCACTATTACGGATATAGTGCACATGTGTAATACATGTGTAGTACACATATAATCACTTATATTGCACATGTGTAATACATGTGTAGTACACATATAATCACTTATATTGCACATGTGCAATATAACAAAAAAAAAATTTTAATTTTTTTTTGAAAATTCTTTTTATGTATAAAAACTAGCGATTTTTTGTTAAAAAATTGTAAAAAAAATAAAATAAAATTTATTGGTATGTTTTTTTAGCTTTTTTTAGTTTTTGTTAGTTAGTTTTCTAATTTATATGTAGTTTTCTCATGATCCTCTCCCTATATATATATATATATATATATATATATATATATATATATATATATATATATATATATATATATATATAGGGGATCGCTAAAATGAGAAACACCTCGAGTTGTAAGATCCGTGAGAACTACACCGTACGGGGCGAGGTGGACCAAATTTTTTTTCATAAACGTGTGTGTAGTTTTGAGCACCACAAGTTTGTGTTTACAGGTACCGTAAATCTTATTGGAAAATTTACGGTACCCGTAAACACAAACTTGTGGTGCTCAAAACTACACACACGACATTTTTTTTGAATTTTTTTTACAAATGTGTTTATAATACACGCATCTACGTTTATGAAAAAAAAATTTGGTCCACCTCGCCCCGGATCAAAAAGTTCTCATGGTTCTTACAACTCGAGGTGGTTCTTATTTTAGCGCAATTCTATATATATATATATATATATATATATATATATATAGGGTAAGGATTTAGAGAAAACGGTGAAAAGTGTGAGAACAGTGAGAACGCTTATGGGTCGTTCGATCAAAACAATCCATGGACTAGATTGCGCGGTGACGTTTTCGTAAATAACATCAATTTTATTATGTGGGACGCGCTTCATTAAGGGTAAAATGGTCTTTTACCGCTCATATTCAAAACGACAACAAATGATAAAATGCCATAAAAAAATTAAAACACCATTAAAAACAAAACGCCAAAAATTAGTAATAAAACGCGTTGAATATTACAGGAAGATGAAACAACACAGTAACTGAATTTCAGTTATTAACATTTATTAGAAGAAATTCCCTGCTAAATTACGCGCCAAAAACATCATTATATAAACAAGGTAAAACATAACTTCCATAAATCACTTCAATCTATCCATTTTCTGCAAAAAAACATCTTTAACCAAAAACCCCAACTTAACCAAAACACCAAAAATAGCAACAATCGTTTCGTGGAGATACACTCTGGGAATCAGGCGATACGTCCTCCTTTTTGACAACAGAAGGAGGGTGTATGTTAAGATGGTCAGGGCAATTATCAAGATGGAGGAAGAGATACAGAGGCGAATCTTATCCATTGGCATCGCTCTGGACAACGAATGCCCTGAAACGCATATGCTTATGAAAGCATTAACCAGTAAATTTGGACCAATCAAAGCAGATGTGAAGCCGGACCCTGTCATGACATCATGGCGTTTTGATGATGAAACAGACATGGTGACGGTTACATACGACGGCAGAGAGCAGGAAGTCTACTAGCTAGAGAACATCATGACAAAGCAGCGTCTGGGTTTCATGGAAGAATTGCATAACGCCACTTGTACCAACACAAGAATAGACTCAAAATTGGAGTTAATGCAAGACATGTTCAGGTGGAGGCTTCAGAATCTTCAGGATCAAGAAGCTGATGAAGGTGAAAGTGATGACATGGATGAAGATCCAGATGAAGACTCCGAGGAGGAAGAAGATGGCACAAGTGATGGATACTTTTCAGATAAAGTACCTTCTGATGAAGGCTTTTAATTTTTTTTCCTCTTTTTTTTCTTCTTCTATGTAATCTTTGTTTTAAGATAATTAAATGATATATTTCTAACTTTATTAGCAAAACGCCCAAAAAAAATACTAAAAATGGTTAACCGTTGCAAAACGGCAAAAATAACAAAAAATATTTTTCCTGCTTAATATTTTATTTACTCCATTATTGTATTTTGTCATCTTGGTCTGCATAACGCCATTTAAAAAGACGCCAAACTTAGAAGATGGGACGTCTATAACCTATAAAACTGATAAAAGCTGATCAACACTGTAAATACAAAAACAGTAACTGAAAAGAAAGTTACTTTATTACTATGATTTATTACAATAAAAAGTCCCGCCTAAACTACGCGCCAAAAAACTCCTATAAGAGTGGGGTCTATACACAATGAAATTAATAACATCCAGAAAACACAAAATGCCATATCCTCTAGAAACCACTCACTTTTAAACGCCACAGATGGCAAAGCTTTCACTGAAATGGATCCTTCTTCTGAGTGGGTTAACTTAATAATATTTTGCTGAATGAGATGGACAAATATTCAAGAAAAAGAGACTGATGACAGTGATATGCCATCATGTGAGCTTTGTTCTTGATGATTATAGGCATGGAATAAAGGGATTAACACAAGTGTAAAATACTATTTTGGACTCCATTATTACAAATAGCATCAAAAAGAGTTGATCTTTAATGACATGCCACCAAATAAGAATATCACCCCAAAAAAACAGGTTGCCACTAAGCAGCTTCTTCTGAAAAAGACGGGGTTTATGAAGGAAAGTTGGCATCTAGCTAAAGTATTCAAAAAAGGTTCAAAACGCCAAAAACAAATTCAAGAAGGAAGAGGCTGATGACAGTGAAGATTCGGAAGAAAAATTAGATTACCATTTTATATTATTTTTGTTTTCATTTTATATTGTTTTGATATCAAGTTATATGTTGTTTTGTTATCTAATTCTCTATAAATAAAATACATTATTATATAAAACCCCAAAAACTACAAACAACAAAAACGCTAGTAGTATGAAAACTGAGAGAACAGCTGCTGGCAAAGCACATTGTAAAGGGTATTAAACGCAAAAAAATTCACTAAACGCCAAAAATAAAAAAAATCGGTCTTATTGTAATCCTATGCAAATATTAATGACTCGTAGTGAATTATTATACAAAACGCCACAAACGTCAAAAAATTAACCAGAAAACGCTATAAAGCCAAAAAATTATATATGTGACACAAAAACAATTAATTCAACGCTAAAAAGTTTAATATATACAATTAACGCCAAAAAAAACCTTAGACGCCAGAAAAATATACTGCGTTGGGAAAATAAAACAAGAACGAAAAGACAAAAAATCCCCTATGCCCTTCTCTATGCCGCGAGACACGTGTTGGGCCAGTATGCGTTCTCACCGTTCTCACACTTTTGAGCGTTTTCTTCTGATCCCGTTTATATATATATATATATATTCAAAATATATACGCCTGTTGTGAAACCAAATCTACAAACCGAACATCAACTAAGATTTATAACTACTAAAGGATCAACACTATATAATATAAATTCATCAATCACAAAGTTAGATTGTTGAACTTATTCAGTGGCGGATCGAAATGACAAATTTGGGTATCATAATTTTCTTTTTACCTAGTGATGTGTGTAAAATGCAACATATAAATTACATCAAATAAGGCATAAAACTAACCCTTTTTAAGTACTAATATTGGAAAAAGAGTGTTTTTGTCTTCCTTTTGTATTTTCAGGATTAAATGAGCTCAAAAACGCAAAAGAAGCAAAAAGACAACTAAATCCAACATAAATACAAGAAAAGGAATATTAGTGGACTGCCCGACCCCTCAACGGCACCTTCCAAAGCAAAATAGAGAAATCAGAAGACTGAACACGCCCCGTGCTCAGCCAGCACGGGGCCGTGCCCAAGAAGAAGCAGAAAAGACAAACCTATAGAAGCTTCTATCGCCCACCACGGGCCGTGCTCAGCGGACACGGGGGCGTGCCGAAAGTACAGCAGGCGCATTTATTGTAATTGCGAATTACAATTAATGAGGAGAGAGATTGTCAGACGGACACGGGGCCGTGCCCAGCGGACACGGGGCCGTGTCCAGCTCTCTGTTCAGCCTATAAATAGGAGTGCTTGGATTCATTTCATCTCATCCCTTGGCACACCACCTCTCTCACACTTCATCCACCACCCACCACCATCACAACACCATCATCCACCACCATCATCCATTGGTCATCGTAGAGTGTGTGAGTCGTCTCGGGATCCAAGATTGATCGTAAGAGTTCTTGACAATCAAGGCCATGTTTGCCTAAGTCTCTTACATCACTTGGTGAAGACAAAGTGTCTAGTATAATACTTTTTATTTCTAATCTTTTGCACTTTTTATTTGGTTTTGTATTAATGACTTTAATAACTAGTTACTTATGTTGAAGGTGATCTTTCCTTATCGTTTGTCCGTGGTGTCTTGGCATTATTTTACTGTCTATATAAAATAAAGGATTTTCACCATTCATATCTCCACGGTCTATATGGAGGTATGTTGGCTACCTGGTCGGGGGTTAAGGGAACGGTTTGGTAAAGGTCTTGCCATTGTTCAGCGTTTAGAGGTCCTGCAATGGACCTGGGTCAAATTTAGTAGGACCTCCTTCAATACTTCACGGTATTGGATGGCGGGGGTCCAAACTCTTTGATCCCCTCATAAGTTAACTACTATTAATACTATAACCCGGCTATTTAGGACTGTATCCCTGCTGACTCAGACTACTTAGCCGAGGGTAACGTCACCGCCAAAAGCGGGGCCTACCACAATACTGCATTAATAACTTAATTCATTATCTTCCAATAATCCACCATTTTAGGATTGTATCCCTGCTGACTCAAACTACCGGGGTGAGGGTAACGTCACCTTCAAAAGAGGGGCCTTCTACAATAACTAAGATAATCTCTTAATTATGTGCAAAAGTGCGGAAATAATCAAAGGTTATACTAGATATGAGTCGGAACCAAGTGATTCATCTTGTCTATCTGTTTTTCTTTTATTTTATTTTCAGCATTTTAGTTAGCTTTTAATTTTCTTAGTTTAAAACATTTTTTTTCTAAACTTTTATTTTGGTTAGACGTTGAGGATAAACCGGTACTAAAAGCTCTTGTGTCCTTGGACGACCTCAGTATCTTACCAACGCTATACTACACTCAACGATGGGTGCACTTGCCCATATGTGTGTTTAGTGTTAGTGAAATATCGTGTTTTATAAATTTAAAACTTGGCTAAAATAAGTGTTAAAAAGGGCTTAAAATATACACCTAAAATAAGTAACACTTCGCACGCATCACCTAGACCCAACCCTAAAAATTCGAGGGCCCTTAAGAGGTCATGTGCGACACATAAAAATGAGCACTTAAAAGTTTTATAGTGCTCAGAGTCATCCATAAGAATTCAAGAGCCCTTTGGGCCTATGCGGCTAGTGTGTGTGCATGTGTGTGTGTGTATATATATATATATATATAAGGAGAGGATCATGAGAAAACTCCATCTAAATGAGAAAAGAAGAAAACTAATTAAAAAAAAGCTAAAAAACATACCATTTTTTTTTTACAATTTTTATATATAAAAAAATTTCAAAAAAAAAAAAAACTTGTACTGCACATGTGCATTATATGTGTACTACACTTGTGCATTATGATGTGCGTGCGTTGTGATATATTTTTATGTATATTTTTAGCTCTTTTTAACACTTTACTCAAGTTTTAAATTTATAAAACACGATATTTTACTAACACTAAACACACATATGGGCAAGTGCACCCATGTTGAGCGTAGTATAGTGTTGGTAAAATACCGAGGTCGTCCAAGGACACAAGAGCTTTTAGTACCGGTTTATCCTCAACGTCTAATCAAATCAAAAATTTAGAAAAAGGTTTTAAAGTAGAAAATAAAAACTAAAAATGCTGAAAATAAAAAGAATAAAAAAAAACAGATAGACAAGATGAATCACTTGGATCCGACTCGCCTTTAGTGTAACTTTTGATTATTTCCGCACTTTTGCACTTTTTAAGAGATTATCTTAGTTATTATAGTAGGCCTCTCTTTTGAAGGTGACGATACCCTCAACCCAGTAGTTTGAGTCAGCAAGGATACAATCTTAAAGGGTTGGATTATTGAAAGATAATTAATTAAGTTATTAATGCGTAATGTGGTAGGCCCCTCTTTTGAATGTGACGTTACCCTCGGCTAAGTAGTTTGAGTCAGCAGGGATACAATCCTAAATAGCCGGGTTAATGTTTTAATAGTAGTTTACATATGAGGGGATCAATAAATTCGAACCCCCGCCATCCAATACCAGTGGGTATTGAAGGAGGTCCTACTAAGCTTGACCCAGCTCCTTGCAGGATCTATACACTGAACAAGGCAAGACGCTTACCAAACCATTCCCTTAACCCCCGACCAGGTAGCCAACATATCTCCATTTAGACCGTGGAGATATGAATGGTGAAAATCTTTTATTTTATATAGACAGTAAAATAACTTCAAGACACCACGGACAAATGATAAGGAAGATTCACCTTCAACATAAGAAACTAGTTATTAAAGTCATTAATATATAAACAAATAAAAAGTGCGAAAAGATTAAAAATAAAAAGTTTACACAAAATGATTGTCTTCACCAAGTGATGTAAGAGACTTAGGCAAACATGGTCTTTGATTGTCGAGAACTCTTACGATCAATCTTGGATACCGAGACTACTACACACACTCTATGATGGATGATGGTGGTGGATGTGGGTTGTGATGGTGGTGGTGGTGGTGGGTGGGTGAAGTATGAGAGAGATGGTTTGCCAAGGGATGGTTTGCAAGTGAGCCAAACACCCCTATTTATAGCCTGCACAGAAGCCCAGACACGACCCCGTGTCCACCCATCTTCTCTTTCTTCATTAATTGAGGTTTGTCTACATTAGTTGACCACACCCTCGTGTCTGATGGGCACGGCCCCCTGTGCAGAAGCGTATCTGTACTATCAAGATTTGCTTGGATTCTGCGAATCTTAGCGTTGACCACGGCCCCGTGTCCGGTGGGCACGCCCCCGTGTTGGGTGATAGAAGCTTCTACAACTTTGTCTTTTCTGCAGACACTTGGGCACGCCCCCGTGTTCATTGAGCACGGGGCGTGTTCAGCCTTCTGATGTCTTGTTTTTGCTTGGGAAGATGCTGTCAAGGGGTCGGGCATGCCACGTTTATTCATTTTCTTGTATTATTGTTAGATTTGGCTGCATTTTTGTTTCTTTTGTCCATTTGAGCTCATTTAATCCTGAAAATACAAAAGGAAGACAAAAGCACATTTTTCCAACATTAGTACTAAAAAAAGGTTAGTTTTGTGTCTCATTTGATGTAATTTATATGTTGCATTTTACACACATCACATTACATGCTTAAAATTAGCTTTTTAAGTCTAGTTTAGCTTTTAGTGTTAATTTTTTTGGAGGTTTAGGATTAGGTTTTTGGTTGTGGGGGGAGGGGGTTTAGGTTTTTTTCGGGTTTATTTTTAAGGTTTAGTTTTAGGTTTTCGGAAGGGGGGGGGTTAGGTTTTTGGGGGTGGGGGGTTAGGCTTTTGGTGGGAGGGTGAATTTAAGTTTTTGGGGGGTGGGGGGTTTAGGTTTTTGGGGGGTGTCGGTGGGAGATGGGTTAAGAGGTTTAGGCGTTTCGTATTAGTGCACATGTGAAGTATAACACAATTTTTTTTTGAAATTTGTTTTCAATACATAAAAAACAGCGATTTTTTATAAAAAAATTGTAAAAAAAAAAATTTGGTATGTTTTTTAAGCTTTTTTAGTTAGTTTTTTTATTTTCTCATTTAAACTAGTTTTCTAATGATCAATCCCCCATATATATATATATATATATATAAATATATAGTGTGAGGTTCATTGGGGAACACTAAAAAAGCGGGGAACCGGGGAACACTCTTAAAAATTTAACTTAACGTGTTAAAAATAATTTTTTTAAACATCATTTTCGGCGCTTCTCCTTATATATACTTGTAGAAGCATTTTTAATAAAAAAAATCAAAAACTAAAAATATTAAAAAAAAATTAAAAAAAGGCTAAATTTTTTTTTTGAGAAGTTTTTTTTTACTCGACTAGTTTCTCCTCCTTTTTATAAAGAAAAGCGCTGAAAAGGTTTTTAAAAAAAATTATTTTTAACATGTTAAGTTAATTCTATAAGATATAACTGTTTTTAAACATTTTTTTATATTTTTATTTTTTGATTTTTTTTATCAAAAATGTTTCTATTTGTATTTATAAGAAAAAGCGCCGAAAGAAATTTAGAAAAATATTTTTTTTAACATGTTAAGTATAATTTTTAAAAGTGTTCCTCCGTTCCCCACTTTTTTAGTGTTCCCCAATGAACCCTCCCCTATGTATATATGTATATATGTATATATACATATGTATATATATATATATATATATATATATATAATTACTATTTTACAGACCCATGTAATCTTAACCGAAAACTCACTTTTCTTCAATATTTGTTAAAGCATGTAATCTTATATGATTTTTTCAATATTAGAAATCTTATGCTTTAGAATTAATCGTATCTAAATTTTCATTTTTAATTTCATATAACTCGAGTTTAAAAACTTTCTTATTCATATATTGTGGATCATATAGATAAAGGGTTCATATGTTTTCTTCATATATATATATAAGCTAAAGCTAGGTAGGAAACCCTAAAATTTTTAAAAAACCCTAGAAAACCCAACCTCCCGACAATTTTTTTTTTGAAAAAAATAACACATGTAATATACATGTTTTTAAGAGTTTTGGGCAAAAAAAACAACAACAAAAAAGCGTCGAAGGATTATTTAAAAAAAATAAACAAATTTCAGCAACTTCGGTGACTAACATGTGTTAGACAAAAAATGCTGAAACTTGTTTATTTTTTTTTTAAATATTCCTTCGGCGCTTTTTTGTTTTTTTTGGCCTAAAACTCTTAAAAACATGTTTATTACATGTGTTATTTAAAAAAAAAATGTCGGGAGGTTGGGTTTTCTAGGGTTTTTTAAAATTTTTAGGGTTTCCTACATAGCCCTACCTTATATATATATATATATATAAACAAAATAGATAATTTATTAAATCATGGGTAAATTACTTTTTGAGTCCCTGTGTTTTATGGGTTTTAACTAGTTGAGTCCAAAATCAAAAAGTTTAACGACCCGAGTCCCTATAAGCATTTTCTTTAACCATTTGAGTCCAAATTTCAACCTCAGTTAGATAATCTCAGTTAACTTTTTTTAAAATGACCAAAACACCCTTTTATATTAAAAAACCATTTTATTATTAAATATATATATATAGGAGAAGGTTCTATGCAGAACACTAAATATTGCAAGAACACGCAGAACAAAATGAATTACTCATTTTTTCAAGCCTAAAAAACCTAGAAAGTAAATAAAAATGTTATAAATGTAAGATTTATTGTTTCTCACAATAGAATTTAAAACAAAATATGAAAAATCTTCAGTTTTTAAATAACCTACATACATGTAGGTTTTGTGTAGGCTAAATTACCTACATGTATATAGACTATGTGTAGGGAAAAATATATGATTTTTTTATGTATATATAATACCCATATGAATGTAAGAAACATAAAATTTAAGAAATATAAACCTTAAATCCCAAAATTTAGTGATTTAGAGTTATTCTTTTTGTTCTCGCAATAATTAGTGTTCTGTAATGATCCTTATCCTATATATATATATATATATATATAGGGGAAGGTTAAAATGAGAACCACCTCGAGTTATAAGAACCCGCGAGAACCACCCCCGCGGGGGGGCGTTGACCACGATTTTTTTTTACAACTAGATGTGTATATTTTAACAACCTACGTAAAGTTTGGGTTTAAACGGCGCGCCCGAGGGGGTAGTTTTTTACGCCCAAATTTGGGTTTTTTTATTTTTTTTTAATTTTTCTTTTTTTTTAACCAAACTTTGGCCGTAAAAAACTACCCCCTCGGGCGCGTCGTTTAAACCCAAATTTTACGTAGGTTGTTAAAATATACACATCTAGTTGTAAAAAAAATCGTGGTCAACGCCCCCTCGCGGGGGTGGTTCTCGCGGGTTCTTACAACTCGAGGTGGTTCTCATTTTAACTTATTCATATATATATATATATATATAGGATAATGATCATTACAGAACACTAATTATTGCGAGAACAAAAGAACAACTCTAAATCACTAAATTTTGGGATTTAAGGTTCATATTTCTTAAATTTTATGTTTCTTACATAAATATGTGTATTATATATACATAAAAAAATCATATATTTTTCCCTAAACATAGTCTACATACATGTAGGTAATTTAGCCTACACATAACCTACATGTGTGTAGGTTATTTAAAAACTGAAGATTTTTCATATTTTGTTTTAAATTCTAGTGTGAGAAACAATAAATCTTACATTTATAACATTTTCATTTACTTTTTAGAATTTTAGGATTGAAAAAATGAGTGATTCATTTTGTTCTGTGTGTTCTCGCAATATTTAGTGTTCTGCATAGAACCTTCCCATATATATATATATATATATATATGTCAAGATCATAAACAATCTTCATCTTCACCATTACCTCCAGAACTTTCTCTCTCTCTCTACCAAAACCACCTCCAACCCACCACCACACCTCCACCAGCAACACCACCGTCGCCACACCATCAATATCACCGTCACCACCACCACTACACCGTCACCACCATAACACCCACCACCGATCTTCACCATCAAAGCCCCACCTTCGACACCATCATCACCATCAAAACCCTCATGTCCAAGCTCCATCTCCGGCTGCGAAACACTCCTCTGGAGCTACGATTCCCAGCAGTTAGGGTATCCACAAGCAATCGAGAGCAGAGAAAGAAAGAAGCCCCCTCTCTAATTTGAGCATCAACACAGCAATTCCAGATGTGGCGAACCCTAACTCTGTTGAGAAGTCAATTTCTGGTGATTCAGAGGTCTCACAAGAAAGAAAGAAGCCCCCCTCCAACGTTCAGGCAGGTATCGCTCTCTGGCTAGATGCAAGATGCAGAGGCGGGAAAAATGTGACCATTGCGTAATTTTTTTATTCATGTTACGAGGCGTTTTGATCACATTTCTTTGTTTATTCACAAAACTGCCAATTCCTGTATAGATTTCATCTAATCTCTGTATTCCGTTGCAGAGAAGGAAGATGGAATGTCTGTCGGTGTAATCGGAGAAATTGGATAGATTGTGAATGCAAAAACAGAGGAATACTGCAGATGAGAGTAAGAAAATAAAGATAAAACCGAAACGGTGTCGTTGAGTTTGAAGAAATGAGTTTTTGATGGTGAATTGATGCAGAGAAAGCAAGAGATAGAAAGATATTAGGCAGAGAAAGTGAGTGTGTGGATCTGTTGACGGTGCGGTTTGCGGCGGTGATTGTTGTGGTTAACGGTCAACAGAAGGTGGTGATTGTTGATGCATTTTTAGTGTCTGTAACTAGTCTTGTTTTAACGATGTAATTTGTATGGTCTTTTATTAATTATCGAGTCTGTATGTTATGTTGACCAAGTCAGATATCCTCCTATCTACTTGTGTACAACTTATTTGTCTCTTTTGGTATGTAATGTATTATGAACAATGCATGTTGCATTAAAGGGTAGTTTTGTCATTACTATGTTTATGTGTTGCTGATTGTTGCTGTCTGTTAACAGGAACAACCACAACATTTGCAGTCCTCGACGAAACAGACCTGTTTCGTCGGAACACTTCATGGGGAAACAGGCCAATGCTCAAACTTCTGTTTCGTTGAAGGTCATGACGAATCAGACCTTGATTCGTCATGAACTGACGAATCAGACCTTGATTCGTCATGTATTGGGCTGTTCCAGGCCCAATGTCTGGCCCATGTTCAGATTCGTCAAACACTTGTGTGTTTCGTCGATATCAGTGGTCCAGGGGCTATATAAACAACACTTTGTGTTCATTTGAACTCAGAGATGAGAAATAGACTATAGTAACAAAACTCTGCCAAAATTCCGTCTGAACTGTGTTTGTATCAGTTGTAATCGGTTCTCATCCCGTTAATCAATAGATTGTGTTTCATTGATTAATCCGTTGTTATTTATGCTATATATGTTTGATTTGGCATAGTTACGTGGATTTCGCACACGTAACCGTGTTTACTATAAACAAGTGATTCGGTTCGTAATCGATCCTCAGATTTCGGGACCTACAAGTGGTATCAGAGCATTGGCTCTTATCCTTGTTTAAAATCAAACTTGTTCGGTTTTTATCAAGTATTTTGTGTGTGTTTTTCTGAAAACTTGTTCTTGAAAAATTAATATTTTCTGAAAAATATTCATTAATCTGCTGTTTTATTGGTGTTTGCTACAGATTTTTATCAAAAACCTAAATTAGATTGTTTGTTTATGCTTTAAACCGGGTTTTTAGTGAAAATCTAGTGTATTTTCGTGTTTCGAAAATTTATCGGTGGTCGGAAAACTCATCGGAAACTTCATGTTCTTGAGTGTGTTCTTCATATATTCATAAGTGTTCTTGTTATAAGCTGAGAATTTGATCTGTTATAATTGATTAAAACAAGTGTTATAACTTATAAAATAATATCTTGACTTTTGTGTAAAAGTTGATAATTGTCACAGTCTCTGTTTCGTTGAAAATAAGAAGTAACAAACATACCTTGTGTCAGGTTAAATATCTTGTTGTCTCATCTTATCCTTGACTGGTCAGTAGATATTTTAAATATCTAAATCAACTGACTTTTACCCAGTTTTGACGAAACACACAGCCGACGAATCACATCTGTTTCGTCGCAACATCTTTGACGAATCAAATTCTGTTTCGCCGCAACATCTTTGACGAAACAAATTCTGTTTCGCCACGAATCACAATTATCACAAGTCTGTTTCGTCGTCATTCATTCAGACGAAACAAACCTGTTTCGTGAATTCTGTTTCGTCGAAAACAGATCTGTTTTAAACAGAGGACTTATATCAGCTTGCTTACTGTTTGTTTTCAAGAATTTGTGCAGGTACTATCATACATACATCAAATATGAGTTGTACTAGTCCATGGGATTGGAGTATGGATTCTAGACCACGTGAAGATCCGACGTCCGCAGCAGCGTGGGTGAAGAGTGTTTTTGGTCAACCAACTATAAGTGCCGGACAATGGGCTTTGGCATCCAATCAGAACCAAAACATTCAAAATCTTTTGATCAGTGAGAGCGAAACGGGTAGCAACAATCGCCCGCCAAAGTTGAATCATATGAACGAGTTTCCATCATGGAAAGGTCATTTCATTACATATGTTCAAGGTCAAAGCACTGATATTTGGAGGTGTTTCATTACTCCACGCAATGATGCTCTTGAAGTAGCAGCTTCAACAGCCGAAGGTTTTACTAACATGCAGGAAAATGACAAGAAAGCATATGAATTTGAGAAAAAGTCGTTTGCTGTTCTTACTCAAGCACTTCATAAAGATATCTATCATCAGTTTTCTTATTGTACGGACACGAAATCCTTATGGGATTGTTTGGTGACAAGAGGAGAAGGAAACGCAGCTTCCAGAAAGACACGGCATGATTTATTAAAGAAAGAGTTCGAATCATTCCAGTTCTTGGAAAACGAAACTCTAAATGATATGACCACACGGTTTTATCATTTGATTAGTGAGATGTTTGCCTATGCTGTTACTGCATCTCAAAAGGAAGTTTGTGCACGATTTGCTGATTCTCTACCACCAAAGTGGAGTCCATACATTGAGCTTCTAAAACATACAGGTATTCTAGATGCTGACACTATAACTATCTATGAATTTGTACAGAAGCTGGAACATAAAAATGATGAAGAAATCTGAAAAGCAAAACGCATTGCTGCTCCTCAGAATATTGAAATGTATTGTGGTGGAGGTTTTGACCCGTCAGCTAGTCTGAGGCAACCAAAATTACAAACGGCGTTTGTATCAGATACAAACTCTTCTCCGTTTCCTCAACAAACTCAGACTTATTCTGGAGGAGGTTTTATTCCTTTTATACCTCCAGTTTCTACTACTCAACCTCAGGCATATTCAGGAGGAGGTTTTAATCCATCCCTACCACTACAACAAGTCCAACCACAACAACAACAGCAAGCTCATTATACCAACAATCCTCCAACTCCAAACCCTAACACAGTCAAAGTTGATACATCAAACCTCTCAAATGTTAGCATTGAAGTAGCAAAGGAACATATGGAACTTATTAATACCATGGTCAGTGCTTACTGCGGTTTGGTCGCCGGTCAAATTGGAAACATCAATTTAACCAACGAAGACTATCTACAAATTAACCGTGATGAAATGGAGTTGATGGATATAAAGTGGGCATTCGCAAGTGCTGTTAGAAGGGCGAAGGACTTTATGGTTCGAACAGGAAGAAGTTCTTTGGAAAGCAAACAAGATACAAAGTACGGTTTTGATAAAGAAGCAGTTACATGCTTCAATTGTGGGGAAAAGGGTCACTTCAAACGTGAGTGCACTCGACCAAGCAGACAAGGCAATCAGAACCCATTCCGTAATCAGACGAGTACTTCAAATGCAAATCAAGACAATCGTGGAAAAGGGATAGTGGCTGTAAACAACACCACTAACCAGAATCAGTCTGGACCATCAAATGAAAGTCGTGCATTAACCGTACAAGCTGATGAAGGGTTTAATTGGTCTTTACAACTTGGGGAAAGTGATCAAGGTAAAGGAGGAACGGCGTGTTATGCTAAGATTATCAATCACATCAAGCACGTTCATAAGGAAGAATTTTCTGATAGTGACGACAGTTCTGGTCATACCGGGAGTTCTGATGAAGAAAGTTCTACTTCGAGTTCTGAATCTGATGTGAGCAAAGAAGCAAGTTCTAATCTTGATGACTTATTGAATGAAGCAGAAGAGTTGAAATGTCAGAAATCAGTTCTGATCAAGAAGGCTGAGGTAGTATCTAAAGAAATGGAGAAGTTCTTTTCTGAAGACGGATCTTTCTCTTATCAGACTGCCTTTATGGCAAATGTCTCAGATTCTACAAGTCAGGTAAAATCTGAAATTCTTATCAACTGTAGAGATTGTGAGTATATGAAAAGTGAATTTGATAGAATAAAGCTTCACTGTGATTCGATTCATATTCACAATCAGAGTTTAGTTGTTGAAATGGCTAAATGCAAAGAATCGAATATGGCTTTGATTCGAAACGAAAAAGAATTTAAATCTATGATTGAAATTCAAAAGAAAAATGTTTCCGAAGTGACAAAAATTGTTTATCATAAACAAGTTAGTATAAATGAATACATTAACATTGTTGAGGAAACTAAAAAGGAACTAGCCATTGCCAAATGTGAGCATGATGCAATCAAGCAAAAATTGGAGAGTTACTCTAACTCCCGATTTGTGCTCGATCACATTATTGATGTTCAACAACTAAAGGGAAACAAGAAAGGTGTTGGGTATAAGAAGTGTCCGCCCCCTTTGAGACATGATTATACTTATATGCCTGATGAAGAAGAAATGCCACGGTTTGAATCCAGTGTGCCTCTTGATTATGAGGAAGTAACTACTGGCCTAGGATTCAAATCAGACAATTCTCCAAGTACAAATTCTGAGCAAAAAGAGTCAACATCTACGAAACAAGGTCCTCGAACCATTGAGGACTATGAGTCGTCGGATGATGAATCTGAATCAGATGTGAGTAATCAGGATAAATCACTTGACAAACTTAAAGGAGTAGAAGTTCCAATTGAGAATCATATACTGTGTGATCCTCCTACCCCTGCTGTTAAATCTGTTGTTCAACAAGTGATAAATCCTGTGTCTACTGTTAAAAGTAATATTGTGTTGTACACTTTGGTTGGTGACTCTAAAATCTATTCAGATAATGATTTTCCAATTAAAAATGTCAATCCTTCATTGATTGATAATGTTTTTGAAAATAACACAAGTAAGTTTGTGGGAAAGTCGATTCAGGGAGTTAATGTGACTCAATGTAATCCAATTCCTAAGACTGAAATTAAAAAGAAATTTGGAAATCAGAAATCACCTTCAAAGCAACAACCTATTGCTTCTAAGGGTAAACAATCAGATAAACGAGCTAAATTGTCAAATGTTTCTAAATCAAAATTTGAAACAAAAGGGGCTCGTTATCAGAAGAAAAACAGCAATGTTAAATTTGTGGAATCAAGGGGTACAGATAAAATTGAGACTTTTGCTAACAAGTCAAACACTGATTTTGTACAAGTCAAAATTTTAAAACGTGATAGTCAAAACAATTACACTCAACATTCAAACGGGTGTGATGAAAAAGCTAGTACCTCGGGTTACACAAGTTCGACATCTGATCGTCGATCCAGTTCTCCTAAGTTTGTTGAAAGGAGAACGTGTTTTAAATGTGGAGAGTTTGGGCACATCATCAAAGATTGTGCTAACACTCCGAAAGCGAAATTTGTTGAAAGAGAATCACCTGAATCGATTCACTCTAAATGTCGTCCTGTTTCACCTAAACATGATAAAAGAACTATTAAAGAACAGGAATCGAAACAACGACATCAAGATGTGAAGAAAATAGAAAAGGCTTTAAAATCTAAGGTAAATTCTGTTCCAAGGGAACCAAGTTCACCTGTAAAACCAGAAATTTCAAAATTTGTTTACAAAACTCAATCTGGTAAACAAAAACAAACTTGGAAACCTAGGAAGACTGAAGGTTCAGGGGGAGCTGTTTGTTTGGAAAACCATCAACAAATCGAGATCACTATTCGTGATGCTCAGGGACGACCCAAGACCACTTTGGCTTGGGTCCCCATCCTTATCTAATCATTGGATGATATGTGCAGGATGTTCCAGGAGGAACTATTAATAGTCATTGGATTGTTGATAGTGGGGCATCTAGGCACATGACGGGCGACTTACGGCTTCTATATGATGTGAGAAACATTAAAGGAGGCTATGTTGCTTTCGCTGGAGACAAAGGTGGTTACATCACTGGAGAGGGAATGATTTCCAATGGTGTGGTATGTTTCGATAAGATCAATTATGTTCGTCAAATTGATCATAATCTTCTCAGTGTGTCGCAAATCTGCGATAAAAAGTTCACCGTGCATTTCGATGATGCCGGTTGTTATGTGCTTAAACCTGGTTTCACAATTCCTGATGAATGGATTCTCTTATCGGCTCCAAGAATCAATGATCTTTATGTTCTTGATATGAGTCAAGCGATTACGACTTCTGCACAAGTCACATGTTTTGTCTCGAAAGCCACGGAGAAGGAGTCTATTTCTTGGCACAGAAGAATGGGACACATTCACTTGAGAAAAATGAACCATTTGGTGAAAAACAATCTTGTGAATGGCGTACCCGTGAGAAGTTTTCATCTACAAGATATCTGTGTTTCGTGCCAGAAAGGGAAACAAACAAAGAAGTCTCACCCTTTAAAGAAAATCAACACTGTTGGCATGCCTCTCGAACGTCTTCATATGGACCTCTTTGGACCTATGAGACACAAAACAACGTTCGGAGATGTGTATTGTTTAGTAGTTACTGATGACTACTCTAGATTTTCTTGGGTAGCTTTTATGGCACACAAGAGTGATACTCCTCAAATCCTCAAGGATCTTCTTACAATGTTGGAAAATCTCTACTCGTTGAAAGTTAAGAGGATCAGAAGCGACAATGGAACTGAATTCAAAAACCGTGTTATGGATGAGTTCTGTACTTCTAAAGGCATTCTTCATGAATACAGTTCTCCTTACACTCCACAACAAAATGGTGTCGCGGAGAGGAAGAATCGGACGATAATTGAAACTGCAAGAACAATGCTGGTAGAGTCGGCGTTTCCTGTTCAGTTCTGGGCAGAGGCTGTGTCGACTGCTTGCTACACATTAAACCGAGTTCTTACGGTTAAGAGACATGGCAAGACTTGTTTCGAACTTCTACAGAAAAGGAAACCAGATCTTTCAATTCTAGAACCTTTTGGTGGTCCATGCACTATGATTGATCCGGATGGAAAGTTTGGAGCGAAAGCTATCGAGGGTTTCTTCCTTGGATATGCTACACCAAATTTTCGTGTTTGGAATCTGACTACCAAAAAGATTGAACTATGGAGTGAAGTAAGGGTTCAGAGATATACAAATCCTGTTAAAGCTCCAGGTGATCCTTGGATGTTCGATTATGATGGGCTATTCAATTCCTTTGACCTGCCAACTTTTGATGAAGATTCTGCAGCTGCTAGAATGATATTTGATAGTGACAATGCTGCTGAGTCGTCATTAGTTAGACCTGTTGTTGTTAACTCACAAAGTTCTAATTCGTCTAACAACACGGTTCAAAATGAGGAAGTTGAAAATGCTACTGAATACAATGAGTCATCAGAAGAAGATGAAGAAAATCTGGATGCGACTGAAGGCACTAAATCTCCAGTTGTTCCAGTTCAGGGTATTTCTGTTGATACTCCTCATGTGCAAGTCGATGATACTGCTGAAGGAAATGCATCCACTTCTACGCATATTCCAGGTGTAGAGTTGGTTGTTGATCTTAATATTAACAATTTGGGTGTTAATGCTCGTGTTCCTGAAAATCCTGAAATGAGGATACACGATACCCATCCACAGCAGAATATCATAGGAGATGTCCAACAAGGTGTGCAGACACGTAATCAGCTGAGAAACAACCCGAGTGCTGGTTTGTATTCAGCTATTAGAGAATCTGGTCTACAAAATGATTGGTCTTTCGCGTGTTACGTTTCACAAGAAGAACCAAAATCTTGGAAGGAAGCTTTAAAAGATAATTCATGGGTTGAAGCCATGCAGGACGAACTGCAGCAATTTCAAAAGCTTGGTGTTTGGAAGCTTGTTGAAAAACCGGAGAATTACAAGAAAATTGGAACACGATGGGTTTATAAATGCAAGAAAGATGATCGTGGAGTTGTTATTCGCAACAAAGCGAGACTGGTTGTTCAGGGCTTTCGTCAGATTGAAGGCATTGACTACAATGAAGTTTATGCACCTGTTGCACGTCTGGAAGCTATTCGAATCTTCTTTGCTTATGCTTCTTTCAAAGGATTCAAAGTTTACCAGATGGACGTTAAAAGTGCTTTTCTTCATGGTATTGTTCAAGAAGAGGTGCATGTCGAACAACCTCCAGGTTTTGAAGATCCTATTCACCCCGATCGGGTTTGGTTGCTCAACAAAGCTCTTTATGGTCTACATCAAGCACCTAGGGCTTGGTACGCAACCTTATCAAACTATCTTCTGGAGAATGGATTTAGACGAGGTCTTATTGATTGCACACTCTTTATCAAAGAACAAGATGAAGATCTTCTGCTGGTGCAGGTATATGTTGATGATATAATATTTGGGTCTACTAATGACTCTTTGTGCAGGCAATTCGAAAGTGTTATGCAAGAAAAGTTCGAAATGAGTGCTATGGGAGAGATGAATTTCTTTTTGGGCCTTCAAGTTCAACAAACAGAGTCTGGGATATTCATCCATCAGACTAAATATGTTGGTGACATTTTGAGCCGATTCCAAATGTCAGATGCAACGCCCATTGGTACCCCACTTCCGCAGAATCACGGGATTACTCCGGATTTGAAGGGAGAAAGCATCAACTCCTCGTACTATCGTGCCATAATCGGATCTCTCATGTATCTTACCGCTTCGAGGCCTGATATCATGTACCCAACATGCTTACTAGCAAGATATCAAGCAAACCCGAAGGCCTCTCATCTGTCAGCTGTCAAAAGGATTCTACGCTATTTGAAGGGATGCCCAGACCTCGGTCTTTGGTACCCTAGGGATGATAGTTTTGAATTAATTGCATACAGTGATTCTGATTTCGGTGGTTGCAAAATCGATGGCAAATCAACAACAGCAGGATGTCAGTTTCTAGGAAATCGACTGGTCACGTGGCAGTGCAAGAAGCAAACGTGTGTTGCTACATCAACATGTGAAGCAGAATATATTGCTGCCTCGAGTTGTTGCTCCCAAGTTCTTTGGATACAACAACAAATGCGCGACTACGGTTTAGAATTCCTATCTACTCGTATTTTTGTTGATAATAATGCTGCCTTGCAAATCACTAGAAATCCTGTGCAACATTCTAAGACTAAACACATCGACATTAAATATCACTTTATCCGTGACTGTTTTGATAAGAGGTTAATCGATGTCATTCATGTCCCCACTGATCACCAACGTGCCGACCTGTTTACAAAAGCTTTTGATAAATCACGTTTTGATTATCTACTTTTGGTCAATGGCATTAAGGTGATACCCGAGTAAACTTCTTTGGCTGATCGTTTTTGTAAATATTTTCTTTATAAACTTTGAAAATTCAAAAAGATTTTAGTTTTCGTAAACTTTGCGAATTTTAGGGGGAGATATTTCAAGAAAATACAAAAACATTGCAAAAGTTCAAAATCCAAAAAGATGTCTTTACTTTCTGTCGTTTCATTTGAAAAATAAAAAAAACAAAAAAAAAACAATAGAAAAACCAAAAAAATGAGTTTCTTGGATAAAGGAAAATGATGAAATTCACTGGTGTGGTCGGTCAATGTGCTCAAAATGCAAAATAAAAAGAAAAATGATAAGTATCTCTACTAATGATGTATCGGTAGGCTCACAATCAGACTAAAATGTGCAGGATGATACAAACCTAACAGACTTCAAGTCCGGTGGGAACTGCTCATTGGCATATGGTCTTAGTACCGAAATCTCGTTTGAGAGATTGCCGAGATCTGAAATATTCGGTCTTTATGCTGCTTATCATCTGGGTATCATGGTTGTATCAAACCGTAAAAATAACGGAGACGAAGTCTAAGATCTTCCATGATACTATACATACGTGTACATACTGCATTCGACCTCAATAAGTGATCAACAATCACATGTCCAAACAAAATAAGTGATAAATTATCACAGATTCTTTGCGGGAGTCAAGTTCGTCTCTCTGCTGTACGAAAGTACTGACCTGTTCACGGACTTGCTCCTGTGCCCTTCATGCATCTGAAAATCAAGTTCCTCATCAATAAGTGATTTTATCACATAGGACTTGTTTTCAATCAAATAAGTGAGTCTCTCACATTTTTATACGGTCAAACAGATGATAATCGGTATACTCACCGGTAAGATGAATTCTCGTGCATACCTTGATACGGGAATGTGTCGTGAGTGGATTTACATCGACTTGTAAGTATAATCCTTACCGTTAATCGTATCTCTTAAATTATGATTACGTCTGATCAGTTTGAGCTTATGTGGACCACAATACCGATAATCTAAGTAGTATACTTATCCAGAGCTTTAAACAGAATCAAAATCATGTTGACTAAGACCGTAAGCTGGTATGATTCCTTGTCCTTGAGATTCGCAAAAAGGTTGCACTTGTACAGTTGTTTAGTGTTTTTAACAGTTTTCCGCATTTTCATTTAGTTTACCTTGCTTTAAATTTGTTTTTAGTATATTTGTGTAAAGTTCGTTTCTGATTAAGCCGAAGTTGTTGCTTGGTGTTTTCTACCGGAAGCCTGAAACCTTCTTCATAAAAACGTTCTTGCATTTGAAAATTCAAACTGAATGGAATTGTGTTCATAATCTGTTTTGACTGCAAAATATTTCCAGCCTGTGTTACTGTTTTTGACTGCAAAATATTTCCAGCCTGGGTGTTGCTGTTTTGAAAAATCTGTTGGTGAAACAGACTTGTCAACGAATCACAAGCGTCGACGAATCACAAGCATCGACGAATCAGACCTTAGTCGGCGAATCAAATCTGATTCGTCATAACAAACGACGAATCACAGGAGCCCAAATCTGTTTCGTCATGGGCTAAAAGTTTAGGCCCAAGTTTCTGATTCGCCGGGCCCATCTCAGTTTCGTCGAATCCTCTGATTCGTCGAGACAAGGTAGTGTATATATAGGTCCCACTTGTTCACTTTTTCAAAACATCACAGTTATCTTCTTCATCACACAACCAAACACCCAAACCTACGGTTACTCTCACAAATCGTTCAAAACATCAGTTTTTACTCAAAATTTTACAAACATCAAAGGTAGTAACATGTTCTAATTCTCATTCCGAACACTTTGAACCGACGGTTTTTCATCCGAAAACCCTCAGAAACCCCTTTGAAACCTTGTTTTTCTTTGATTAAATATGTTTTGATGGTGCATGTTTCATGTTTTACCTTCTGATCTTGATAGATTTAGGTTTATGTGTTTGATTTGCTTTGATTTGTTAGTGGGTTTTTATAACCAAAAACAGGGGTTTGAATTTGATAATGGTATTACCTGTTTTTTCAAAGGTTTTTGTTCGGAAAAACATTTATGGGTGTTTATAAATGGGTTGGGTATAAACAAAGATGATTGAATGTGTTTGTGTTTATATTTGATGTTTGTTTAAACCCAATACGGCGAAACTGATAAAACCCCCAAATTGACGAATCTGATTTAACCCTAATTCCGGCGAATCAACCATTCGACGAATCAGACGACGAATCAAAGATGACGAATCAGAAAGGAACGAAATAGACTCGACGAATCAAAAAGTCGACGAATCAAACCAGTCAATGGTCAACCCTCTGTTTCGTCGTTCAATTTCTGTTTCGTCGTTGATACTCTGTTTCGTCGTCAATGCCTTAGCAGTTTTCTGATGTTGCTGTTTGTTCACAGTAGACATGTTTAAATAGGTTATCTGATATGTGAATACATGAAAGTGTATTCATACATGTCTAAATGCTATGTTATATATATTGTGACTTATTCTGGACATTTTCATGTACAGATGGCTCCTAAAGCACAGCAAGAAAAGGGAAAACGCAAGAAGGCGATCAAGAAAGAAAACAAAACCGAAGAAGAGATTATGTCAGAAAAACGCCATAATCAAGTTGCATATTTGGATCCGGAAGACAAGCTCGTTGAATTTAAAGATATGACGAAGTGGATCAGGGAGTCACGTATCAATTATGCTGTTACATACTCGACACCCGTCTACAAATCTCTCATTAAAGCGTTCTGGGATTCTGCAAACGTCGTTCAAATCGATGGAAAGGATATTATCAGAGGTCGTGTGAATGATCTGTATGTCGTTGTTACTCCGGAGATATTGAATCAAGTTCTTCAATTACAAGATCAACTGAATGCACCATATTCAATACCAATCATGTGTTCGCGAGGCTGTTTACTAAGGATGAAATGCAAAGGAGATCTTTTCGTCAAACAAATCAACAAAGGTGATCTTCCATTAAGATACAAGTTTTTATTACATGTGCTTATTCAGAGTCTCAGCAATAGACGAGCTGGATATGATATGGCGGGAGATGATCTTGTTGGCTTCATGGTTGCTTTGGTGTTAAACAAACCGTTTAGCATTTCGAAGTATATTTTCAGCAACATGAAAGAGAACATGACAAGGACTGGTAGTAGAACCACAGGGAACAAGTTTTGGATGTATCCACGGTTTCTGCAAATGATAATGAATGTTCAGCATCCAGACCTTCCTAAAGCTGAAAATGATCTTTTGAAAATCGAGGCGATGAATTTCAACTCGTTAAGGCTAATCAAGACTATGGCGGCCAAAAGATACACAGAAAGTGTTCCTCCAAGGAAGCTTTTTGGCGCTCTAGTGAATCCTGATTATGTTGCTCCTGCAAATGACAAATGGCGTCATGAAGATAGCCAATCAGACAATGAAGAACCTGAGTTGGAAAGGTTAAGGATAGAAAAATTTGGTCCTGACCCAGTTGATTCAGATGAATCTGGTAGTGATGATGATGAAAGTGGTGGAGATAGTGATGCAGGTGATGCAGGTGCTGTTAGTACTGCTGTTGGTACATCAAGCATGGGTGCTGTTTCTGGTACATCAGATAGTAGTTCATCAGCAAGTGGTGATGATGGAACTGATTCGAGTTCTAGTGATCATTTAGTTGAACCTGGTTATGAAATGTATATTGATATACGTGGAGTAAGAAGGTATAGAAAGATTAGAACAGAGGATGATCCAGAGTATGTTCCAGAGGATCCTGAAGGTGAAAGGAGAACAAAAAGAAGAGCAGAGAAAGCTGTTGAAGTACAAAAGAAGAAACCTAGGAGATATCCGAGTACTTATACTCGGAAATCTGTGCCTCAGGAGTCTTCATCTATTGCTCAGGAGCCTGTTCAATCTATTCCTCAGGAGCCTGTGCAAGAAATTCCTACTGTAGTTACTTCAGCTACAGAAACTCCAGTTGCTCCAGTTGTTACACCAGCTACTGCTACTCCATCTGTTGTTCCTCAGGAAGTTCCTGTAAGATCTATGGCTTCAGCAATCAGGGCAACTACTTCGGAAATCAGTGCTGAACGTCATAGGACATTTGCTGGATTTTCTCAAAATGAAAAGATCAACTATCTGTTTTCTACACTTGAAGCGGCTGCTGATCGTCTTCAAAGGCAATCTCATTTTGGAAATCTCACGAAGCATGACCAACTTAAACAATCTGTGGAACTTAACAAATTGAAGTCAATGGTTGGTCAACAGCAAACAGTTATAGAGCGACAACAAGGTGAAATTGATGCGCTTAAAGCTGAAAATGCTCGCTTGAAGGCTATTGATGAAGAGAAAGAGAGAAGGCTTGCCATTATGTGGGACTATCATTGTAAACAACAAGAGGTGTTAAAGAAAAAGGATGATGATACAGAAGATCAAGGAAATCCTGATACCTCTGGTACATCACAGAAACAACCAACCACACTTGCTTCTGAAGTTGTTACAGTTCAACCTACCGTTGTTGAATCATCTCAGGGAACATCTACTGGAAAAGTACAACAGATAGAAGGTACTTCTTCTATAGTTAGCAGTGCTGATATTGCTCTACAAGCTGTTCATCCATTTACAGGAGAGTTGCTTGAAGAAGGGGAGTTAATAGAAGATCTTTCTCCAGAGCAATTGAGTATTTTACAATCTATGAGAGAAGTAGATGATGCTGAGATAGACAAAATGTCTACTGAGACTGATACAACGAATGTTGAAGAGATTGATGAAATTGTGGTTGAAGGTGAAGCTCCAAAATCAACATATGTCAGAGAAGATGGTACTGAATTTGCATCATTTGATGAAAATTGGATGAAAGAAAACATTGATGACATAGACGAGCACTTGAAGAATCGGAATTCATCTGAAAAAGACACAAATGCTTTTGCTGAATGGAGAAAACAGTTTTTATCCAAAGTGTCCAAGCCGTTACCTGAAAAAGCTCAAGTAGACTATCTGCAATTTGAAAAGAAGCCTAGTGGAAGGATCTTATGCTGGATGTTTGTTCAAGATATTCACTGCATTGCTATTAAACGTGAATATGGGATTCTGTATTTCAATTCACTACTGAGCATTCTTTCCTTACCATTCTATGATGTTTCTGCGTTGACAAGGCTTCAGCTTATCAATCGTGAAAAATACGATGGCGCTACTTTATTTGAGCGTCTGGTGAAAGTAAACAAGAAGACAGGCTGGAAGGATGAATCCTACAAGCCACAATTTCCTGTTTATCAACCGATCAAGTTTACTCTTGATCCGGACACCAACACTTGCAGATATAAACTTGTATATCAGGCTCCGAGGGTAGTAGATAAAATCCCATTGATGCCAATGAAGCAGGATTTTCTTGAAGACATGGCATTGTGGTGCTACGACTCGGATACTCATGAAGCTGTAATTGTGTTTAGAGATGGTCGTGCTAATTACCGGATGTTGGATCCGATGTGGATCGTCAACATGTCTGAAGCTGATATTGGAAGATTATATCGTCATGATATTTTCTATGAAGACCAAGATGCACGTCAAGCGTTAAAGTATCAGCGAGTAGCTTGTTTTTGCTACTACAGGGGTATTCATTCGGGCAGTTCGTGGTCCGAACAACACTGATGGAAGATTAGAAGACCAAAGACGAGTAACAGACAAGGGGGAGTTTGTTGATGCATTTTTAGTGTCTGTAACTAGTCTTGTTTTAACGATGTAATTTGTATGGTCTTTTATTAATTATCGAGTCTGTATGTTATGTTGACCAAGTCAGATATCCTCCTATCTACTTGTGTACAACTTATTTGTCTCTTTTGGTATGTAATGTATTATGAACAATGCATGTTGCATTAAAGGGTAGTTTTGTCATTACTATGTTTATGTGTTGCTGATTGTTGCTGTCTGTTAACAGGAACAACCACAACATTTGCAGTCCTCGACGAAACAGACCTGTTTCGTCGGAACACTTCATGGGGAAACAGGCCAATGCTCAAACTTCTGTTTCGTTGAAGGTCATGACGAATCAGACCTTGATTCGTCATGAACTGACGAATCAGACCTTGATTCGTCATGTATTGGGCTGTTCCAGGCCCAATGTCTGGCCCATGTTCAGATTCGTCAAACACTTGTGTGTTTCGTCGATATCAGTGGTCCAGGGGCTATATAAACAACACTTTGTGTTCATTTGAACTCAGAGATGAGAAATAGACTATAGTAACAAAACTCTGCCAAAATTCCGTCTGAACTGTGTTTGTATCAGTTGTAATCGGTTCTCATCCCGTTAATCAATAGATTGTGTTTCATTGATTAATCCGTTGTTATTTATGCTATATATGTTTGATTTGGCATAGTTACGTGGATTCCGCACACGTAACCGTGTTTACTATAAACAAGTGATTCGGTTCGTAATCGATCCTCAGATTTCGGGACCTACAGTGATAGCGGTGGAGGTGCGGTGGGGATGGTGGTGGTGCACTGATGGTGCGGTGGTGTTAATGGTGGTCTAGATGAGAAAGAGAGAGAGGAGGGATGGGTGTGAATTAGTGTTAATGGAGAATTGGATAAAGTGGAGAAGACGGTACGCCTGATTGCTGCCATTTACATTTAGTCATCCACCGATGTAAATTAGTGTTTATGTTTTAGGGGTTTTGGTAGGTAATTCTTATATATTCTATCGTTTTTGGCAGCAATCAGGCGTACCGTCTTCTCTGCTTTTCGAAATCTCATTCAGCGATGTCTGTTAGCGATGGTTCAGTGGTGGGAATGGTGGTGGTGCGGTGGCGGGGATGGTGGTGGTGCGGTGATGGAGGGTGGTGGTGGTGGTTGGATCTCCAGAGAGAGAGAATGTGCAGAATAATATATAATATTTTACTCCTGTGCATTAAAGACTTGTTCATTATACTCTTATGCATATTAGAGTTGTACTTTGTGTGTAAATGACTAAATTGCCCTTGTAGTTAACAGACTTGATGGATGGAGTTAGAAATTTGGACTCAAATGGTTAAAGAAATTGCTTATAGGGACTCAGGTCGTTAAACTTTTTGCTTTTGGACTCAACTAGTTAAAACACATATAACACAGGGAATCAAAAAGTAATTTACCCTTAAATCATATATTTATAAAAAACTATTTTAATGTTTTTCCTTTGTTATTTTCACTTTCAACCTTTTGTTGTTTAAAAAAGAACCATCAAGTACACTTTGTGAAAAATGTGGGTGCATAACATTTGAAAATAGCGTTTAGTGCATATAAAATTATATATAAACAAAGTAAAAGAAATAAAACAAATAAGTAATATTTATAATATATTAAATAAACTAAATGGTTTAATATTATGTTACATATTACTTTAAGTATGTTGCCTTTTCATTCAATATCCCATCCCATCGCTCATATTTTATTATTTATTTAAAGCTCCTTCTACGTTCTTTCACAACGTGTCACTGCAATTTACAATTGGTTGAAATTTTTCTTCTCCATCGACTATATATTATCATTTCATCCACACTCATGGTATCCTAATATTTGCTTAGAGGTATCCCGATAAATTATAGGAGATTAGTAAAAGTTTTACACTTCGCCAAGAAAGTTAAGGGATATACCGTGCAACCCCTCACCACCACGTAGATCTGACCCTGAACTTACTTTAGTCCATGATGATCAAAAGGGTAGTCCATGATGCATCCACGGATTAATGCAAGTTCTCTTTTCTTTAGTCCGTGATGATCAAAAGGGTAGTTGATTTGATGAACAATTGCATTGTAGCATTGTATGTGTAATTACTCAAAAACTTATATAATTTATACATGCAAATCCAAATTAAGCTACCATCAAATTTACCTATTTGGATGGTGATGATAGCAAGGCTTGACCGTATATATCTTACAAGTTTACTTGTTCAAGACATTTTTGGAGTATACTATCTGGACGACTACTTATAGAGTACACAACTTCATTCACGACGTGAAAGAAAAAGGGACATGATCTAGAGTTTTACATTCCACTTGGTTTTAAAAGTGTAGAGATTATAAACTTACCGAGGATGAAGGATGGTGATGGTGTCATCGAATACGGAGCCATCACCACCACTAGCGGATGCTGATTTTGAGTCCATACCATACTTCAATTGTCTAAAGATGAATGCTGGTTGATTAGGAGTCGGAAGCATTGTTTCACGATTACTCAACATAAAAGCTACGTCAGTCATTGTAGGCCGATCACTAGCCAATTCTTGAACGCACAAAATCCCGATATGGATGCATAAAAGGACCTCATGGGCATCATATGAATCTCCTAAAGACGAGTCAACTACCATCAATGCTTTATCTTGTTTCCATAAGTCCCAAACCTAAAAGCGATATATTATGGTAAGGTTTGTTTTGTGGGATGAATAATTTAAAAAAAGTGACAAATTTTGGTTACTTACATGTCCGATCAAATTAACCGAATTGTCCTTATAGTAGCTGTTGTTTTTCCTCCCACTTATCATCTCCAGAAGTAGAATTCCAAAGCTAAAAACATCAGACTTTACTGAAAAGAGGCCTTCCATCGCATATTCGGGAGACATATAACCACTACAAAGATATCACGGAATCGTTACATTAATAAAACGAATTAAAACTGAGTTATGTTAAAGATCGAGTATTATAACTATACGTACTATGTTCCGACTACTCTACGTGTTTTAGCTTCGTCTTCTTCCCCTCCAAAGATTTTCGCCATTCCAAAATCAGAAATTTTGGGGTTTAAATTTGTATCTAACAAAACATTGCTTGCTTTTAGATCCCTATGGATGATCTTGAGCCTAGAATCGTGATGAAGATATAGCAGTCCACGAACAATTCCTTGAATGATCTGGAGTCGTTTCTTCCAATCTAAAAGAGAAGCCTTTTCTTGATCTAGTGCACCATTCAATTGAACATCTTAGAATTTATTAAGGAGTTGATAACTAAGTAGTTGGATTTCGGGAACAATTAATTGTATAGAAAACTAACCGAAGATGAAAGAATCCAAGCCTTTATTTGGTAAGTATTCATAAACTAGCATTTTTTCTTCCTTACGGAAACAATATCCCAAAAGGCGGACTAGGTTCTTGTGTTGAAGTTTGGCTATCAATGTCACTTCGTTCTTGAATTCTTGCATCCCTTGACCAGAACTTTGCGATAATCTTTTCACAGCAATTTCTTGCCCATTTAGTAGCTTACCCTGAGTAATTCACTCTTTATTATGATAACCATTATACTAAACCACAAATGCTAACATCATTTCCAAGATTGACAATACCTTATAAACAGAGCCAAAGCCACCTTCTCCGACCTTGTTTGAAGGAGAAAAATTATCAGTTGCTACAAGTATTTTGTTAAAATCAAAAACATGTATATCAACATTTTCGCCAATGTCCTTATCTGTCAAAGACCCCTCCGAAGATTTCAAGCTATTCATGAAATTGAATCGAGCTTTGCCTTCATTTAGTTTGCCTGTATCCCACAATTAAGTGGTAGTGAAAACTAATTTGTCAGTGCTATTACCTTAGTTTCATTATTTTTTCTAGCTAGGAGCATAAGTCCAAACCACAAACTACGAAAATGGATTGACCTAGTCAATAACCCAAACCAAAACACCTGTCGTTTGGCTAAGTAGTTAAAGGTATAGTATGAATAATCCACTGAGACCAATTCACTCAATTCTTAAAGAACTAGTCCTGCTTGATGTATGTAATTTCAGGTGTCAGAAAAATTACAACTCCAATTCTGTTTTCACTAAAGAAAAATTGTCTATGAGATTTGGATTATGCTATGTTCTAGTAATAAGTAAATCTTTATATTTATGTTTACAATTTGCAAATGGTTTAAACCAAGAACCCAAATGGTTTCCTTATTAGTGCATCCTATCTTAGTTAATTGTAAACAATGTTAGATAGGAATTTAGCATTTTAGGATGGAGTTATGCATATGTCCAGGCCTGGTGAAATCTTTTTTAGCCAAAGTGAATTCTTGTTTAGCCAAAGATGAATGAGTTAATAATATATGATCTTCGACATACCTCTTATCTTCCATATGTAATAACAAATGAAGGTACACAAGAAAAACCCTGCTGCAATCATCGGCGTCCCGATGACTAGAAATCGGTTGTTATGCGATTTCTTTCGCCTCTGTGATGAGTACTTGGCTGACATACAATCACAGGAAAGATTATGCCAATTGATATAAGAGCTTATTAATCATATAAGTATTGTGCCACAGATTTTGATGCCATTATTATTAATCATATAATCATATAAGTATTGTGCCAGAGATTTCGATGCCATTATTATTAGTCATAAATTATGGGTAGATTGTTTCTGAGCAACACTTAGAAACTTAACCTGTTTAAGAAATTATTAGGTATTTTTGGATGAATAGAGAGGGTGATCGAGGTGGAGCAGATGGAGTGAGGCGACGTGGAGTTCTTATGTAGGAACTACCAAAAACCGAAAGAGGGTACTTTTATTAGCAGAGGCCCCTTCGTCCCTCCCCTAATAAGTGAGTTCACCGCCTGCCTTAATAGTCTCAAATAAGGCGTGTGGGCCTGCCCGCTACCTATTTAAACTAAATATGGGTCCAAAATGGTAAAAAAAAAAAAACCAATGCAAACAAATTGTCAAAATGCATCTTCAACGTCTAATCTATACCCTGTCTACACCTACCGGATAGGATTCAGTACGAAACCAGATGAGAAATACCTAGTTTTTATAGAACCACTATATTAACTGTCGCCCAAAAATTTTAAAATTATAAAAGATTGCCCCCTAATTATTTTTCCTAAATATTTATATAATATATAAATTAGGTCCTATAACTTTTCGTCCCTCCACAACTTTTTGTTAAGCTCCGCCACTGACTACGTTCTTACTTACGATAAAAGTCATATCGCTAATAAACTAGCTATCTAATAGACTCAATTTTTTTATTTTCAAATAATTACGATGTGAAAAGGATTGAATTAAATGTACGAAAATAAAGTTAGAGTGAGTGACTGAGTGACCACAAGAAAGATTTCTTAATAGCCATACAACAACCCTTCATAATTAATGCACACCTATCACAATTAACTACATTTCGTGTTCGGTTATGCATCATATTTATATTGTTTGCTTTCTGTTTGCATCATATTTATTGTCTGCTTTTAATATTACAATTTTATTCAACAAATAGCATTTAATAATTTTTATTTTGCTCTTTCTTTACAAAGACCGTAACACCATCTAAAATCAGATATTTAACTATGGCGCATGACCTCAAATATAACATCTTGTACTAGTAATGAATATGAAAAATTAATATATTTGAAAAAAAAATATACTTTTTTTGAAAGATAATTATTACGTACCTAATTCAGTGGCATCAACCCGTATATAAAACGATTGGCCCCCATCTGGAAAAGTCCTTGCATCAATTATGTTCCCATACCACGTAATACAACCACCCTCAGCAGCTCCTTTACTGATATCGGCACTTGCGTACCCCATGCATGTGCAATTCCTCAAGCACAACTCTTTACATGCTTCTAATCCCAAACTCGTGTTCACACGCGCTGTCGATGTGTCGGGCACCTTAGCACGAGCCAACTCAACGAACCCATCTCCGACCTCGCACATCTGTGTCCCAACCTTTCTCTTACACCCTTTGGAACCGTCCCTTAGGTACCAGTCTTGTGGAGACTGTGGCTCATATCCTGGAAGGCAATCACACTCAAAAGTGCCAGATTTATACGGATCACAAAAGCCAAAAGGACCACAATGGTTATAGGCATCACACTGCTCTTTTGGAGCCGACCAGAACCCGATCCACCTTTGATCTGGCCCGTGCCAAGTTAGCCTCTCCACAGTTCCAGACTCGTTAACCGTTAATCTTGACAAAATGGACGAGTTGCGTATAAGGTAAACAACTGCCACCTCATCATTGTTGTTTATGTAAGTCACGTTAAAGATGAAATTCTGCGTCATCGCAGGTACACCGCTCCATCCGTGCCCCGTCCATGACCCGGTCCGCCAAATTCGTGTCATACCTTTGTATAGGAACAACTGAGTTGACCCAACAAACTCCATTTTATATGAATAATCGCCCACACCCGGATTACCACTTGATTTCCAAGATGTAACCACCCTGTTCAAACCCGTTTTCCTGTCTAACCCGAACTTCATACCCGGAAGAAGGGTATTCGAAGGGTGATCAAAGCTTTGCCATGAATAAACCTCTTTGTTTACTTGGCCTTGAAACAACACCAAATTCCCTGAGTCCAACAACTGAGCTGAAAAAACATCATTCACTACTCTGGACACGTTGGTTGACCAAAACACAAAGCTTTGATCTTTTTCGTGAAGGACTAGGTTCCCGGTTTCATCTATGGATAGGATACCGGATGAGTTTGTGATTGGACGGTCTCTATTCGCAACCCAAACTACAGTTTGCTCGGAAATCTTGTTATACCAGATACCAACGTATCTGTTGCTGGAATTTGCGGGGCTAAAGAATCCAAGAGCAAAAGTTTCTCCATTAGAGACCAATATATCCCCATCTTTAAGCGGTCGAGTGAGTGTGATGGTGTCGATACAAGTGCAAAACCGGAAAATCAGAAAGATTAACACAGATACTAGAATGGCTCTTTCTTGATGCATGTTTTTCTTTTCTTCCGATCAGATGTTTTTTGTGAGCAACAGTTTTAAAAGATGCAAGGTATGAGAATCTTGAGTTAACATGTAAAATATCAAAGATAATAGATGATTCTGGGAGACATCACTTTCATGACTTTGTCAAAATCCATCTGTTCAGTGATTTTGACATTTCCTAAACTAAGGACGTTTTTTGGGTTTAACTGCCATGAAAAGTGGATTATGTTTGATTTAAGATAACAATGAACAGCAAGCATAAAGTTCTGTTGAAATAAAAATGCAGAGTAGTTGAGGCTTTTGCCTTTAGTGGAAGGTTTTAGGTTCTAACCCCGGCATGAATTTTATATATATAGTAGTTTAGGGGTTTTGTCTCTGGGTGTTGCCTTCCTTAGGGGGTGGGGGTGGGGGGGGGGGGGTGGTCACTAGTGATAGAATTCTATCACTCACAAGCACCCAATCAAGTTCCGCCATGTCATCAACCATTTTTCCATCACTCACAACTTTTTTAGTGGCATTGTCTATCACTCAGAACACCTAAAAATAAACCCCCATGTTCCCTCACAACACCCATTTTCCACGGCGTGATAAAATCCACTCGTGGAATATTGCACGCGTTATACACTATGGTGGCGGTGGAAATTCTTGGCCATCATGCGTTATATATGTATCATCACGGTAAATTAACGATGCGCCCCCAGTGGCCTTATCTTGGAGATCTCTTGGGTATCGCGGTTAAAATAAAAAACAGTGAAGTAAACAATAATCAAGGTTTTACTACTCTCTTATTCGATAATGAAAATGCAAATGCGGCTTTAATAGGCATCATGTTGGGTTCATTTCGATCGGATCAAGATTGGGTCAACGCATATACAGAGAGAATGAGATGAGAAACTAGAACAATTCACTCACAAGCTAATTCATGCCCTACATCTCTTTCTACTGTTGGTTATAACCAGATGATCCCCATTCCATCCATTTTACTTGTTGGGCCTTTACTATTTCTTGATTTGGGCTGCTTGTTTGGATCCATTTTAGTGTTACAGATGTTAGTTGGGCCTGGATCCATAGTGTTCATAACATAAAACAATGTCGGTTGAACAAACTATAGTTGCTTCATATTGGATAAATTTTTGTATGGTAGTATGATAATTAAGTCTTAAGAATCAAGGAACTCAAATTGAGTTGACCCAACAAAATCCATAAGAAAAAAAACAACCAAGAAGGCAGGCTGTTGAATTCGAATCAATCGATAAACAAGGAATTAGCGACTAAGCAAGCAACCATAAGAAAGAAAAAAAAAACTTGTGGCAGAGTTCGAAGAAAAGAAGCAGACATGAGGTGAATTAATAAGCAAGCAAAGAGTTTGGTGGCTTATTAGTTTGAGCAACAACAATGTGGTATTGTACCGGGAAGAAATGACTGAGCTGTGGTAGTACGCTAAAGTTGGACAACAACAATCCTCAATGACATCCTTAAATGGATGTTAAGGCGATACAACTGAAAGAGTTGCCGGGGGAGCAACGATAGCTTTTGTTGCCAAGTATAGAAAAAGGGTTGGTTAACAGGGGCCGACACAGAAGACTTGGCGGGGTGTGAAGCAAAATTGGTAATGTGTCAATAAAGCAGGACATAGTATTCTAAAGAATGCGAATAATAGATAGAGCATCGGAGCCAATAATCACAAAAGAAAAAAAAAGCTCAACCAAACTAGAATGGTATGGTCATGTTGTTTGCTTGATCAGATCACCAGAATTGCAACCAGAGGAGTGGATATGCGAGTTCATACAGCTGAAAGACTAGTTGAGGACATGGTTGCATAGGTGGTCGAGCAAGAGGGAAGACGAAACAATCACGACTTGCAAAGAGAGATTGGGGGGGGGGGGGGGGCACTACTAGAAAAGTAGCCAATTTACTACGGAATTTTGCTACGAAAAAAAATGCGTCACAAATTTTGACAAAATTGTGACGCATTTATAACGACAAAAAAACCCCCAATTTTTTAAACAAATTTGCTACACAATAGTGACAAACGCTAATAACATATAATTCTGTCATAATTTTGTTATAAAATGTGTTGCAATTATTTTAAAAGTGCAGCCACACATTTTTTTTTGAGATATTTTCACATTTCATATATATGATATATATTTCGAGCAGATGATAAAGCCGTCTAGCACAAAGCACATCACCGTCTATATTTCTTAACATCAATAAAAGAATTTATTCAACACCTTTTCATATAACCGTCCAACACATCACCTCAAAGTTTTCAGATCTAAACCCTACTCCGCCTACTCTGATCGCACCGCCACCACCTACTCCGATCGCACCGCCACCATACAACCACCGTCCAACACATCACCAAAGCCTCCTCCGACCAACTCCTCAGCAAATTCGCCGAACGGAAGTCGCTGAACAGACCTGGTCGGAAAATCCTCCCGCCGATTCACTTTCCGGCTCTGCTCCTCGATCATCCGCCCGTTCTCACATGGTATCATTTCACTTTTTCATGTTTTTCTTCATCATTTTCTCTTAAACTGCGTTTAAATTTCACTTATCGATGTTTTAATTCTTCATATTGATTGAATCTGCATTTAAGTTTCACATATAGATGTTTTTCTTCATCATTTTGAGTTAAGTTTCACTAACCGACGTTTTTTCCATTACTGTTTGTTAATCTATTGTAAACGGAAGTCATTACTGGTTCCTGTGGCAACGAGAGATCTATTGGGAAGGAAGAGTTCGTTTTTTGGAACAATCGAGAAGGTACGTTGTGTAAATCGATTGAGCTTTATGTGAATTCAGTTATTGCTTACGTTTGCGCGCGTGCTTGATTTACTGTTTCGAGACTGTAAATGAATTAAATTATGTCTGAATTTGATAATTGTTGTGGTGTATGTGTTTGAGTTAGGGTTTATTGATCTAATTGTACATTGATAACATAACTGTAATTATATATGTATTGCGATAATAATAGACTGATTAACTATACTTTTAGGTGTACTGTTTCAATTGATTTTTGTGTTTGGTGGTAGTAATAATAATTATGAGAAGAATGTTTACATATGGCCTATGTGTAGGTCCCTCGGAGGTTGAGGTTTAACCTATTCCTTGTTATGTCTAACACACTAGCGAGTGCGGAATCCAAGCTAGCATGCAAACCGGGATAGAACAAGCACAAAGATAAACACAACACGCAATATTCAACGATTAACACCACTTGTATTAAACGTATGAAAGGTTCGGTTACAAGCACAAGGTTTACAGATGTATTCTATAAACTCTCTCTATCTTTCGTGTGTGTGTGTTCTCTGAACAGAATGCTCTCACTTTGTCTGAAATGTCTAACTTGAAATGAACACAACACACGGGTATTTATACCCAACACAGCTGGTCCGGTCGAAGGATCAGATAGGATGATCGAAGGATCATCTATCGACCAGAATTAGCTCGAACGATCCAGATGCACCACGAAAGATGTGATCTTTCGTGGTCCATCCATCGAAGGTCCATCTATCGAGCTCATCATCATCGAAGGATATAAGTGATCCTTCGATGACCATCCTTCGACCCAGCAACTAACAAACATAATGTTGACTGTTTGTCCAAGTCAAACTAGGAGGATAGTTGACTTGGTCAAACTTACAAGACTAACAAGACATCGTTTCGTATACAGACAAAATACAGACAAAGTACAGACACAAGTGCACCAACAAACTCCCCCTTGGCTGTAGCTTTGTCGCTGTAGCTTTGTCTCGATCTCGTTCTTAAACCTTGTAGGTTCTTCGTGTCTTCAAGTCTTTGACGTCTCTTCACGTCTTCAATGTCGGAGGATCTTCAAAGTCTTCACGTCTTGAAAGCAGAAAGTGTACCAACAAACTCCCCGTTTCATGTAGGAAGTGTGTTGACAAACTCCCCCTTAACATAAGCTCCCTCTTGAGTTATGCTCGTGAAAGTCTTTATCTTTATGAAGTGAGATCCTTGTGGTGTTGATGATGGTCAGCGGCAACTCGATCATTTTCATCATTTGAGTGCCTTCACGTCGTGTCTTCATTCCTAAGCTTGTCATCGACCATGTTCTCCTTGCCTTTAGAATCTGCACATGCAAGAAATCTAAACGCGTAATGAGAACAACTGCTTGGAATATAGCAAACATAAACAAACGACACACATGTGACCATTGTTCAGACAAACACCGTCCGACAGTTTGAAAGTTTAAAGTATTTTATCAATTTCAATTTTAACTTTCAACACTTGCAAATTTCGACCGTTTATGAAGATTTAGTCGTTTCGGTTTTCAATCAGGTTCAGGTAACGAAGACTCGAGCTCCAACATCGTACGATCGAAAATAAAATAGAAATAAAATCTTTTTGGCTTTTATAAGGTTTATATTAAAACACACATAAAATCTTTTTGGAATTTTTGAATATTTCAAATGTAAAGACTGAAAGCAGTAAATAAATATTTACAGACATTCTTTTTGCGAGTTTCGAGGGTAAGAGAATCATATCAGTGTACGGTCATGCCAAAACGCTCTCTTTGTTCAATTAGTTAACATTAAGATAAGCATCCTATAACAATTATCGGTATTGTTGTCCACTTAAGCTCAACTTATCAGAGGTAATCATGGCGAGGGGATACGTTAAGGTATGATTTATACTTACCGACCGGTGTTCATCCACATCACGACACATTCCCGTATCAAGGTATGCACGAGGGTTCATCTTACCGGTGAGTATACCGATTATCATCTGTTTGACCGTATATGATGTGAGATTCTCACTTATTTTGATTTGAAAACAAGCCCTATGTGATAGAATCACTTATTGATGAGGAACTTGATTTTCATATGCATGAGGGCACAGGAGCAAGTCCGTGAACAGGTCAGTACTTTCGTACAGCAGAGAGACGAACTTGACTCCCGGAAAGAATTTGTGATATATTATCACTTATTTTGTTTTGGACATGTGATTGTTGATCACTTATTGAGGTCGTATGCAATATGTACACGTATGTATAGTATCATGGAAGATCTAGACTTGCGTCCCCGTTATTTTTCGGTAAAAGATACAACCATGATACCCAGATGATAAGCAGCATAAAGACCGAATATCTCAGAACCTCGGCAATCTCTCAAACGAAATTTCGGTACTAAGACCATATGCCAATGAATGGTTCCCACCCAATCTTCAGTCGATTTAAGTTTATATCACCCTGCACACTTTAAAATGATTGTGAGCCTACCGATACATCTTATATAGAGCTGCTTATCGTTTTTCATTTAAGATTTAAAGAGGTTTAGACAGACCACTGATGTACTATCATTTTCTCTTTTGCTCGCCAGGAAACTCATTTTTGCTTTTCTATTGTTTTTGTGTTTTTGAAATTTTTCAATGTTTTTGGATTTTTAAATTTTGGATATACTCCCCCTAAAATCAATAAACTAAGACAAATTTAAAACACAAAGGTATTTCCAAAAATGATTTTCCGATGTGGATTACTCTTGCTTGACCTTAATGCCGTTTACCAATAATAAATAGTCAAATCTTGATTTGTCAAAAGCTTTGGTAAAAAGGTCGGCACGTTGGTCATCGGTGTGGACGTAAGCAACATCGATTAGCCTTTTCTCAAAGCAATCACGTATGAAGTGATACTTAATGTCGATGTGCTTAGTCTTTGAATGCTGCACAGGATTTTTAGTGATCTGTAATGCAGCAGAATTATCAACGTAAATAGGAGTAGTTAGGAATTCAAAACCGTAATCACGCATTTGTTGTTGTATCCACAGGACTTGGGAGCAACAACTTGAGGCAGCAATGTATTCAGCTTCGCATGTTGATGTAGCTACACACGTCTGCTTCTTGCATTGCCATGTGACTAGGCGATTTCCCAAAAACTGACATCCAGCCGTTGTGGATTTGCCGTCGATTTTGCATCCGCCAAAATCAGAATCACTGAATGCTATCAAGTCAAAGTTATTATCCCTAGGGTACCATAGACCGGTGTCAGGGTAACCCTTCAAATAACGAAAAATCCTTTTTACAGCTGCAAGATGTGAGGCCTTCGGGTTCACTTGATATCTGGCAAGCAGGCACGTTGGGTACATTATATCTGGTCTTGATGCTGTGAGGTACATAAGAGATCCGATCATCGCGCGGTAGTGTGAGGGGCTAACATCTTGACCCTTCAAGTCTGGAGTAATTCCGTGATTTTGTGGCAATGGGGTACCGATGGGCGTTGCATCAGACATCTGGAACCGGCTCAAGATGTCACCAACATATTTAGTCTGATGGATGAATATCCCAGACTCTGTTTGTTGTACTTGTAGGCCCAAAAAGAAAGTCATTTCCCCCATAGCACTCATCTCGAATTTATCCTGCATAACACGCTCGAAATCCCTACACAAAACATCATTAGTAGAACCAAATATAATATCATCAACGTATACCTGTACCAGTAGAAGATCTCCATCTTGTTCTTTGATGAAAAGAGTGCAATCGATAAGACCTCTGCGAAAACCGTTCTCCAGCAGATAATTAGATAAGGTTGCGTACCAAGCTCGCGGTGCTTGATGTAGACCATATAGAGCTTTGTTGAGCAACCAAACCCGATCGGGATGGATAGGATCTTCAAAACCTGGAGGCTGTTCGACGTACACCTCTTCTTCCACCACACCATGTAAGAAAGCACTCTTCACGTCCATCTGGTATACCTTGAAACCTTTGAATGAGGCATAGGCCAGAAAGATCCGAATGGCTTCTAGACGTGCAACAGGTGCATAGACTTCGTTGTAGTCGATTCCTTCAATCTGACGAAAACCTTGAACGACTAGCCTTGCTTTGTTCCGGATAACGATCCCACGGTCATCCTTTTTGCATTTAAACACCCAACGGGTACCAATCTTCTTGTAACCAGCAGGTTTCTCTACGAGTTTCCAGACACCAAGCTTCTGGAATTGTTGCAGTTCTTCCTGCATTGCCTCAACCCATGAGCTATCTTTCAACGCATCTTTCCAAGTTCTTGGCTCTTCCTGTGAGACATAACACGCGAAAGACCAATCATTTTGTTGACCAGATTCTCGGATAGTTGCATACAAGCCTGCATTGTTGTTGTTTCGCAACATGTTTCTAGTTTGAACGCCACTTTGTACATTTCCTATGATGTTTTGTTGAGGATGGGTATTAGGAATCCTTGTTTCTGGATTATCTTGAACTGGAATATTTGTACCCAGATTGTTGAGATTCAGATCAACAATCAATTCAAGGCCCGGAATTGACGAAGAGGATGATGCAGAAGTTTCAGCTGTTCTAGGGACATCCACTGGAGGTGTACCCTCTGAAATACCATGAACTGCTGTTGGAGCTTCTTGATCTGCATCTAGAAATTCATCATCCTCTGAAGATTCGTTCAATTCGGTAGCATCTTGAAAATCCTCATTGTCGAGAGCATTATTGTTCACTGAAGATGGTTCTTGATTGACTATAATGGGACGAACCAACGGTGAATCTGTTGCATTGTCGCTCTCGAAAAACATCCTTGCCGCAGCACTTTCTTCAACGGCTTCAACATTGATCGAATTGAAAAAGTCATCGTACTCAAACATCCAAGGCTGACCAGGATTTCTAACTGGTAAAGTGTGCCTTTGTACTCTGACTTCAGACCATTCCTCGACCCTTTTAGTCTCTAAATTCCAGACTCTTAAGTTTGGGGTGGAATACCCAAGAAAGTATCCCTCGATTGATCTTGCCCCAAACTTTCCATTAGGATCGATAATTGTGCAAGGAGCTCCAAACGGTTCAAGATAAGACAAGTCTGGTTTCCGTTTGTTGATAAGCTCAAAGCAGGTCTTGTTGTGCCTTTTGACTGTAAGGACTCGGTTCAACGTATAGCATGCAGAGGACACAGCTTCAGTCCAGAATGGAATGGGCAGCTGCGACTCTACCAACATAGTCCTAGCAGTCTCGATCAATGTGCGGTTCTTACGTTCTGCGACGCCATTTTGTTGAGGAGTATAAGCTGCACTAAATTCGTGAAGAATACCTTTAGAAGTGCAAAACTCCGTCATGGCATGATTTTTGAATTCAGTACCATTGTCGCTACGTATCCGCCTAACCTTCAAGTTGTAAAGATTCTCAATCTGAATGATCAAATTTTTAATAATACCGAAGGTTTCACTCTTGTGTGCCATGAACGCCACCCAAGAAAATCTTGAATAATCATCAGTTATCACGAGGCAATATTGATCATTCCTAATGCTTTTGTGTTTGACAGGACCGAACAAATCCATGTGCAAACGTTCAAGAGGAACAGCCACCGTGTTGACTTTCTTTGTAGGGTGTCGCTTCTTCGTTTGTTTTCCTTTTTGGCACGAAACACAGACGTCTTGAAGATGGAAATTTTTAAGAGGAACACCATTCACCAATTCATTTGATACCAAATGATTCATTTTGCGTAAGTGAATGTGACCCATTCGTCTATGCCAAGAGATTGTGTCTTTTTCTGTGGCTTTGGAAACGAAACATGTTGCTTGTGCAGACGTTGTGATAGCTTGGCTCATATCAAGGACATACAAATCATTTATCCTTGGAGCCGACAAGAGAATCCATTCTTTTGGAATTTTGAAGCCAGGTTTCAGCACATAACATCCATTAGCATCAAAGTGTACTGAGAACTGCTTATCACAAATTTGAGAAACACTAAGAAGATTGTGATCAAGTTGTTGTACAAAGTTGATCTTGTCAAAGCTAACAACCCCGTTGGAAATCATTCCTTCACCCGTTATATATCCGCCCTTATCTCCAGCAAAAGCAACATAACCTCCTCTAATAGATTTGATGTCGTAGAGAAGCTTCATGTCGCCTGTCATGTGCCTGGATGCCCCACTATCAACAATCCAATGACTACTGATAGTTCCTCCTGGAACACCCTGCACATGAACTCAATCGATTAGTTGGAGATGGGGACCCAAGCCATTGTGGTCTTGGGTCTTCCATTTTCATCAATGACAATAACCTCTACTCGTTGATGATTCGAAAATTGTGACGGTCCCCCTGAATTTTTAACTGTTTTTGGTTTCCAGGTCTGTTTTGTTATACCAGTGTTATTCTTTAAAATTTTAACTTCATGGTTGCCAGAAGTTTTTGAATTTTCTGGTTTGACAGAAACAGATAATTTGTTAACCGCATCAGTTTTAATTGCTTTTTCAATTTTCTTCACCTGTTGACGTTTCTGTTTCTTTTCCCTTTCTTTTACAAGGCGGGGATCTTGTTTTGATGAAACAGATCGCTTGCGGTCAATGTGGTCACGGGGAACATCAACTATTCCTTTTTGTTTATGAAGATACGGGCAATTTCGAACAATATGCCCGATTGTTCCACATTCAAAACATGATCTTCGTTCAACAAACCCCGAAGCATCATGTGGTCGTCTTATCGATGATGATGAACTTTGTGACCCCGAGGTACTAGGTTTTGAGCAACTTGGTTCATTCCTTTTCATCACAGTTGCTTTTTGGACAAAATCTAGGTTAGATTGATTTGCAAACTTTTCAATTTTGTCCGTTCCCTTCGACTTCACAAAGTTCACATTCTTCTTTTTCTTCTGATTCGGCTTCCTTTGATTTTGAGTTGGTGCCTTACCTTTGGGTTTGGTATGATTTTGCTGTTTTTCCACTGTTGGTAATTTCTTGTTCCCAAATTGTTTTCTAACTTCAGCCTTTGGAATAGGAGGACACTGTGTGACTGTAACATGTGGTCCTGACTTTCCCAAAAACTTACTTGTAGAATTTTCAAAGACTTTACTGATTAAAGATTGATTAACATTTTTAATAGGAAAATCTTTGTCTGAATAAATTTTATCATCACCAACAAGTGTGTACAGCAAGTCCACACTCTCCGACTCTTGTGCAGACGAGGACTCGATCGCAACAGTCTTAGCGGGTTTTGCAGGAGGATCACACAGAATATGATTCTCAAGAGGTATGTCCTCTTCGTTTATTACCGCATCAGACTTTGCTGAATCGGTATCATCAGACTCATCATCAGAAGAATCAACATCCTCAATCACAACTGGAGGATCCTGATTCTGTTCAGCAGTTACAAATGTATCTGCTGACACATCTGAATCTGACGATACTTCTTTCTTGTATCCGAGCCCTGCTGCAAATTCCTCAACGTCCAAAGGAACAGATGGCTCAAAGTGAGTCCTATACTCTTCATCAGGCAGGGCATCAAAATTGTTTCTCACGGGTGGTGGATATTTTTTGTAACCTATGCATGTGACATCCTTTTTCTCTTTCTGAACATCAATGATGTGATCCAACACATAGCTAGAACTCAAATAACTGTCTAACTTGAGTCGGATCGCCTCACTTTCTGTTTTAACACAAGCCATTTCTTTTTGCATCACCTCAAGACGAGTGATATACAAATTAATGTCAGTTTGTTTTCTGGAAACCATTTTTGTCAGTTCTGTTTTATCTTTCTTTAATGTTTCAATCATTGACTTAAATTCCTTTTCATGGTTTCCATAAAACATGTTGGCTTCAGTGCACTTTGAAAGATCCACTGTTAATTTCTGATTGTGAATGAATGTCACATCATATTTCTCTTGCAAAGCCTCGTGTTTGCTTTGCAATTCACACCACCTATCATTCACAGAAACATGTTTGTCTTGCAATTCAAACAGACTAGCTTGTAAAGCATCGTGTTTGCCTTGCAACTCAGACATGCTTGCTTCCAACTCAGCACATCTCACATGCAAACTATCACAGTTATTACAGCTAACAGAAGTGGGTTCGTCGACACATACCTGACTTGATGAACTGTCGACATTCGCCATAAAGGCTGAATGGAGAGAAGACGAAGAATAAGCAGCTTGATCCACCAAAATAGATCTTCTTTGAATTCCTGCTGCAACTTCATCCAAAAGCTCATCAATATTTGCATCGACTGACGCACTTGATGTGTCATCCACATGATCATCGCCTGAAGCGGAGGACTCTTCATCTGAACTTCCACTATAACCGGAAGAGTCTTCATCCTCAGAAGATTCACTGCCATTGGTGGAAGATTCTCCACCACTGGCGTGCTTAAGACCATTAACCACTTCAGCAAAACAAGCTGTTCCATCTGGTGCATCATTTCCCAACTGGATTGACCAATCACAGCCTTCATCTACTTGAACCACAAGTGCCTGGTTGGCATTTGATGGTCCTGCTTGGGTCTGGTTGTTGACAGGCACCAGTGTGCGATCATTGTTCCTCGCTTGGTTCTGATTGGCCCTGTTTCCTTGACCTCTGAAGGGATTCTGGTTCCCATGCTGAGCTGGTCTTGTACATTCACGCTTGAAATGACCACGTTCACCACAATTGAAGCATTTAACAGCTTGTTTATCGAACCCATACTTGGTGTCTTTCTTGCTTTCCAAGCTGGTTCGGCCTGTTCTTTCCATAAAATCCTTTGCTCGCCTAACAGCACTGGCAAAGGCCCACTTAATATCCATCATCTCCATCTCCTCTTTATCTATCTGCTGATAGTCTTCTTGTGTCAGATTAATATTACCAATCTGACCCTCCACTAATCCACAGTATGCGCTCACCACAGTGTTTAGCAGCTCCATATGTTCTTTTGCTACTTCGACACTGACTTTAGAAAAGCTTGAGGTGTCGAGCCGTACTGTATTTGGCTTTGATTGTTGACCAGCAGATGATGTACTTCCATAACAAGCTTGCTGTTGCTGTTGAGGAGGAAGTGGATTTCCGAATATATCAGTTGTTCTGATTTGCTGTTGCTGTTGTGGTGCTGGTTGAGGAGCTGGATTAAGCGGATTTCCAAACATATCTGTTGTTGGAGGAGGAGTACCATACAAGCTCGTGCTAGACACAAATGCTGTTTGAAGTGGAGCGTGTGAAGATGGTTTTGCAGAAGTGCTAGAAGTTCCATAATAAATTTCAGGATTTTGTGGCACTGCAACTCTTTTTGCCTTTAGAGTTTCTTCCTGATTCTTGTTTTCCAGGAGTTGAGCAAAATCACCGAAGCTTGTTGTATCCAAAGTGCCATTGTACTTCATGATTTCTATGAAATTACTCCATTGAGGTGGCAGTGCATCTGCAAACTTCTTCACTATCTCTACTGAAGTTGTTACAACCCCAGTATTTGCCAATTCAGTCAGCAAATGGGTAAATCGACTTGTCAAATCTCCTAGAGATTCATTTTGCATACAAACAAAACCATCAAACTCTTTCTTTAGCAGATCTTTTCTTAATTGACGTGTTGCTTCATTTCCTATGCCCCTTATCTTCAATGCGTCCCACAACTGCTTCGTTGTCTTGAAACTGACGAATTGATGATAAATATCTTTGTTTAATGCCTGAGTGAGAATGGCATATGCTTTCTTCTCCAAATCATAGACTTTCTTTTGATCTTCGGTAAGATCTGCAAATGTAGCAGCAGATGATGCAGCAACCTCTATTGTTTGATCAAAATCTGTGATGAACCGCAACCACAACTCTGTATTTTGACCAAGGACATATGTATGAAATCTGTCAAACCATCCCGGATATTCACTTAAATGCATCAACTTTGGAGGCCTGTTCAAACTTCCCGTTTCACTTTCACTTAGTAAAATGCTTTGAACACTTGGAGCTTGATTTGATACGAATGCCCATTGACCGGTAGATGTAGCATTGGCTTGCGAACCCGAATCCGGAGTTGGAGTACCAAAATACATCTCTGCATTTACCGGAACACCCCACATCGAATTCATTTTTGATCAGCCGAAGGATACCTGTCGAAAGACACTTGAAAAATACAAACTGTTAAATACAAACAGACTAAGGATCGAAAGATCAACACCTGTTCGAAAGATCAACAAGGTTCGAAAGATCACTGTTGAGTTTTGAACAATGTTTTCGAAAGATTCTCCAACGAAGGATCCTTATCCTTCGAAAACGTACTGTAGACCGAAAGATAAATCACGAAAGATGACTTCGAAAGACTCCCCAATCGAAGGATCCTAGTCTTTCGAAAATGAACAGTAGACCGAAGGATGTATGTTTCGAAATGATTCCTTGGTTCGAAGGATGATTGATCTATCGAACCTCCACTGATCGAAAGATGGTCTTTCGAGTTCGAAGGATATCTTTCGAATGGTTCTGACACAGTTGACAATCGGTGACAAGTTGGTGAAAAAGTTGACGGGTTGGTAGAAACTTTCTGCAGAAAGTATGTTCAGACCATATCTTCTGAACATGCAGGTTTCACCAAACAAGTAATGATCAAATATTTTAATCAGTTTACAACTTCCAACACACAAACACTTGGTAATTCAAATTTTTAAGATCAAATGTGTAAAATTATGATGAACACTTAGAATATCGGTTGAAGATATGAAGAACAAACCCAGAAATATGAAATTTCCAGCAAGCCGACAACTATCCAAAACCCGTTTTTGCTTGAAACTTCACTAAAAACCCATTTTTAACATGTGATAATGAAAAGTGACAAGGTTTTTATAAGAACAAACAGCAAAAACAGCAAGATTTTCAGAAAATATGAACTTTAAGAACCCGAAAATCAGCAAGAACACCTCGGTTTTAACAAGGATAAGAGCCAAGGCTCTGATACCACTTGTAGGTCCCTCGGAGGTTGAGGTTTAACCTATTCCTTGTTATGTCTAACACACTAGCGAGTGCGGAATCCAAGCTAGCATGCAAACCGGGATAGAACAAGCACAAAGATAAACACAACACGCAATATTCAACGATTAACACCACTTGTATTAAACGTATGAAAGGTTCGGTTACAAGCACAAGGTTTACAGATGTATTCTATAAACTCTCTCTATCTTTCGTGTGTGTGTGTTCTCTGAACAGAATGCTCTCACTTTGTCTGAAATGTCTAACTTGAAATGAACACAACACACGGGTATTTATACCCAACACAGCTGGTCCGGTCGAAGGATCAGATAGGATGATCGAAGGATCATCTATCGACCAGAATTAGCTCGAACGATCCAGATACACCACGAAAGATGTGATCTTTCGTGGTCCATCCATCGAAGGTCCATCTATCGAGCTCATCATCATCGAAGGATATAAGTGATCCTTCGATGACCATCCTTCGACCCAGCAACTAACAAACATAATGTTGACTGTTTGTCCAAGTCAAACTAGGAGGATAGTTGACTTGGTCAAACTTACAAGACTAACAAGACATCGTTTCGTATACAGACAAAATACAGACAAAGTACAGACACAAGTGCACCAACACTATGCCTGAATCCGTTCAGTATGGGAACAAAACACTTATTTTAAGTAGGGATTTTAATCTCAAAACTGATGGGAGTAAATACAAGGATGAATCTGGTATACTCAAAGATGGATTCACTAGGTTGCTAGATGTTGTTACATTAAACAATGTTGTTGAGTACAACTTTGGAAAAGTTGATCAGTCTGTGTGGTTACATGGGATTCATATTGTTGTTCTTTCGGAAGGCGATGAGGTGTTGTTGTTTGGGGATTTTGTTGGCGGTTTTCGAGTTTTTTAATGATTCGGTTGTGGTTTTGTTGTGTGCAGTTGCAGTATGGTGTAGATGAGTCATAAAAGTTGTATATTAAATCAAAAGGGAATCCAAATTATGTACATATTGAGGTTGGTGACTGTGACAGTTTGATAGTTTCATGTGTATTATGTTTTTTGATTGGATGAATGTTTGTGCAGTCGGCTACGGTTTATGGAGCTCTACACGTGCTGCAGGTTAGTCGTCTGTTATCTAGAAGTTTTGTCAAGATCTGAAAAGGATTTAATGGTGTTGATTTATTGATTCTTTTGATAATAATGTGACAGAAATTCAGTCAATTGTGCCATTTTAACCTTAACACAAGAAAGCTTGTAGTTAGTCAGATACCAATAAGCATTACTGATCGACCACGTTTCTCGTATCGAGGGCTCCTGATTGGTAAGATGCTCCTTTCTTCTTTTCTCCCTCATAGATAAGTTAAGTTTATAGTTGGTTGTTATTTGATAGTGTTAGTTCATTTGAGTTTTTGTCGTCATATGGTTGCGAATGGTGGAATGCGTCAATGGGGCGGTTTTTAGTGTTACTATTTTCATTACATTTATTCAGCAACGTACTTTTTCTATCTTAGGCACATAATCTGAGGTATCAGGTGAAAGCATATGCATATTGCTTCCAACTCTAGTTGGCTGCAAGACCTGTAATTGTTAAGTCATAAGCATCGTTATTGGGATAATTATTGTTTACTAATACGATTATACCGAGATTTTGGTGACAACGGTGCAGATACATCTCGGCATTATCAGTCATTGCCAATGATTAAAAAAGTTATAATTCTATGGCCTATGCAAAGCTGGTAAGTCTTATCTTCCGGCTTACCCCTAAATATGCTATTAATATCTTGTAGTTATTAGACTTAATAGAGTTTGACTCATAATTAATGATGTCCGATTCCTAGTATTTGATAACAAAAAGTTTTGAGAATCTGAAAGCAGAAAACATGATTATGAATTTTTTTATTTGATTCAATGCAGAATGTTCTGCACTGGCACATTGTAGATCATCAATCTTTCCCGTTGGAAATACCTTCATTCCCAAAACTGTGGAACAGTGCTTATTCAAGACCAGAACGCTATACAGTGGCTGCTGCAGCTGAGATTGTGAGGCAAGTAAACTTTAATTGTGTTTTACATCTATTTGAGTATCCATTACGTCTCTAATATGCATTTCTTTATTTTTGTGCAGTTATGCTCAAAGAAGGGGAATTAATGTGCTTGCTGAGCTTGATGTTCCTAGACATGCTCGATCATGGTAACCCTTATATCTAAAATATCCTATTCTTTTTTGTGTCCGTCAAGGTTTTATTATCAACACAATGTCGAGAACTATAAAAGTTGAAAAACCTAACACTTATCATCATTAGGGGCTTTTGTTATTCTAGTTTACGGATCTTTGTGATTTGGCCATATATCCTCTTACATGGGCCAGACGTTCAGGAAAGTTCCCCGGCCCTTCACTGTAGCTATATGGGCTCTTAAGCTGTCCTCAATTGGACAGAACCTGCCACTCAAAAGTAGGTAACTAACTTTTTAGATATGTCCAACCTCTCAAAGCTAAGCCAGCCCTTTTTGTTTCTTTGCAAGAGGTAATGTTTGTTCTTGCTGCTAATAAGCTTTTGATTATGCTATGAAAGTGATCATTTGAACGAGGGATAATAGATGAATGAAACATATTTGATAATGTTTGTTCCTGCTGCTGAATAGGTCAGTTTGACCATAAAAAGTCTGGGAAAGTGGAAGATGTTTCACTTATAACAAGACCACTTTTTGATTCAGTTCTTTATCTGGCTTTTTGATTCAGTTGTTTGTTTATCTGGTTAATGATCTTGTTTGTGTTATGATACTTGAAAAAAAACGTTTTTTTAAATACCCGGGGTTCAGTTTTTCTTTTTAGTTGAGGCTCAACCTATGCGAACATGAACATGACTTTCATATTATTTTTTTAAGTTTCTAATCTCTTTGCCCTAACATATTTAGGCTCAAGCTATGCGAACAGAATTGGAAGACATTCAGGCTCGTCTTGAAAATGAGACGAAGGCGAGAGAAGATCTTATGGCTCATCTTGAAATTGAGAGAAAAGCGAGAGAAGATCTTCAACAACACATAAATGAAGCGGTGAAAAGAGAGCTACAAGACTTCATGAGAATTGGCGTTCTAGTAATTAGTTATAAGTTGGTATCGTTTTAAACACATGCATGCTAAGAGTTTGTTTTGTGGTTTAGATATACTCGATATTGCGTTATGGATGTTGCAAGTTGGTTAGCTTTATTGTGCATTTTAAAACATGTTTTATAATTTTCTAGTGATTTTGTTTTGCATTTTTTTAGTAAAATAAGATCTGAATGCTTTTAGCTTTTTTTTTTATTTTAAATGTTTCGTTACAAATGTGTTACAATCAAAGATCTGTTTTGTTACAAATGTGTTGCAAGCATTAAAACATAATAACTAAGAAATGCGTAGGAAATGCGTAGCAAAATTTGTGACATAATATTTTCGTAGGAATTATGTTAAAATTTGCGTAGCAAATGTGTAGTAATTAGTTTCCGACGAGGCTTTTTCCAACATCAAGGTTTTGTTGCAAATGTGTAGCAAATCTCAGTTTGCTACGCATTTGTGACGGAAATGCTTGTTAGAAAATGCCAAATTTCTAGTAGTGGGGGGGGGATCAACTTTAGAGAGAAGAACCTCACGCTCATCAAATGAATCACCTAAAAATGAGTGCACTACTGTCACAGTCCCAAACCTGAAAGCGATGTCTAAGGTGGTGCATAGACATGTGTCCAGACAACGCTTCAAAAGGTATTAATTTGTCGGATTTCCAAGCTTCCATTGCTTGTCGTTATCCTCCATAGTCGTGCCTAAGGGTGAGAGGGGCACTCCCCTCTCTTACACATACCCAATCAGGTTATGCCACGTCAAACCCTCAAATTGATGGCGGCACTCCTCTCTTAGGGACTTGCTTTTTTTATTCAAAATGAAAAAAAGAAAAAAAAAAGAAAATAATTTGATTGGTTGAAAAGCTTGTGGGCCACCTCTCCCTCTCTCCCTTCATGCGGTAACCTCCCACCGATCCCATTCACCAAATTGGGTCACCGCAGGGATGGCGGTGGTGTTCCCGCTAGAGGAATTGGGTCACCGAAGGCACTCCCTGCTGGTGCCCCGTATACCCTAAGAGGTGAACGGTCATGCCTTCGCACATAGTGTACTTTTGTTGACCAAGATAGGGCTGACTTGTTGACTTGTACTTGCTGAGTTGATATGCACGAGGGTGTCTATCTCGTTGTTGGAATCTTTTCCCAAACTAGTGTTGATGGACAAAATATTTACTAAAATGGTGTTTGTTAAAAACTATTTACCAAAATGGTGTTCCTTATTTATTTTGTATTTGTCTTTTATTTTTTAACCAACATATTTAACTTTATTAATATTTCTTTTAAATTACTCAAGTAACTATAGCTTATTCTTTAATGATTTATATTTTTTTCAAGAGTTAAATGCTTGGTTGGTCCCTGTGGTTTGCAAAAATTGCATACTTGGTCCCAATGGTTTACTAATTACACGCGTGGTCCCTGTGGTTTTCAAAAATGCACTCGGTTGGTCCCCAGCCCTAACATCAGTTAAATTTCTCAGTTAAGTCCATGTCAAAATGACCAAAATACCCTTGCCTTATTTACCCTCTTTATAAAAACCACAGAACAACAATCAACAAACACATACACAGTGCCCCTGTCTTCTCTCGAGCTCCGGCAACCGGAGCCAAATTTCCGGCGGTTCAGTTTGACGGCGACGAGCACCCACACCTCCCCCGACCTCCTCTCCATCTCCTACTACACCCACCTTCTTCGAAGAACAAGTTAAATCGACAGAGGGGAGAGAAAGACGGCGTCAGCGGAGGGATTCTGGCGACGGCCGACGTTGTTTATCGGTGATACAACACCCACACCCTAACTCCCACCTGTTACACCACATGACACCTCCCTTCTCTTCCGGCGACGAACAGCACCCCCCCCCCCAAATCTCGCTCCTCTCTCTCTCGACGATCGGATCAGATCGGCTCCGGAGGCCCTCTTCCCGATGATGACTGATGCAGTTGATGCATCTATTGAAGATGATGAGGGTGTTAATGGCGGTGGTTGACGACGACTAGAAGCCGTTTGGTTTTCCGGCGACAGATTAACGGCGGAGGTAGTGTTTGGTTGCGACAAATTTCCCGGTAAATATAACCCCCCCCCCCCCCTCCGGTTCCTTTTATCTTCTGAAGATTGAAGATGATATTGATTTTGTTGTGGTAAATATTGTATAGCTCAGATCTGAGTTACGTAGGGAACCAGGTTTTAATCTCGGATCACGATTCATGTCAGCGTGGTCGGGTTCAGTTTCAGTTTCATCTAAGATGTCAGATTTGGTTTTGGGTCTAGTTACAGAGGTCAACGGCTCGGTCAACAGGTCAAAGGGGTAAGAGGTTGAAGAAGATGATTAGGCTTTCAGGGGTAATATAGTCATTTCACACATAGTTAACTGAGAAATTTAACTGATGTTAGGGCTGGGGACCAACCGAGTGCATTTTGAAAACCACAGGGACCACGCGTGTAATTAGTAAACCATTGAGAACAAGTATGCAATTTTTGCAAACCACAGAGACCAACCAAGCATTTAACTCTTTTTTCAATCAAAACAATACCTTTTTTTATTTCCTTGGTTTCTTCTATCAACTCTTTATATAATAAATCAAATCTTATTGCCTTTTTTGTGTGGAATGATATCGTATTTCGTAATCTTATTATTATTACGTTCAGACCGTTGGGTTTAACTTTATTTGTTTTTTTATAATAAACTTGAATAAAATATTCCGAACAACTATTAAGAAAAGAATTGCTGTGCTTGTTTAAAAAAGGTTTAAAGTTGAGTCGAAATGATATATTTTTTTATATTGTAATTTTAGGGCATGTTTGGGTTTCCTTTTTTCTCAAAAGTCCTTTTGATAAGGAATAAGTAAGAAATTCTTACTTATTCACTTCTCCTTTTTGAAGGCATAATTAAGCATAAAAGGCCTTTTCAAAGTGTGTTTGGGATTCCTTTTAGCTTCAAAAGTCCTTCTTAGATGGATGTTTGGTATTCCTTTTAACTGTTTAGAAGTTAATAAGTCATTTTAAGCTTCAAAAGTCCTTCTGAAAAGGAATCCCAAACATGCACTACAATTTAATATAAAAAACTAAATTCATAGTCATCATCATCATCTAACATCTCTGTGGTTCTGTACAAGTTTTTTCTTTCTTCTCACCCAGCTTCATCACCACATGCCACCACAACCATCACTTTTTTTCCTCTTTATTATGAACGATTTAGATAAATAACACTTGAGAAAATTGAAGAAAATATACTACAGAGTTCGGTCATACCATTAGTTTTTTTTTTTTCAATCAAAGAGCGGAATTTAAATCATTTATAATTACGTCAGAAATAAAACAGATAAAAAAATTGAATTGATTGAAAAAAAAAACAAATCATTTAAGAATAAGCTATAGTTACTTGAGTAATTTAAAAGAAATATTAATAAAGTTTAATATGTTGGTTAAAAAAGAAAAGATAAATACAAAATAAATAAGGAACACCATTTTGGTAAATAGTTTTCAACAAACACCATTTTGGTAAATATTTTGTTCACCAACACTAATTTGGGAAAAAACTCCTCGTTGTTGGCAGATTCTCTTGCAACTTTTGATTTTTGCCTCGTTTTTCGTTTCTTTTCATCCATAGCTCTTAGAAACTTGCAATTACCAAATAAGAACGATTTGGATAGTATTTTTAACGATAAATTCATAAAAAAGTACCGTAGGGTAAATATGCATTTAAAAGATGTATAACTGATAGCAAATCAAATATCACGTTTGTTCTAACTTGGTTGGAACTTTAACTTTTGGTAATGCGTATTACGTTTCGGCTGACATTTATCATAGCCTTGCTATAATCGTTTATCTTGATTTCTAACGCAAGAAGCTACAATTCATATCAAAGAACTGTTATCCATATCTTATCGTAGCTTGATTATCACATCCTTGAGCATCATTTGTACTTTGATGCGTAGCAGATCAACAATTGCCTTCAATTTGTCTAGATGACCATTTATGAGTAAATTACAAGTTTTGCCCTTTATCTATGTCCCATTTTGCAGGCGGTGTCCTTTTGCGCAAAACTTGACGAGTTCTGTATTTAATGTTTCAAAATCTTGCATGGTATGTCATTTGATCCTGACCCAGCTAGTTTTTAAATCTTGTCACTCCAAGGGTATTATTGTCTTTTCTCATCCTAGTTTATAAATGACTTTTTTAGGAAAATAAAACAACCCTACCCATCTTGGAATTCCTTTCTCTAAACACACCCACTCTCCCCCCCTCTCTTTCCGACCACCACTTGCCACCATCTACCGCTACCACCTCCCACCCCCATCTACCCGCCGACCACCATCACCCCACATAACCCAACTCCACTGCTTCAACAGTGCAACCCCACCATTACCACCATCACCATCCACCCACCATTACCCCCTGCCACGGCTGCAACCCCATCAATACCATAATCATCACCCACCACCGTTGTTCCCACGGTTCCCGTCACTAAATTTTTACAAAAAAAATAATAATATCTAACTAATTACAAACAAATTTAAAACACAATAGAGAACACACCTATATCGCGCTACTCCCACCGTTCCCACTTACACTGCCACCCACCTGCAACCGCCCCTAACACCACCTATACCACCACCCCTAACACCACAACCACCCATCCACCACCAAATCCACCATAAAAAACGATCCGGCCACCACCACCTGCAATCCCCCCAGCCTTCCCTAACACCACCACCATATCCACCATCAAAGAGGATTCTGTTCCCTGGCAAACTATGCTTCCAGAAACATGACGCTATTTCGTTTGTGGGGAACTTTTCTTTGAATGGTTCTAGAAATGCATTTCGGTAGAGTGAGAGAGAGAGTTTATAGTTTTGTTTTATTTAAATATCTTTTTTATTTTTACACAATAGTGCCTTGATATAATGTTTTTCTTACACAATAGTCCCTGGGGAAGTGAAATGACAAGAACACACTCATGTGCAAAGCACATGACCATACTGTACAAGATTTTGAAACTTTAAGTATAGAACTCGTTAAGTTTTGCGCCAAAGGACACCGATTGCAAAATGATATATAGATAAATGACAAAACCTGTAATTTACTCGCATTTAAGTCAATCTCTTCCCTTTCTAAACTTTGGAAAACATCATTAGGTTGGGCTCGAAGGCCTATTATTGTACACTCCGTCTAAGTAACTCACTTTTCAAGGTCTTTCGATATGTTCAGACCTTTTTGCTTCCATGGTGCAAGGATTTTTCCCTGCCTCGATTCTCACCACTGAAAGCAACACCACCGATGCATACAAATACCCGTATCAGTTTTCCCTTATACACATTTTACGTTTTTTTACTTTAGGTTTTGATTTAACCGCAATACGATAGAGTTAAATCAAATACGTCAATATGCGTGTTTTCTTATCATTAAGACGTCATATAATGCTTCGACTAATCCATTATGTGTTTGCAATGTATTCACGCCGCAACACGCATGGGTCGAATTATTAGTTTATACTAATCTAGAGAGTTCTTAATTATAAAATACTACAATAAATGTACATAGTATTTTCTAGCCAAACTCTTAAGATATAATATACCACATTCTAGTCTTAAGTAATAGCCTAATTTTTTATGGCATAATGCAGTATTTTCTAGCCAAACTCTTAAGATATAATATATCATATTCTAGAATAGTCTTAAGTAATAGCCTAAATATTGAGTTAACAGCCAAAATGGTCCTACTTGAGGTTTGCTCACTTTTGTCACTTTTGTCCAAAATCTAAAATTTTTAAATTTGGGTCCCTGAGGTTTGCATTTTGTTGCCATTTTAGTCCAAATTTCAAAACCCCCTTTTTTTACTTTTGCAACCAACCTATTTTCTCTTTTTGCACAGGGGTATTTTAGTCATTTTTATGAGTTATTATAACAAACCCAGATCAAGAACCCAGATCATCTCTCTCAAAGCAGATCAAGAACCCAAATCAACTCTCTCTTCGCCTCTTTATGAGTTATTATAACAAACAGCTAATTACAAACCCATATCAAGAACCCAAATCATCTCTCTCAAAGCAGATCATTAAACAACTGAATCATCATCATCTTCTCAAACAACTGAACATCAACACCTGCAACTATGACGTATCAACAACACTAATTAACCCCTCTCTCTTTCCCTCTCTCCTCTCTGCTGCCACAAGCACTACCACCACCACCACCACCACCTCCTCCCCCTTCTCACCACCGCCATCATCAACACCCACCCATCAACACCCCTTCTACCTCCATTCACGAAAATATCAAGTCAAAACCCTAAATAAAAATAAAAAACGAAAATATGAGAAAGAAGAATTAGAAGAGGCTCAGATCTGTTAATAATAATCAAAACAAAGAGGAACCAACCGCCATGGCTGCAAACATCGCGGCTGCTTCAACAGCCGGATATTACCCCGCCAAGATACGGTAAGTCTCAAGCTTCACTCGATTCACTCAGAAAACGAAAAAATCACCATTGCCTCTAATCATTGCTGTTGTACCTCATATCAAGTCAAAACCCTCTGATCGTTGCTGCTGTATCATCATCGCCTCCAACGAGGTTTAGAGAGAGAAAAAGAGGGAAAAAGCTATAGAGAGAGGGAAGAGAGAGAGAGAGTCAGGTGTGTTTAGAGAGAGAGAGAGGAGGTGTAGAGAGTTGTTGTATCATCATCGCCTCCAGCGAGGTTTAGAGAGAGAAAGAGAGGGTAAAAGCTAGGGTTTTAGAGAGGGGGGGGGGACGGGGGTGGTTGTGCTCTGAAGAGGTGATGCTTCACTACTAGAAAATGAGGCTAATGCAACTTTTTAACTGCAACCCTTTTCAATTGTGTTGCATTTGACTCTAATGCAACTTCGTTAAGTACAAAGGTTGCATTAGACGATCTACTGCAACCTTTTTAATAAAAAAGTTGCAAAATTGTATTAAAATTTCAACCTTTGTCTTAAAAGGTTACAAAACTTACTAAAAGTTGCAACTTTTGTTACAAAAGTTACATTGCTATACTTACATTCAGATCTTATTTTCAAAAGTTGCGCAAGTCAATGAAAACGACAAAAAAAAGAATGTTTTAATTTGTAAATAGTAAAAAACTTTTATTATTGTTTTGGTGATATCTGATATTTACATAATACTTTTTTTTATAATAAAATAAATAATAAGATGAGCTTTGCACATGCCACTGTGTTCTACATCTAATCCTTTATTTTTAATGCTATAATTACATATTTGTTATATTACCTAGTGGAAACCTCTATGTGATTCGACGATAATTTAATTAAGTATTGCAACTATCGTATCGCAACTGAAAGATGAAGCACAAAAAACCTAAATCGTAAAATACTATATTCTAAAATTTATAAAAGAAAAATAAAATAGGCTTAGAATGAGTTATAACAATAGAAGTAATAAAAGAAAAAAGGTTAAAAAATGAAAAAAAAAGTCTTATTTGTCGAGAAATATGATGGTGTTTGGTTTTTTTGTTATAACTAGAATTACGACCTGCCGCAATGCGGCGGAGATTTTTTAGTTATAACTAAGTCGATTTAGGACATGCACGTTATGTTGAACCTGTCAAACGGGAAAAAATAGACGATGTAAAAACGTTCACCCACACACGCACGTTGCATCGTGTTAACTCGCAAAATTTAGAACGAAACGTAAAAATGTTAAACCAAAGACGCACGTTGCGATGTGTTAAGTCACAAAATTTAGAACGAAGTATAAAGCGAAAAATGAAAACTATAAAGAGCCAAAGTTGAAAGTAAAAAAAAATTGTGAAGATAGATTGCAAAAGATAAAAAGTTTAGGGTTAAAAGTAAAAAAACAAATAGTTTTGGGTTAAAAGTAATTTATGAAACACTTTTGTGTGAAAAGTAAAAAAATCATTTTTTTTAAAATCCCCCAAATACAAAGTTACAACAACCATATACATAACCATTTTTTCTTTGAAAAACCCCCAAAGCCAAGATTCCAACACATATGTGCATAAATATGTTGCTTCTTTATAGTGTTTTACTAATTAAGTTGATCAATGATCCACGCGTTGTGACGAACCTGTAAGATGAAAAACAATAGACGTAAAAACCTTGAACTACACATGGACGTTGTGTCGTGTTAACTCGCAAAATTATGAATAAAACGTAAAAACGTGGAACCACGCAAGCACGTTGCTCCGTGGTAACTCGTAAAATTTAGTACGAAACGTAAATCAAAAATTTGAGAAAGATGAAAAGTAGAAAAATTGTGAGGTTAAATTGTAAAAGGATGAAAAGTTTTGGCTTTAAGGTGAACAAAATCAATTTTGTAAGTTAAATTTGCAATAAATAGAAAGAATTGAGGTAAAAAGTAAAATTCACAATTTTTTTTTGAAAACCACCCAAAGCCAAGGGTACAATTACCCTAAGCTTAAAGATGTTGCTTATTTATAGAGTGGATAATTCTTTTAGTACCATGTAAATATATCATTTTTTTAATTTATTAAAGTTTATTGTTTTCTTCATCCCGGAAATCAGTTTCCTAGCTATACCCTCTTTTCACACAAACAATTTCATTTCCCTCCTTTCCCAAATTGATTTACTCAAACTATTTCAATTCCCCGCTTCCCCAAATCGACCCATAAAAAATCATCCTCCCGCTATCCCAGTTCCCAAACCCTAGTCATTTTCACCTTATTACTCAAATTTTAACTCATAACCAAGATTGTGGAGATAATCAATCAAATTGTCACATTCTTTTTTCTAAATCTATCGTTTTTCGATTTAAAATCTAATCCAATCAATCTTGTGCTTCCTTCGATTACAAATTTTGTTGTGGCGAGAGGGTGAACAATCATGGTAGCAACAACAGGCACGCGGGCGTTGGTCCAGCCACTCAATCGGTCCTTAAAAGGTTTAATTTCTTTCTAATTTATGTTTAGACTCGATCATTTGCTTTAGGATTGCAGTTTTTTACCCATGTTAATCACATTCGTTAAATGAATTCGCCCATGGAATCAACCTGAATCAAGTATCTGAAATTAGGGCTTTGTCATTTGATTGAAATAACTGTTTTTGATTTTATTATTTCTAGTTTTCTACACATATATTGTTCAAATCGGTTCATTATCTTAATTACACTTCGTTGTTATCTGTACACTATAAGCATATGCCATTTTTCTTGACTTTCTTATTTGAACAAATTCTGAATTATCATTTTTTTTCAAGAGTGTGAGGGGCCATGGTCATATCTATCTGTAGTTTTTATTATTAACTTGAAAATGTGTTTTTTTTTTCCAAAACAAACTGATATTGCTAGATGTATTCCTATAGGCCATAAGTGTCCTTCCATGTTTAATCAAGCAGATCGACCCGCCAACTTATTTACGACCCGTTTTACCTATTTAATTGCGGATATAGAGAGTGCTATAGCGAATACGTACCGATGGATCATCGCTATTTGATGTTTAGCGCTCAATAGCCTGAGATAGCGACGGGTTGGGTTTTTTTTTCTTTTTTTAAATATATTAATAACCGAATTTTTAGGCATTTTAATCGACCAAACAACTGTAATCTTCACTAATTGCATCAAAAAACCTTAAATTCGTGAATAAAACCCAAATTTAATTAAAAATTTAATACATTATCGCTAAACATCAAATAGCTCTCGCTCTCGCTACGTAGCATATAGGTAGCTTGTCGCTATTTACCGCTATTCGCCATTAACAACTATGGTTTCAGGTGATTGGATTCTTCTGGTGCTTGTTCTCTGTAGATAGGGCTGATGACTGCTGGCTTGCTACATGCAAGGATAACATGAATTGTGATATGACGTCTCCATACTGTGGTGAAAACCGTATGGGGGATTATGCATTCTTTTAACACAACTTGCAAACCTCTTCAACCATATTAAATAACTCTGGTAGTAAGCATTTTATTATTTTTCAATCAGCTAGCTCGCTTGGTCAAAACCTCAAGACAAGTACCTAGTTATGGGATTCTTGGACAGGTATTGTTCTAGTTTCTTATTCTAGGCAACATGTATATCTTGCATACACATTGTGTTATTGAACTAATATATGCACATATTTTATTTTGGTTGTTTTGGTTGGTGCAACATAGATATCTTTACTCAATGACATTAAGAGTAGAAATGAGGGTAAAAAGGAGGGATGTAGAGGTATGGATGTCCCACAAGATGCTTCCTGAAGATCTGAATGAAGGTGTGACACTCTACGAACAAAAGAAAATAGGAATTGAAGTCAATGAAGAATCTCTTGTCCACAGTCTGCCCCAGGACTTATGGAAGGACATAAAGCTCAATGGACAATACAACCGGCAACCAAACTGCCAAATTGTTCATGTAAAATAACATCAGGCATATATAATATCTCCTACTGCTCCACGTATAGAAAAAACCCACAAATCAGTAGCATTACAAGGTTGTTTGGAAGGTTTTATTATCAAGCCCAACAATCTATTCCTTATATTGCCTTTTCCATTGTAATTGACACCTTTATTTTTATTTTGATTACATTGTAATATTGAGTTTGGACATATGTTAATATATATAAGGTTATCTTTTGTATTTTTCTTACTATTGTATTGGTGTAATTGAGATAATATAAATTTTAATACTTTAAACAATGATGCTCTGGAGTTGTATTTGATTGCAAAAAAAAAGGTTGCATTTTCTATAACCAAAATCTTTAAAAGCGTTGCATTTGATGTAAAAAATGGTTGCATTTGAGTGAAACAAAAGTTGATTTTAGTGTAGCAAAGGTTGCATTTCACACATCAAAGGTTGCATTTAAAAGTAAAAAAGTTGCACTAGCTAGTAAAAAAGGTTGCATTTGAATACTAAATGCAACATTTTCAAAAAAAGTTGCATTATCTAACAAAAAAGTTGCATTAGGTTTAATGTAACTTCGCCTAATGCAGCTTTTGTGAAAATGTTGCATTAGGCCTAATGTAACCTTTATAAGGCCTAATGTAACACTTTACTAGAGTTGCATTAGCTTCATTTTCTAGTAGTGCTTGTGGGGTGGGTGTTGATGGTGGCGGTGGCGGTGGTGAGAAGGGGGAGGAGGTGGCGGTGGTGGTGGTGCTATAGAGAGAGAGAAGAGAGAGAGTTGATCTGGGTTCTTGATCTGCTTTGAGAGAGATGATCTGGGTTTGTTATAATAACTCATAAAAATGACCAAAATACCCCTGCGCAAAAGGACAAAATAGGCTGGTTGCAACAGTCAAAAAGGGGGGTTTTTGAAATTTGGACTAAAAGGGCAACAAAATGCAAACCTCAGGGACCCAGATTTAAAAATTTTGGATTTTGGACTAAAGTGGTAAAAGTGAGCAAACCTTAGGGACCATTTTGGCTATTAACTCCTAAATATTTTATGGCATAATGTAGATTTTTGTAGGATCGTGTTTCGGGACCGAAACCGTGATTATCATGTTTATGTTCATAGACGGGAAGATTAGAGACGGATGAAATACTTACTTGTATAGATTTGATAACATAACAATACAAGCCGGCCCGATTAACAAGCTAACCGAACCTTACCAAAGGAGTACACATCCAGGGAGAGACCAAGTGGTGATCTCTCCCTGTGAGGTCTCAAACCTCCTAAAGCTTCCAATGTTTACAATGACAAAGGGTTGTTATTTGTAGTCACACCCCTTTGTCTTTCAAACACACACACGGTTAAACCAATAACCCTCTCATTTGACCACTTCAAACGAGCGGGTCTGTACACGTTCGTTAGACCGTTTCACTAACTATTACAAATTCAGCATAAAATAAATCTAATCTATTCGAACAGCAACGAACACAAAATCTGCATCAACAAATTCCCCCTTGTTCGTTGCTGTCGAATGCTGAAAATGCAACAACAATCGATCTTTAGTCAAGTATTTATCTTCTCTGTGTTGACAAATTCCCCCTTGACCGATGATCCAGGTAAGTAGTATCTTGACGCTCCTTATATAATAGTTCCCCCTCAAAGTACGCGTATCCGTGTTGGGTGTTGTGCAATTTCCTAACAAGGCTCAATTGACCGATCTTTCGCTGATCTTCTAATACTCCAACAGGCATTTGATAAGGGTTCCATTCTTTAAAAAACTGCATCATGTCTTGTTCTTTCATAAGACAAACTCTACCACCTGTGATTGCGTTTAGAAATTGACGGGTGGTCCGTAGGACAACCCTTAAATGAGCTAAATACGTGCATATCTCATATTTTACCCGGTTATGTATCGTGAATGTGATAACTACGAGTGTTTGTGGATTTGCAGGTAAAACGCATAATACGGCAAAGTTAGAGAGCGTAGTGATGAAACAGGAGCCGTTCGGGTTGAGAGATAGCTTAAATGTGAAAAAAATGTGAAACAATGAGATTCAAGAGGCTGGCCGATTGAACAAAAGTCAAGGAGAATAATTATCATCATCAATCACGTGATCTTGGAAACATAGGAGGTCACAAAGTAAACATCTAATCATCATATCACATGACATCTCATGAATATTCACGTGAAGGAGGCAACATTATTATTCTTCATATTTGATACACACATACATTGAAAGTGGGCCGAGATTATGAGAAGGGAACTCATGTGAGGATGGGTTTTGTTTTTTGCGACACCAATATTAATCATCATCAACATGGGCTGACATGAAGGACTTTTGGGATTTATGTGATTGGGCCGATAACGAGGCAGATGGGCGGCACTTATTATCACGTTGACAGGACCTAACCGACATCATCATTGGGTTTTTCTTTTGAAGTCACGTGGACTTCTGTTTCAGTATTTTGGGCCGCCATTTATGATACAAACATTGTAAGTCAACAAATCAAATATATTATATTTGATAGTGGGGCGGCACATGTGAAGAGGCAAACATTAACAACACGTGAAAGACTTGAGGTGTGGACAAGGATTGGCGGCTCATGTGGGCTTCCCTAGTGGGCCGCACATGATTGTTTTGAGGGGCAGCTGACTTCTTTGGAGGGTGATTCAAAGTCAACAACAGTAATCAACATCAAATCATCATCTTCAACGTGCATACATTAGAGGGAACAAAAGAGAGTGGAGTCAATTGTTTTAATCATTATTATTAAACCTTGGACATCTTGGCAATCATCACGTGAACAGAAAACACGTGGGGGTCTCTTGGGCGGCACATGCAGAAGGTAAAGACAACAATGATCATCATCATTTGACTTCTTGGGTCGGCACACGTGACATTGAGGCACAAAGCAAAACCATCAGGCGGTCGCCGTAAATTACGGTTCCACCGTAATTTACGGTGGACCCGATTTTGGCAAAGTTCCCACCGTAAATCAGTCGATTCGTACCGTAACATTTTCAAGATTACCGTAATTTACGGTCTGACCGTAAATTACGGTGGACATGACGAGGAAAATTGTAACCGCTCATTAAAATCGGTTTTATTGTGTCTTTTGGGATGTTCTCATCATTGTCGGTTTTGGGAGCATCCTAGGGGCGAATTGGCTGGTTTTTGCTTGGTTTTGGACAATCTCTAACATTCGGTTTGTGTTTTTGATCCGTATGAACACTAATATCTTTGTTATGATGTTGATTCGAGCCATGTGTGGCTAAACACTTTATGATTGTCCTAGATTGAAGGTTTGTTTGAGACATTTGTATTTGAATTCCTAATTTCTAGAATAGCAATCCTTATCATTTTGGTTGGTTTGTTATGGTGTGTGATTGTTTGTTAGTAACTTGTTAATTCTTATGATTTTTTAGTTTGAAACCATACGTTCTTGGTGCCGTTGGCAATCGAGATATCATGGGTAGAATTAGGATTGGGTAAGGGTTGGTTGATCATCGGGTAACAACCTCACGTTCTAGGAATCTGAGTACTTAGTTCCCTTTCATCACTGCAAGTAATCACACATGAGCTATGTCTATGTAGTTATTTCTAGTGGAATGATAATATGAATGTCGATACAAACCGGAAATCTAGGATGGTCATTTGTCTCTAATTTGCTTACAACCAAACTTTTCTCTTGCAATTTACTTAGTTAATTTAGTCTAAAACCAATTCACTCACATAAACTCTTGAATTTCATTTCTCTTGCAATTAGATTAATTTAGTTAAAACTTAGATAACTTTGAAATAACACATTTTCCACAAACTCCCTGTGTTCGATACCCACTTGCCACTATCTATATAGTTGTGTTATTGGGATTAAATTTGCGTGACCACGACAATCACGTCAAATTTTGGCGCCGTTGCCGGGGAGTAGTGCGCAACGTGTGTTATTTTCTTTCTTTCTTTCTTTTTTAAGTTTGTTATTTTTCCGGTTTACGCCGGGTGTGTTAGTGTGCAGGTATTGACAGGTGCATGCGTACTAGGAGCTCTCACAAGCTATCACCTTTGGCATTTGATCCGGAAATTGAGCGAACGTTAAGAGGAAACATAATTTTGCTAAGAGAGAACAGAATTAGTGGTTCACCAACAACACCAATCACACCAATTCGATACATGGATCCACCACAACCACCACCCACTACGGGTGAACCTACTTCACCATTCATACCAACATCCACTCAACCTTCACCAAATACCACCATGCCTAGTTCTACTACCGAATTTACTTCACCATTTGATATTCCATCACCCAATACTACATTACCTACCACTACTCAAACTGAACCTACCATTACCTTTAGCCCTGCTTCTACAATTCCACCACTCACCCATTTCTTCCCAGCTTCAGGTCAATCATCATCCACCTATACATTACCACAAGGCTCAACTGTTGTTCATGCTACTTCATCATTTGGAGCACCAAACCAGTCAGGTTTTCAATACTCATCTATTCCATTTGGGCCATCATCGGGGGGTATAGAAGGAGATGGATATGAAGAAGGATATGAAGATTTCGAGGGTTATGAGGAAGAGGGTTATGCTTATGTGGGTAGTGGAGATCAAGGGGAGTTGACTTATGTACCTGGTCAAACGCAAAGAATGTCAAGTGTTGGTGGGATTCCACAACAACAACAACTCATACCACAACACATTAGACCAAGGCCACAAGGGCCACCAATGCAACGCCCTATACCATTGCAACAAGTTAGGCCACAAAATGTTCAACCCCAATTTTCAAGGCCAATTCAACACCCACCGATGCCGCAACAACAATTTCAACAACCATTGGCACCACAAGGGCGTATGCCGAGACCAATGGGTCCTATGCGTCCAAGGGGTCGTGTGGGTGTACCAAGAAGGCATCTTAGAGATCATGCAAGAGGTATTGAAGCGCATTTCAGGCCAGTGATTACTCATAATCCGTCACCGGTAGTTATTCCTCACAATGACCAAGGGAGGACATTCGAAGTTCGAACCAACTCGTTACAAAGTTTTCCAAAGTACAAAGTTCTAGCAACAGAAGAGCCTTATTTTCATTTAGAGGCCTATGACTCGATTTGCAACACTCTTGGGAGTCAAGGTTTTTCGGCCGATGATGTGAAGTTGGTCTTATTTCAATTCTCGTTGGAAGATAAGGCAAAGAAGTGGTTCTACACTTTGCCTTCGGCATCTATTTACACTTGGGGGGAAATGCAACAAACTTTCTTAGACGAATTTTATACCGCCCAAAAGACCAATGATGCTAGGAAAGGGTTGAGAAGTTTCCAACAACAACAAGGCGAAATGTTCCATGAAGCCTTCGAGCGCTTAAACATGATGATTAAAAATTGTCCACACCATGGGATTGAGCTTTGGGAGTTGATGAACGCCTTTCATGAAGGGTTGTGTGCCGAGGATGCACGTGATCTAATGTCCATCACAAATGGGACTTTTGGCACAAATTATGAAGATGAGGATTGGGAGTTCTTGGAACAAATGGCTATTACCTCAAAGAGGAAAGCTCAAGCATCAAGGAGAGCACGACCGGCTGTCACGAGATCGCAAGTTCATGCAGTTGACGATGGTAATGTTCAAACTACTAATCAAATTTATGATGTTTGTGCATTGTGTAATGAAATAGGTCATGCGGCTGAAAATTGCCAAGGAGGTGATGGGCAATATGAAGAGGTGCATGCGGTTCAAGGTCAAGGACAAGGAGGGGGTGGTAGAAATTACAACAACATGAACTCTAATACTTACCACCCCGGGTTGAGGAACCACCCAAATTTTCGGTATGGGAACCCTTCAAATCAAGCAAACCCGAATTTCCAAGGAAACCAAGGATTTCAAAGGCAATATCAAACGGGTCAAAGCTCTTCGGGTGGAAACGAAGTAATGGAGATGTTGAAGGCAATGCAAGTTGAAATGCAACGAATGAATCAACGTGATGAGGTTCGAATGCAAAAGGACGAGGCCCGTGATAAAGCTATTCAAACTTTGACTACTCAAATGGGTCAACTTGCGAGTGAAGTGGCGATTTTGAAGAAAGCAAAAGGCCAACTACCAAGTGATACAGTGCCAAATCCCAAGAACATAAAAAGCATTAACATCAATGTGGTAAGCACCGTTCCAAATAACGAATTTAATGAAAAATTGCTAACTTCTTCGTGTCAAGTGAATGCAGGTTTGGAGAAAGATGCTGAAGTCGAGAATGATAAAGAATATGGAGTGCCAATCGTGCCTATCCGCGTGGGAAAATTAAAAATCCCTCACGCATTGTTGGACTACGGGGCAAGCATGAGTGTGCTACCAAGTGATCTATACGATATTTATGACTTTGGTCCACTTGAAGGTATAGACACCATGGTGAGCTTGGCGGATGGAAGTTGGAGGCGTCCACGGGGAATGGTTAGGAATGTTAAGATTCAGTTGGGAGAATTTGAATACCCGGTGGATTTTCTAGTTTTGGACTATGCTTCTACCAACATGTCATCACAACAAAGGGTGATTTTAGGTCAACCGTTTCTCTATACGGCAAATGCTCAAATTGATTGTAGAGAAGGAATTATTACCATGACCGAAAGGAACCGTAAGTTGTCATTTGATGTTCAGACTAAGATGATTAGTTATGATTTTGTTGTGGCGAAGGATAGCGGGTTTAGTGAAAAGGTGTTACCACGAATGAGAAAAAAGCACCCACCGGACCGTGAAGAAACATATATGGGTGCGAGCAAGAGTGTATTTGATTACCCACCGAGTCAAAACAAGATAGATGCAGTTTGCTCAATGGCACAAGGAAGTGATGGAAGTGGCAGTAACCGATTCTTTGAGCCACCATAAATGGGGGTGGCTCGGTCTGGCTGAAGACTCAAAACTTAGCGCTGCTCGGGAGGCAACCCGGGGTTTTATAGTGATCTTGTTGTTTTTATCTTTCTATGTTTCAGGGCCATGACGACATTCAAGTGTGGGGAAGATGTACGGATATTTGGGTGAAGGTGGTGATAGGAAGTCGGATTATCTACAACATCTGTTGTGGCAAACTTCACCAGGTCAATGTATTTTTTCCTTAGACTTGTCATGTTCTTTAGCTTTGAAATATTGTTAGTTTATTAGTTTGCTTTTGTTTATTAAAAAATATAAAAATGAAAAATACAAAAAGAAATTTGGGGTTTGAGAATTTAAGCAAAGGTTGATGTTGTGGGTTAAAAGCGATCATTCCCTCAAAGCCATACATTGGGACAATGTATCCCAAGTGTGGGGATGGGGGAAATTTTTGATAGTTTAAAAAAAAAATTTGTAAATCCGAGCAAAATTGTCAAAATTTGAAAACTTGATATTGTGCCATTTGACACACCGACACCCATTCCTAGTCTTTTCTTGGTGAGGATTTGAGCCACACATGATTGTTATAGATATTTCTTTGTTTTGAGTGGCGGTGTGTGTATTGTGTTAATAGAACTTGTGTGTGAATACTTGTTAAATCCTAGAATTAGCATGCTTTTGAAAATGATAGGAGGACTTTTAGGAAGCCTCGTCTAGATGTGTGAGAGTGCGGGATTGGTGGGTTGGACCTCATACGTTACATATATGAGCTTGGTATTGTGAGGGGTGGGGGTTTGGTCATTAGAAAGCCATGTTGAGCCTTAGACCATTCGATTGTGACCCGAGCCTACTTCCTACAAAAATTTTACCTTTTGAGATGACCCGGTTTAGGAGATTTAGTATGTAGTATTGTTGTTCTTGTATATATTGTTGAGTTTGATGTGTTATTAAAAAAAAAAGAAAAAAGAAAAGAAAAGAAAAAAAAAAGAGAAAAATATGAGAAAAATACAAAAAAAAATATATATTTAGTTGCAATAGTAGTTGAGAATGTTGAAGAAGTTGTGTATATATTTGATGTTTGTTTTGTTTTGTAGTAGAAATAAAAACCGGGTCAAATCAATTAGCTCTCGCATATATATTTTCCCATTTTCCTACCTTTGCACCTAGCCCCGTTACAACCCGTAAGTCCTTTTTGATTCATAAGCATGCTAGATATTTGATAGGAGGAGACTTGATTTTTATACAAGCTTATTGTCGCACAAACACACACACGCATTGAGTGGTTTAGCATTCTGTGCTAATATTTCTTGTCACCGAGAGTTTTCGTGAGGGGTGTGTCTTGTGGTATGATTGAAAGTTAGTAAAAGGACGATACATTTTAGCTTGGTTTGCATGTTGATCGCTTGTGGTTTTGAAATAGTTTTTGAATTGGTTGCTTGGGACAAGCAACGGGTAAGTGTGGGGATGTGACGGGTGGTCCGTAGGACAACCCTTAAATGAGCTAAATACGTGCATATCTCATATTTTACCCGGTTATGTATCGTGAATGTGATAACTACGAGTGTTTGTGGATTTGCAGGTAAAACGCATAATACGGCAAAGTTAGAGAGCGTAGTGATGAAACAGGAGCCGTTCGGGTTGAGAGATAGCTTAAATGTGAAACAATGAGATTCAAGAGGCTGGCCGATTGAACAAAAGTCAAGGAGAATAATTATCATCATCAATCACGTGATCTTGGCAACATAGGAGGTCACAAAGTCAACATCTAATCATCATATCACATGACATCTCATGAATATTCACGTGAAGGAGGCAACATTATTATTCTTCATATTTGATACACACATACATTGAAAGTGGGCCGAGATTATGAGAAGGGAACTCATGTGAGGATGGGTTTTGTTTTTTGCGACACCAATATTAATCATCATCAACATGGGCTGACATGAAGGACTTTTGGGATTTATGTGATTGGGCCGATAACGAGGCAGATGGGCGGCACTTATTATCACGTTGACAGGACCTAGCCGACATCATCATTGGGTTTTTCTTTTGAAGTCACGTGGACTTCTGTTTCAGTATTTTGGGCCGCCATTTATGATACAAACATTGTAAGTCAACAAATCAAATATATTATATTTGATAGTGGGGCGGCACATGTGAAGAGGCAAACATTAACAACACGTGAAAGACTTGAGGTGTGGACAAGGATTGGCGGCTCATGTGGGCTTCCCTAGTGGGCCGCACATGATTGTTTTGAGGGGCAACTGACTTCTTTGGAGGGTGATTCAAAGTCAACAACAGTAATCAACATCAAATCATCATCTTCAACGTGCATACATTAGAGGGAACAAAAGAGAGTGGAGTCAATTGTTTTAATCATTATTATTAAACCTTGGACATCTTGGCAATCATCACGTGAACAGAAAACAAGTGGGGGTCTCTTGGGCGGCACATGCAGAAGGTAAAGACAACAATGATCATCATCATTTGACTTCTTGGGGCGGCACACGTGACATTGAGGCACAAAGCAAAACCATCAGGCGGTCGCCGTAAATTACGGTTCCACCGTAATTTACGGTGGACCTGATTTTGGCAAAGTTCCCACCGTAAATCAGTCGATTCGTACCGTAACATTTTCAAGATTACCGTAATTTACGGTCTGACCGTAAATTACGGTGGACATGACGAGGAAAATTGTAACCGCTCATTAAAATCGGTTTTATTGTGTCTTTTGGGATGTTCTCATCATTGTCGATTTTGGGAGCATCCTAGGGGCGAATTGGCTGGTTTTTGCTTGGTTTTGGACAATCTCTAACATTCGGTTTGTGTTTTTGATCCGTATGAACACTAATATCTTTGTTATGATGTTGATTCGAGCCATGTGTGGCTAAACACTTTATGATTTTCCTAGATTGTAGGTTTGTTTGAGACATTTGTATTTGAATTCCTAATTTCTAGAATAGCAATCCTTATCTTTTTGGTTGGTTTGTTATGGTGTGTGATTGTTTGTTAGTAACTTGTTAATTCTTATGATTTTCTAGTTTGAAACCATACGTTCTTGGTGCCGTTGGCAATCGAGATATCATGGGTAGAATTAGGATTGGGTAAGGGTTGATTGATCATCGGGTAACAACCTCACGTTCTAGGAATCTGAGTACTTAGTTCCCTTTCATCACTGCAAGTAATCACACATGAGCTATGTCTATGTAGTTCTTTCTAGTGGAATGATAATATGAATGTCGATACAAACCGGAAATCTAGGATGGTCATTTGTCTCTAATTTGCTTACAACCAAACTTTTCTCTTGCAATTTACTTAGTTAATTTAGTCTAAAACCAATTCACTCACATAAACTCTTGAATTTCATTTCTCTTGCAATTAGATTAATTTAGTTAAAACTTAGATAAACTTTGAAATAACACATTTTCCACAAACTCCCTGTGTTCGATACCCACTTGCCACTATCTATATAGTTGTGTTATTGGGATTAAATTTGCGTGACCACGACAATCACGTCAGAAATTTACCAAAGAAATTCAACATAAGAAAATTTTTGTTCCTCAATTTCTTTGGTAAGATCTCTAAACCTTAACAGATACCCTCCACTTTAAAGAAACTGCCGTCAATTTCACAGAACAAATTCTCTCCACTGAGAAGAATTTATCTTCAAATGTTCACCAGTTCCCTTCACTTAGCGGAACTATCGTCAATCTTCACTAAATGTTCTCGGTTTTTCGAAAAATCACGAAAACGACTTTCTTCTTTGCATAATCTAGTTGAATAAAAACGTCCCCTGGCACACCGTAGGATCCGACTTGTATCCCTCCAAAGACTTTGTGACCTCGTTAGGACTGGTATTGACATTCCAGGTTCATTCATTTGTTACCAAATGCGAGAATATGACAATAAACAAAATGCTTTCTTCTTTGCATATTCTAGTTGATAAAGAAATTTCCCCTAGCACCCCGTAGGATCCGACTTGTATCCCTCCAAAGACTTTATGAACTCGTTAGGACCGGTATTGACATTCCAGGTTCATACGTTCGTTTCCAAATGCGAGAATATGACAATAAACAAAATGTTTCGAACATTTTCGAATAACCGATAACAATCATAAACATTGACATGCGGAAGTAAACATACCGTTCTTGTTTTTTGGCCCATAGTAGTCAAGTTACCAAATTTGACGTTTGCATCGGTAACCGTGACTACCCCACATTTAAAAAATATCATCATCCGTTTCATCAAACATCATCATCCCGCGCGCTCCCGAACTCGTACAAAATTTGACGTTGACATTTAGAAGCACGGTTCAACTAAACTTCGCGAACACCCGACCCCACTTTGCAACTCACAAAAAAATTGTTCACGAATCAACTTGTGAAAAATAGTGTTTCATGAGATAGATGCCCAATGGATCATTTAATGTCTTTCGCAAATCAATGTTTCCAATCAAGCAAGTCTACTGATGCGTGTGAAGTGTTATATATATTAGGTGTATATTTTAAGCCCCTTTAACACTTATTTTTAGCCAAGTTTTAAATTTATAAAACACGATATTTCACTAACACTAAACACACATATGGGCAAGTGCACCCATCGTGAGCGTAGTATAGTGTTGGTAAGATACCGAGGTCGTCCAAGGACACAAGAGCTTTTAGTACCGGTTAATCCTCAACGTCTAATCAAAATAAAAAGTTAGAAAAATGTTTTAAACTAAGAAAAATAAAAACTAACTAAAATGCTGAAAATAAAAATAAAAATAAAAACAGATAGACAAGATGAATCACTTGGTTCCGACTCGTATCTAGTGTAAACTTTGATTATTTACGCACTTTTGCACATAATTAAGAGATTATCTTAGTTATTGTAGTAGGCCCCTCTTTTGAAGGTGACGTTACCCTCACCCTAGTAGTTTGAGTCAGCAAGGATACAATCCTAAAAGGGTGGATTATTGGAAGATAATGAATTAAGTTATTAATTTAATATTATGGTAGGCCCCTCTTTTGGAGGTGACGTTACCCTCGACTAAGTAGTCCGAGTTAGCAGGGATACAGTCCTAAATAGCCGGGTTATAGTATTAATAGTGGTTAACTTATGAGGGGATCAAAGAGTTTGGACCCCCGCCATCCAATACCGTGAAGTATTGAAGGAGGTCCTACTAAATTTGACCCAGGTCCATTGCAGGACCTCTAAACGCTGAACAATGGCAAGACCTTTACCAAACCGTTCCCTTAACCCCTGACCAGGTAGCCAACATACCTCCATATAGACCGTGGAGATATGAATGGTGAAAATCTTTTATTTTATATAGACAGTAAAATAATGCCAAGACACCACGGACAAACGATAAGGAAAGATCACCTTCAACATAAGTAACTAGTTATTAAAGTCATTAATACAAAACCAAATAAAAAGTGCAAAAGATTAGAAATAAAAAGTATTACACTAGACACTTTGTCTTCACCAAGTGATGTAAGAGACTTAAGCAAACATGGGCTTGATTGTCAAGAACTCTTACGATCAATCTTGGATCCCGAGACGACTCACACACTCTGTGATGGACAATGGATGATGGTGGTGGATGATGGTGTTATGGTGGTGGTGGGTGGTGGGTGAAGTGTGAGAGAGGTGGTGTGCCAAGGGATGGTTTGAGCTTGAGCCAAGCACTTCTATTTATAGGCTGAACAGAAGCTCGGGCACGGCCCCGTGTCCAGTGGGCACGGCCCCGTGTCCACATCCTCTCTTTCTTCATTAAATGCAGCTTTGTCTTATTAGTTGACCACGCCCCCGTGTCCGCTAAGCACGACCCCGTGTGCAGAAGAATCTTTGTACTATGAAGATTTGCCTGGATTGTGCGAATCTTATAGTTGACCACGGCCCCGTGTCCGCTGAGCACGGCCCTGTGGTGGGCAATAGAAGCTTCTACCACTTTGTCTTTTCTGCTGACACTTGGGCACGCCCCCGTGTTGGCTGAGCACGGGGCGTGTTCAGGCCTCTAATCTCTTGTTTTGCTTGGGAAGATGCTGTTGTGGGGTCGGGCACGTCATGTCTTGCTCCTTTTCTTGTATTTATGTTAGATTTTGGTGTCTTTTTGCTTCTTTTGTTAATTTGAGCTCATTTAATCCTGAAAATACAAAAGGAAGACAAAAGCACACTTTTTCCAACATTAGTACTAAAAAGGGTTAGTTTTATGCCTCATTTGATGAAATTTTATATGTTAATATTTGAACACATAAAATACCCCCACACTTGAATCTTTACACTCCCAAATGGAATGGGTAGAAAAGAAGGTTTTGGGCTTGTCGTAGAGTGTCGGGATTTCCAAGATTCTTTATTTAATTTTATTTTTATTTATTTACAATCCTATTCGTCATGATTTTTTAAAAACTTTTCATAAGATAAATTACTTATTAGGGCATAACATGCCTTTGTAAAATTCTATTTATATACAAGTTCACATACCTCACGGGGATCACTCAACACTCGGCCGAAAATGTATTTTTGTGGATCACTCGAGAGCGGCATTGAACTTACTCCTACCATAGGCTTGCTAAGCAATCAATCCTCCTCCTTTTTAACTTATATACCTTTGTAAATATCAAGAGGACTTTGTGGGTTAAGGGTTAGGCTTGGGTTAAAGGTAGGTGGTTGGGTTGGTGGTTAGTGGTTAGTAGAAAAAGGGCGAAAAGCGTAACAAGTGTCGGTTTTCGTAAGACTTTCTATTTTCATAACTTTTATTTTGATGAAGCTATTTATTCAAACAAAGTTATTTTTTTTTTGATGAACTTGTTTGTTTATTTTCTTTTGCTTCATCATCTTCAAAATAATTTTTTTTTGAAAAGTCATATGAAGAACCGAACTTGTTACTAAACCAAAGGGTTAAAAATGAAAAAAAGTTTTGGTGGGTAAAAAGGGTTTTTGGATTGGGTTATGAAATGAAAAGGTTTAGGCTCAAAGGGGCTAACTAGGGGGATTTTGGGTAGGTGGTAAAAAAAAGAAAAATAATGGTGTAGAAATAAAAAAGTTAGTCCTAATGCCTCCATCATTTACTTACTCGGGTTTAAGTTGGTAAGGATTGGGAATGTATCGTCATGGCAAGTTCTAGAGTCGTAAGAACCAAGCGGCTATTCACACAAGAAATGAAAAATGAGCATTTAGTCAAATGATATGTAAGTGTATGCTCAATAAAGGCTCAAAACTCACTTTTGTGGGAATGGGTTTTTTATGTGATCAAGTATATATAATCAAATTTTAACTAAGCTTGTCATGCCTTTTCATAATTTTCTTATGTTGGTTCTTTTTATCACGACGCTATCGGTTGTAAATTCGTAAAAATATAACCTTTTTAAGAACTTGAATTTCCCGAGTTAAACATAGACAAGTAAAAAAATGAAAAATTTTTGAAAAAATTTGGGGTGATTAGCGGTTCCAATAGAGTTTTGTGTAAGGCTTGTGTTTAGGACTTGCGAGATTCAAGGTTTTAGTATCCCCCCCACACTTAAATTACACATTGTCCTCAATGTGTCCCAAAAATAAGTTTTTAGGTTGATTGAATGTGTAAAAAGGTGTAAAAAGCAAAAATTTTGTGTTACTGGCTACCTGGGCACGACCCCGTGTTGAGTGAACACGACCCCGTGTTCAGGTGCCAGTAACGAAAACTTACAGAAGGTGAACACGGGGGCGTGTTGGCTGGACACGACCCCGTGTCTATCAAGGTCTGCAGAAATAAAACAATCAGCAGGTTCCAGGGGAGTGGGCACGGGGGCGTGTCTGGTGGACACGACCCCGTGTGGACAGTCTGCAAAGTTGAAAAACAGGTTTCTTTCGTCTGTTTTCCTGTCCCGGCTTTAGTAGTACTAATGTTTAGCACTCTAAGCCTCGTTTGTACCTGTTTAATCAATGAACACTCCACCAAAACATAGCAAACATCCTACTTTTACCAATATCCAACATCCATGTCAAAGTTAAAAGAAAAATAAATGCAGAAAATAAAAGAAGTTGGGGAAAGTAAATTGTTCGACACTTTGGCACGCAGGCCATCAATTGTTCAAGAGTGAAAAAGGGTTAACCTGGGAAGTCATCAACCAACCGCTTCCTCCTCTGCTCCTCTCGCCTACTCCATAGCATCGTCGTCATCATCATCGTCATCATCCCCTCCATGGCGTGCGATGTGGTCTCGTATATATCCAACATCGTCTTGGATCTCGGATAGGTTTCTTTCGATAGCTCCGACCTGGTGGTAGGTGTTGCTCGCCATGTTGTAAGTGTTCCTGGTGCACATGAGGTTTTCCTACAAATAATCATGCAAACTTTGAAAGTTAGGAAAACCGCCTCCCGAGGAGGATGATTGGCCCGGATCACCGAGGGGTTGGTATTGGTACTGATGATGTTGCGGAGCTTGGAGGACAAGCGCTTCTTACGGGTTCCATGCATGACCTTGCATCCTTTGAAAGGTTACCGTCCCGTCTTCTGCCTCATAAATCAGGTTCATTGAGCGGCATATGTGAATATCTACCGTACCCGACCATGGGCTCCTCTCAAATGAACTAGGTATGTGGGCGAAGTGCTTGAAGAGACGGTACACCCATCCCCCAAAGAAAATAGGAGCCAGTGCACTAGCAAGGCGGTTGTGATGCATGTTTCGGAGCATGAGGAACGGAACATTGAGCGGCCTGCGGTTGTGGATGCAGTGGAGGACAACCAAATCTCTTAACCCAACGACGCCACTACTTTCATGCCTTTGGCTAAGAGAGTAGCCGAGGAGCCTATGAATGTATCTGTATAGCGGATCCCTCAACTTCGTACTGTTAGTGCTGCTCGGATTGTAGTACCCCTCTCCAATCTGAGCCCACATGGCTTGGCGTTCGTTCTCACCTACCTCTCTCATCCCTCCAGTATTTTCTTCGTTTCCCGCATCCTCTTCCGCATACAACCCGATAATTGCTCCAAACTGAGCCATAGAGATCGAATATTTCGTTCCGCCACATCGGAATGCTACCCCGTCATTGTCGAACGGGTCGCACCTCGAGTTGAATGTGAAGGTGCTATAGAACTCCAAAGTGCATTCGTGGACGGAACGGAGCCGAGTTGTTAGAGCGACTCTGAGTGGTCCCGTGACAATGTTGTTGAAACGGTCAATTTGATTCACCAAGGTTAGCAAGTCCGTGCACGCTTGCCTCGGGTATTCCTCCGGCCTTGTTTGAAGAATCTCGTATCGAGCTCTTGCATCAAGCTCATTGGCGTTAAATCTTGTGAACTTTCTGGCCATCTGCAAGAATACACAAAAAGTTAGCACGAAACAGAAATATTTTCGGAAAAAACTGCAAACAGTTGTCTGGACACGACCCCGTGTCCAGGCGTCTGTTACTCAAAAATTTCATTTTTCGCTCCGGTTTCGAAAACTTGAAAATTTTTTGGTCCAATAGGTGCGGTTTCCCCCGAAAATAAAACCCTAAGCACCGTTTTTCCCAAAATATCCCGTTTACCCTATCAATTTTATCTTTTTCGGTTCAAGAACAAGGGTTTGGGGTTTTTGTGAGAAATTGGGTGAATCTATGAACAATACAAGTGTATTTACTTCCCTTAACACTAATCTAACTAAATGTAGACAGATCTAAACAAAAATTTGAGGTTCGATCCGGATGAACTTCAAGAACCCTAGATTTTTCCCCAAACTTTTGGTGTTTTAACTACATGCAAGTAACTAATCTAACTACTAAAAGTGATAGAATCATACTGTAACACCCCGAAAACGGGTTTGGTAATCAAACCACGTTATTACTAAAAGACGGGTAATTTACCTTTAGTGGTAAAAGAAACCCGGTGAATATTAGGATTCTTAAATAAACAAGAATTTGCTAACTAGGGATTTTAACCTAGTTAGCTAATAGTTTAGAAATAACTTATAATAGGGTTAAAATTAACCAAAGTTATTATAGAAACTAAAGTGGAGGGACCTAAGTTGTTAAAATTGAAACCAAAATTGATAAAACAAATAAAAAAATAAACCAAACACCCCAAAATGGGAGTCTGGTCGATCAGAAGAAAGACAGGGGCGATCCCCATGCTCCAAACCCTAGAAAACTCACAAAAACTCTCAATTGGAGGTGCAAATCTGGTCCAAAACGAAATCCGAGCTTAGAATCGTGATCCTCATCGCAAGGAGGTTTTAAGGTATGTAAAATTTGATGTTAATTCTCTACTTGAAATTCTCATGAATTTAGGGTATTCGAAATTTGTTGATGCATGCTTGTTATATGGATGAAATATGAACCTTGTAGTGTTTAGGAGTAAACCCTAGACAAGATATGTTGAAATCGTGCCTAATTTTAGTAAAAACAAAATCCATGAACACCATTGAAGGTGATTGTTGTTAGGGTTTTTGATTGCTAAAATGGTGTTATGATGTCAAGAACTTGCTTAAATTGAAAGCTGAATTCAAACGACTCTTGATCAGAATTTACAGCCGACTTGTATCGGCTGTAACCTGGACAAAACGTGATAAAAACATGTGTTTCTTGAGTCTAAAATGTAATTCCATGAAATATCTTTAAAACCCCACTGAAATCGCATTTTTTCGACGAGAATTGAGCGTTTTATGAATTTTTCCGTATCAAAGGTTCAAGCTGCGTTTTCTGGCAGAATTTGCAGCCCATTACGAATGTCATAACTCAATTTAGGAATTGAGTTATGGTCTAAAATTCTTACTGTAGAAATTTTTAAGTGATTAAAAGAATCTCCAATTGGAATTTCGTCAATCGGATAAACGAAGAATTTTAAATGAATTTTTCCGTAAGCTGCAGTCAGAAGTGACGAATCTGATTGCAGCTTAGTAAATGAATTTTTATGAATTTTTGGTAAAGAGTTAGATTTTGAAATTTTAACACAAGGCCTAACCCTCTGAGATGTACGCCATATAAAAAAATCATAATTTTTGAAGACATGTAAACAGGTTAAACAAGTCACAAAAAACAGCCCATTTTCAGTGATATGAAATGCCTAAATGAAATCGCGGCCTACTAGTTAGTATGTGAAATTTGATTTCGTTAAGAGTTCGGATGAAATATGCCTAAGTGAGTTCATTGAACCAAATGTGCATTTGAATATGTTGATAAGTCAATTGACTTTTAAAAAGTCAAACTGACCAATGATTAGATCGAATGACAATTTTGATATGGACGAATGATAAATTCGACATAAAACCCGTAGGATGGAATAGTCGTAAATGATTATGACCAAACTAATCGTCTTACGAATTATGATGATAGTTTGACGCTTGACAAGCTAGGTGGAGGCTTGGAAAGGAAACGGGTCAAACGAAGCAAATAAGAAGTAAAAGCATGTTTCGGACGCAAGGTAAGTAAAACTTACACCTACTTGTAGTATACGTGTTTATTTTATAGGCGATAAATATAACAAAGGATTTGGTTCGAATTATGAGTTCCAACATGAAACGAATTGGGTTGGAACGAATAGAAACATTTTAAACCATGATTAATGGTGAAAAAGGCAAAATGGTAAACTAGTCATGAATTGGTTAATAGTTTAAGAGTTTTCTTAAAGTTACCTTATAGCGTAACTAGTAATGGAAAATGGGTAAAAATGGAAATTTAGTCAAGTATTGACTAAAGTAAAATAAGTTTCAAAGGACACCCATAGCATAAGCCGAATGGGTTAAAAATATAGGAAATTGACTTTAGAAAGAAAGGGATCTAGTGAGAAAATCCGAAATGGTTCGGATGTGTGATTTGTAAATAAAAACCATGTTTTTGTTACATATGAAAATGTTGGGTTATATATAGATCGAACGGGTCAAATGGTGGGAATAACGTCATTTGACAAAATCAACTAATGTGGTGGTCAAGTCATGTGTTACAGGAGCGAATAGTAATTTGGATAATTGCGTCGCCATAGAATATCGGTAATAAAATCAAGGTGTTGAAACGGGTCACTAGGTTGACTCGAGCCAGGTACGTATAAATACGATTGTGGTTAAACATACATTTTTTTGGGTCAATTGTAGCAAATGCCCTTCGTCGTAAATGAGGGGCTAAAGTTGACTAAAATGCCCTTGTTGGGTAAACCGGGCAAACGACCTTTAAAGGTTATTGGAAATAAGTGTTTTGGTAGATTAAATCCTTAAGATAAGTATAAAAGGGATGTATGGGACCTTAGTGCATAAATACCCTTAACGGGTCAAAATAAGCATACAAACGAAAACGGGTTTAATTTGTGTAATAAACCGGGGATTATAATCTAGTATGGTAAATAACATTAAGTTGATGAAGTATATGAGATATAAAGGTCAAATACACAAGTTTGATGATGAAATCACGAACGGGTCAAAAGTTGGCAAAAAGGGTAATAAGCCAAAGACTTAAAAGTCTGAAATTTTGTTAAACCGGATGTTAGATTTTAACTCCATATTTGTTTCCTTTCGATGGTGGGAATGGTCCCATAAAGTCGAGTCCCCACACATTAAAAATTTCACAAACAAGAATGCCATTTTGTGGCATCTCGTTTTTGGAAGAAATATTACCTGTTCTTTGGCAAGCATCACATGTCTTGACAAGACTTTGGGCGTCTTTGTAAATGGTTGGCCAATAAAATCCTGAATCAAATACCTTTCGTGCGGTACTAGCGGCACCATGATGCCCTCCGTATGGACCTTCATGACAATGGCGGAGAATTCTTCGTGATTCGCTACCATGTACGCATCGTCGGACGAGTTGGTCGGCACACATTTTGAAAAGATATGGATCTTCCCAAAAATAGTGTTTCACATTGGCAAAGAATTTTTTTCTTTGATAATGTGACCATCCTCTTGTGACTATACCGCTAGCTAGGTAGTTAGCATAGTCGGCGTACCATGGCTCTTCCTTATATTCCACCATTTCCAGGGACTCTGTTGGAAATTTTTCGTTGATTTGCTCGTCCCTGGTTGCCTCCAAAGCTGGGTCTTCTAAGCGCGGAAGATGATCTGCTGCGGTATTTTATGCTCCTCTTTTGTCTCTGATTTCAATGTCGAATTCTTGGAGGAGTAGAATCCACCTAATCAAACGTGGTTTTGCGTCCTGCTTCTTGAAGAGATATCGAATGGCTGCATGATCCGTATAGACTATAGTTTTAGAAAGAACAAGATAAGAACGAAATTTATCAAAAGCAAATACCACAGCTAGTAATTCTTTTTCAGTTGTTGTGTAGTTTTCTTGTGCATCATTAAGTGTTTTACTAGCATAATAAATTGGGTGGAAATGCTTTTCTTTTCTTTGTCCTAAGACAGCTCCAACTGCAAAGTCACTAGCATCACACATGATTTCGAAAGGAAATTTCCAATCAGGCGCTATCATGATAGGTGTGTTGACTAACATTTTCTTTAAGGTTAGAAATGCTTGATTGCAATCCTTGTTAAAGATGAAAGGGGCATCTTTTTCAAGTAATTTTGTTAGGGGTCTCGAGATTTTTGAAAAGTCTTTGATAAATCGTCTATAGAATCCGGCATGCCCTAGGAAACTTCTGATAGCTCTCACGGAGGATGGAGGTGGTAATCTAGAAATGGTATCTATTTTGGCTCGATCCACCTCCATTCCTTCGCTTGAGATCTTATGACCGAGTACTATTCCCTCTGTCACCATGAAATGGCATTTTTCCCAATTAAGGGCGAGGTTAGTTTCCTCACATCGGGATAGCATTCGTTCAAGGTTATCGAGGCATTGGTCGTATGAATCCCCAAAGATAGAAAAGTCGTCCATGAAGACTTCCATTGTCTTTTCTATCATGTCATGGAAGATGGCTACCATGCAACGTTGGAATGTTGTTGGGGCATTACATAGACCAAACGACATGCGTCGATAAGTAAAAGTTCCATAGGGACATGTGAAAGTTGTCTTTTCCTGGTCTTCGGGTGCTATCGGGATTTGAAAGTAACCTGAAAAGCCATCCAAGAAACAGTAAAATTTATGACCGGATAATCTTTCTAACATTTGATCAATGAAGGGTGTTAGGATCGGAGGCTCTCATGATAGTGTTTGTTTGTTTGAAATGAATGATCAATGAATATGAAAACATGTAAGGTGCAGCGGAAATGAAAACAAACTTTGTAAACACAATCAAAGGAGAAAATAGTTTGATAAACAATTGCTTCACATAGAGTCAAAAAGATTACAAATCAAAGCAAAAGATTACAGTCATGCTTACAAACTATACTCCCCCTCAGCCTGATGCCCTAAGGTTGGTTGCACACAAGATGAAAGGATTAGACATGAGGAGAAGAACCCACTTAGTCAATCAAATGTAACAGTACAGGGTACTGTTACATTTATAGGCAAACCAAACCCCTGAGGTATCTCAGCTGACGTCACCATGAAAGTGACATCTAACAACCTAACAACCTGTAGACACTGTCCTTATACCAACTACTGATGTCTAACAACTGATTGTAAATAAAATACAAAACATGAGAAAACAACTGCTTCACGTTCCACTGTTGTAGCCTAAGCACTGATGCTCAACAACAACATCAGTGCTTTCTTCAAAGGTGATCAGTCCTTGAATGAACAGTGTTTGTGTCTTCAGCAGCACTTAAAACACAGCAGTAGATAGAGTGGTTAAGTTTGTCTTCAGCAGTCTTTAGGATTACATCAGCATTTGGATCATCAGTTGTTCTTTTGAGCAGTACTTAAGGTTCATCAGCTGATAGATAACCACTGTCAAGGGGAAAGCAAAGTGTAAACTGCTGCTTATTGTGAATCCACTGTTGTGACCTGGTTTTGGCTTTACATTATCTGTTCCTCTGGTAGGGTTCGATCCTAACAATCTCCCCCTGGAACAGATAATGCCAAAACCTGTCATTATTCTGGATCTTTATTCCTCATCAGAAGTTCCCTTACATGTCTTTTAAATTCTTCTTCAAATTCTAGTTGATCTTCAACACCCAGGCCTAGTGCTTGATTCCTTGATATATGCCTCACTTCTCCATTGGTTCTGACCAAGGTCAATACGTGGGTCTTTTGATCAGACATCCACTTTAGTATTTTTAAACCAAATGGGTTTCTTGGGAGAGATTTATTTCCTGATGAGCTGGATGCATTTGGCCTTGAGAAAAACTGTAAAGCAGTATCTTGAACTTCAGACATTCTTTTAAAAGCTTCTTCTATGACTTTGTTTGCTGCAACTATATCTTCTGCAACTTCTTTGTCAAGCAGCTCTTGTTTCTGTTGTTGATCAAGCTCACTGTCTGTGATATCTGCTGATGATTGTTTGCTTACTACTTTGACCCTTTTGGTAAGGTCTTGTAGTTTTGCTAAGTTTTCTTTATCTGAAGCCAATTTCTTGGTAGCTTCTTCAATCAGATCATCTTCTTTAAGCCTTTCTTTTTCAACAGTCAGCATTTCCTTCCTTTCTTTTCTCAACCTTGTAACAAAGGCTTCTGCTGTGCTGATCTGTGTTTCAAAGGTCTTGACCTGTTCCTTCAGCTTTTTGTAGTCAGACTTTTTAGGAGTGTCCCTCCTTTTCCTAAGTCTTTCATAAGCTTCGTCTGTTTGCTGCTTGGTCCATTTTGCTATGGCACTTGCAGAATCCACTATTGCATCTACCAACTACTGCTTCTTTCTCTTGTATTCAGAAATAAGATCAGCTATGAGCTTCTTGTATTTATTCCAATTTGGAGCTGTCTTCTTCTTTCTTGGATCATTGTTAACCTTTTCAATTCTTTTTGCCTCATGCTTTAATGCAATTATTGGCCAATCTTTGAAATCTGTTTCTTCAGCAGGATAGAACTTCTCTTTCATTATGTATGCAAGATATTCCTTCCTCAATTCATTTCGTTGATCTGCTTCAGGAGATATGCTTGACATTTCCTTGTTCAAATCACTTGCATATTCCTTTATTTGTTTAAACTTGTTGAGCAGGAATTCTCTTCTTTTCAAAATAGCTTCATTGCCTTGATTCTTGCATTCAATTTTGGCTCTTATCCTTGCTTGTCTTACTTTCATTTCAAGATATTCATTCATGTCTTCTGGAATTATGAAACCTATGAGAGAAGGAAATTTCCTTTTTGAAGGATCATCTTCAGTGTAAAATTGTTTCATCTCATTTTTCACAGCTTCTAATTCCAGTGGATTCTTAGCAGCAACAGGATCATACTTTTCATCAGTGTCCTGAGTTGTTTCTCTTTTTCGTTTGTAAAGCTTAGGAGGTTGTGATGCAAGACTGGTGGGAACAGTGGAAGATGACTGACTAACAGCTATTGAAACAATTGGTGTCTCAACATCTGTTGTCATTACAACTGCTAATATGTCAGCAGTTGTCTTCTGCTTTTGAGCAGGGGATGGAAGTGGTGATGTTGGTGGTGAATCATCATCTGATATGAGATTTCTTCTCCTTTTTAATGAAGAAGAAGCAGATGATGTTTTGGGTGGATCAGTGGTGGTAGATTGGATAGCAGTGGTTTGTGGCAGTGATTGACTGACAGTGGTTGAAACAACTTGTGTTTCAATCACTGTTGTCCTTACAACAGATGTTGTAACATCTGTTGTCTTCTGTTTTATGACAGGAGGCAGTGGTGATGATGTGATTGTAGATGATGATGGTGGAGCAGTAGTTGTAGTGGTGTGTGTTGATGACATAGCAGCTGTGTGGCTACTGACAGCAGTTTTTTTAACTACTGCTGTATCAGCTGTTTGGCTAACAGGTTTTGAGACCTGCTTTTCTTTTTCTTTTTCAGGCTCAATATGGAGGCCATGCTCTATTCCCTTCGTATTCATTTTTCTCAACAGCTTGATATTCTCCCCCCTTTTTGGCATTATCTGTAGGAGGGTTATCAAGGAATGATATGGAAGAAGGAGCTTCGCCAGAGACACTTTGAATGCTTGCCTTTATAGCCTTGATATCTGCTTGAGTGTCCTTGAACCTTGATTCAACCATGTTGGTCAGCATTTGTACTTGAATAGCATGCTTTTTGTCAGCCATAAGTTGCTGTGCTTCAAGCATGGGTTGAAAAATATTCCAAAGCTCATTTTCAGCAAATGCATGTTGTGCAGGTGCTTGAGCAGGAATAGCAGTGGCTTGTGCTTTCTGAGCTTTTAAAATCTCTTGCACCATCTCCTTTATTTCAGCAACTGATTCTTCAAGTTTGTCAACTCTGCCCGTCAATTCCTGATATTTTGAATCATCACCTACTTTAGTAGGATCATCTGAATCCCCACCAGCAGTGGTTATATCAATGTGTGTCTTAGGGACAAAGTCCCAAAAATCACCCATTGATGCCCTTGTTCTCGGTACTGGGGACTTCTTTCTTCAGCATTTGATAAACCTTTGATGTTACTAGTGGTCGAAATAGGCTCACTAGTGGTTAACATTGGTGCTATTGAAGAAATTGCCTTCAAGGGAGTCTGATTTATGAAACAACTGGCCAACTGGAGACCTGTTGATCCACCAGTTGTAGCTGCTGCTCCACTTGAACTACCACCGAGAGTTACTTGTAACTCAGGGGGTGTAACCTCCTCAATTGTTGCTGGGATAGCAGAAGTAGTAGCATCAGACCCAGTCACCTATGGGGGTATACTCTCAGTGACAGGTGATAGAGAAGAACTGGTTTGTGTCTGAGCTATAGCAGCTGCATGCAACAAAGGTAGCATGGATTGTGGCATTATTATTGGTGAGGGGATGGGGGTTGAAAGAGACATGTCCTTGGGATCAGGACTGAGGAAGATGGATCCAAGTGGATTCAGAGCTTCATATTGTGGTGTCCCTGTGCTTACAACCTGATCCTTTTGTGAGGATGCAGGAGGAGTTTTAGGCATGAGTTGAGATCTTTCTTCCAACTGCTGTGAGGAAGTAGCAGCAGTGGTTTGTGGTGACTTTTGTGTTGTCACAGGCATTTCCTCTGGGATCTCATCTTCCAGAGTTGCCTTTGTTTTGGGTTTGGTGGGTTTTCTGAATGTTTTTCTTCTGGTCTTTTTGGTTATGTCAGGTGTGGGTTTCAAAGCAGTGGTTGTGCTGCTATGATCACCTGGAGCAGTGGGCTCAGCAGCTGATACCTGAGGAGCAGTTGTAACCGCTAAAATCTGCTCAGGTACCCCTGCTTTTGTTTTTATTGGTGCCATCATCCTTGAAAATGTTTCTTTTGTTAAGCTTTTTATTTGACAATGAACACCTTGTTTTGGCAAATTTTCATTTTCCTTTACAAATTTTTGTTTAAAGTAATAACTCAAAAATCTTGGAAAAAGTAAAAATGCTTTGTTGTCAACATTTTTCACTAAGTCATTGAAAATTTCCTGGGAATAGTTGTAATCTTTGTTATTTAAAATGGCATACCCCAGGCATTGAATCTTCAATGGTATTTCGTTGAAAGATGTTGTTTTATTCGAAGCACACATCAGAAGTGTGTGAAATAAAAATCTGGGTGCAGATGGAAAATAACCCTTTTGTAGGGTATCTACCTTTGCCTGTTCTGCATAGCCCCTTTTCAGAAAATCAGTTTTTAACTCGTTTTTATCAAACGAGAGTTTACCTTCTTGATCATTGAGATTAAAAACTTCGGAGATCGACTGTGGGGTTATTTGAACTGCTTTACCCTGTATTGAGGAGTTAATGGCTATGACTTTTCCGTCTTGTTTTTCAAGCGACGCCTTTTTCCAAAACTCTCTCTGGGTTTGAAGATAGATGGGAGCATTTACTGTCAACAAAGTTTTGTACTTTGATGCAGATAATGTATCAATGATGGTGTCGAAGGTGTGATTGTCTTTGGGTTTTGTGAGTAAACCCAGATAGTTGTGAGATTGTTTGAATGGTATTTCGATGGGTTCTTCGGCCGTTTGAGCGACCTCTTTGGAAGGTGATGGTGATTTAGGTTTTGATTTTGATTTTGTCATTTTTGCGGAGAAGAACGAAGGAGGATTTTGGAGATTTTGAGAAGAAGGGTTGGAAACTGCTATGAGAAAAGAATTTTGGAATTCAATTCGACAGTGTAAAACCCTATTTGGGGTTTAGGGCAGGTTTTATTTTAAAAAAATGATCGCTGAAGTGGCAGCGGTTATTAAGATCTGAGGGCTAAAAATTGACCACGTGTCAAACACTGATGAAGTGGATGAAGTATGGGGAACAGTTGTTTTAAGGGCCACTGACGTATCAAGCATCAGTGGTTACAACGGTAAAAATTATGGGTAGTGGATGATTTTTACTATCAGTGGATAGCATATCAGTGGATAAGACACTGATTTTGAGCATCAGTGCTTTTCAAGAAAATGAAGGATCAGTGGTTAACTTTCAGCAGTGGACAGTGTTTAGAGATCAGATGTTGGAACAAAACAGTGGTTAAGGTAAATGGTACAGATCTTTGAAGGACAGGTGTTTCAGCAACAGTTTTGAAGATGTTTATTCAAGGTTTTGCCACATGTCAATTTTTGAAAGACAGTGGTTTAGTACCCCAGATGATGAAAACTTTTTGCTAAGGCAACTCATTTTCGTTTAATATTCAATTAAAACATGAGTACCCTAGTAATTCAAGCACAGTTTGCAATCAATTTTTGATGAAAATTTAGGAGCAAACCTGAGTATGACATGATCATGACATATGTACCATTTCCTTTTGACCCATTTATGAGGACACAGATACCACCAAAAATAAGGTATTATATCCTGACAGGAGCTGGAACTATTGCCAAAAAAAACAAGCAAGAGTTCCAAATATATTATTTAAAAAAAATAATATATCCTGGTTATTTGAGAAAATCCTTTGAAAAAAAATGGTTAAAGGATTTTCTGAGAACAGTATCAGAAAGGATCTGGTGAATTTTCAATAGAAAACATAATCATATCATTCTCAAGTTTTGTGAAAATGGTCAGTGGTTTGACAGCAGTGGTAGAATATTTTGACAACATTTTGACCACTGTTTGGTACCATTTTCTGTGTCAGTTGATTGCAAACATGAGGACACATGGACACATGAATTTTGAAGATCCTGTTATAGATCTAATTTCTATGTGATGATTTTGAAAATTTGTCTAGTCCTTTTGTAAGTTCAATCACAGGGAACACTAATGTCACTTGAACTTTCTTGAACCAATGAGCACAAACAGTTGCTTAATTGATCATTATTACCCTAAGCTTTGACTCTTAAGTGTTTTAAGTTTATTCCCTTTTCTTCTGAGTTCAAAAGTTTTGAGATAAACACACTTCAGAGTTTTTCGAATATTAGTCCAAAATCACTTTGCAATAATGTTTTGAGAGACTTGGTCAGGTTTTCACAAGTTTTTCACCCAATCTCACATTACATATGATACGGACTATGTTGACCCCTGTTTTTCTTAGTGTATTTAGACAAAGTTGATTTGTTCCTTTTGAGGATCTCAACCTGTTTTTCTACACATAAGATCTAAATAACTAAAGTCTTAATTCCCTCTTTATAGAAAATCAAAACACTAATGTCTTATGAATCATAGGTTTTGTTATTCAGTGGATCATACTTTAGTATTTAATGAAAACATCACAAATATCAAGACAACAGTTGAAATCAATTTTGAGAATATAGACCAATCCCATAATTTATCAGATATGTTTACAGATCTGAAAACTATGAGTGACTTGTGCATGATATCACTTGTTGTATGAAATTTGTGTGTCATTTGACATCTTGGTTGATAAACAGAGTTTTTGTATAACCACTTTGAACATGATTTACTCAATACTCTGTTTTTCAACAAAATACAACCAACCTTAGTATCAATGAATTTTGAGCCGAACTGTTATGCCAAATTGATTGTTAGATCGAATTTGACTATCCAAGCTCTGATACCAATTGTTAGGATCGGAGGCTCTCATGATAGTGTTTGTTTGTTTGAAATGAATGATCAATGAATATGAAAACATGTTAGGTGCAGCGGAAATGAAAACAAACTTTGTAAACACAATCAAAGGAGAAAATAGTTTGATAAACAATTGCTTCACATAGAGTAAAAAAGATTACAAATCAAAGCAAAAGATTACAGTCATGCTTACAAACTATACTCCCCCTCGTCCTGATGCCCTAAGGTTGGTTGCACACAAGATGAAAGGATTAGACATGAGTAGAAGAACCCACTCAGTCAATCAAATGTAACAGTACAGGCTACTGTTACATTTATAGGCAAACCAAACCCCTGAGGTATCTCAGCTGACGTCACCATGAAAGTGACATCTAACAACCTAACAACCTGTAGACACTGTCCTTATACCAACTACTGATGTCTAACAACTGATTGTAAATAAAATACAAAACATGAGAAAACAACTGCTTCACGTTCCACTGTTGTAGCCTAAGCACTGATGCTCAACAACAACATCAGTGCTTTCTTCAAAGGTGATCAGTCCTTGAATGAGCAGTGTTTGTGTCTTCAGCAGCACTTAAAAGACAGCAGTAGATAGAGCGGTTAAGTTTGTCTTCAGCAGTCTTTAGGATTACATCAGCATTTGGATCATCAGTTGTTCTTTTGAGCAGTACTTAAGGTTCATCAGCTGATAGATAACCACTGTCAAGGGGAAAGCAAAGTGTAAACTGCTGCTTATTGTGAATCCACTGTTGTGACCTGGTTTTGGCTTTACATTATCTGTTCATCTGGTAGGGTTCGATCCCAACAAAGGGCAAAGGAAAGTGGTCTTTTCTTGTTGCTTCATTTAATCGTCTATAATCTATACAAACTCTCCATCCTGTGACGGTTCTTGTAGGTATTAGTTCATTCTTTTCGTTAGTTATTACCGTCATACCTCCTTTCTTTGGAACTACTTGGACGGGACTCACCCAAGGACTATCGGAGATAGCGTAGATAAGTCCGGCGTCAAGTAGTTTGATGACCTCGTTTATAACCACTTCTTGAACATTTGGATTTACTCGACGTTGTGGTTGTATAACTGATTTGTAGTCATCATTCATCAAAATTTTGTGTGTGCACATAGAAGGACTAATTCCTTTTATGTCTACAAGTTTCCAAGCTATTGCATTTTTATGTTTTTTTCAAAAGACTAATTAATTTTTCTTTTTCTAAGCTATCTAATTTAGACGAATTAATTACAGGTGGATTACCCTCTTTGTCTAGAAAAGCATATTCCAAACCTTTTGGAAGTTCTTTGAGCTCAAGTGGTGGGTCTTTAGGAGACTCCTTATTTGGTTGCTCATTTCGATCAAGAACTTTAAAAGTTTGTTCTATGGCGACCTCTTCTTCAACAAAGTGGTCAATCTCTTCACTTGTATCGGGTGGTTCATCTTCATCTTCAATTAGGGGGTCATTATTGCCGAATGGATATTTCATTGACCGTTCGAGATCGACACTTCTTTTAAATGCCCCTAATTGAAGAGGTAGATTGTTGAACTTCCGGTTTTTCAAAGCTTCGTGTGTTTTTACAAATGGTCGCCCCAACATTAGAGGAGCGTCATCGAGGATAACAAAGTCGGTTGGGATTACCATTTGATTTGCTTGAACCAAGACATCCTCAACTATACCGATTGATTTTATTACTTTCCGATTGGATAGAAAAATGGGTATTTGAAGTGGAGAAAAATCACTAATACTTAATTTTTCGAAAATGTAGTTAGGCATTATGTTAACACAAAGATCTTTATCGATTGTGACATTACTAATAAACGAATTTTGAAAGAAACATGGAACCGGTGTAATGTTAATTTCAAATGGGTCTTCTTTTATTAGCGAAGTTTGATCATTAGTTAACTTAACACTTACCGTTTCGTCAATTTTAGTGTTAGTGTTTAACTCTTTTAAAAACTTAGCATGAGTGGGTACTAAACAATGATTTTCAAAAGAAGGTGACAAGAGATTAATTTCTTCAAAATTAGACTCTTCTTGAATTTTAACGTTGTCGGACTCACCTTTTTCGTTGTTTAACTCATGTGTCGGTTTTTCACTTATTTGTTCTTCCATTCTAACACTTTCAGTTATCTCTTCTTTTTTTAATTCTTCTCTTGCGCGGGACTCCTCTTCCCTTGCGCGAGCTTCTTTTATACATCGATCGATAACTCGTATGTGTTCTAATATCCTATCGGTTACTTCGGTTATAGAAAAAGAATCGGTATTTTCTAAGCTTGAATCCGGTTGTTCGACCCTTTGTTCCTCATAATACCCATATGAAGTCGATGGTTCGCACCATTGTTCTTCATTTTAAGCATATGATGGATAAGGTTCGTAATTTTGTTCTTCATAATACTCATATGAGGTGGGTTGTTCACGCCATGGTTCCTCATAATAAGCATACAAATGTGGTGGCTCATATCTTGGTTCCTCAAAGTATGAGTATGAAGGCTCATAGCTTGGTTCATCAAAATATGAGTATGAGGGAGGAGGTTCATACCTTTGGTCTTCATAGGATGTGTATGAAGTTGATGGCTCGTACCTGGGCTCCTCATAGTAGGTGTATGAATTGGATGGTTGATATGAGTGATTGTATTGAACCGAGCGTGAGTTACGACAATTAGTGCAATAATTACCCCTATAATCATCCTCATCATAGGTGTAGTTGTAGCCATCTGAGTATTGATCCATAAGAATCACTCAGCAGACCACAACCAAGTCTCGAGATCAGAAAACAAAAATAAAAACGGAAACAGAGGCTGGACACGGCCCCGTGTTCAATGGACACGGCCCCGTGTTCAGGATCTGTATTTGGGCGTTTTAATTAAATTTACTGATTTCGTTGAGCACGGGGCGTGTTCAGTGAGCACGGCCCGTGTTCAAGCTACTATTACTGGGTGTTTATGAAAAATTCTGCAGCACGGCCCCGTGTTCAGTGAACACGGCCCCGTGTACAGGTTACTGTAAATGCAAATCTAAACTAAAATGCAGAAAAATGTGCGCGCGTTTTTTAAAAAAAGTTTTGAAAAACTGATTAGGCCGTCGATTTTAAGCTTTCTTAAAATTCGTGTGTCCCCGGCAATGGCGCCAAAAACTTGATGCGTGTGAAGTGTTATATATATTAGGTGTATATTTTAAGCCCCTTTAACACTTATTTTTAGCCAAGTTTTAAATTTATAAAACACGATATTTCACTAACACTAAACACACATAAGGGCAAGTGCACCCATCGTGAGCGTAGTATAGTGTTGGTAAGATACCGAGGTCGTCCAAGGACACAGGAGCTTTTAGTACCGGTTAATCCTGAACGTCTAATCAAAATAAAAAGTTAGAAAAATGTTTTAAACTAAGAAAAATAAAAACTAACTAAAATGCTGAAAATAAAAATAAAAATAAAAACAGATAGACAAGATGAATCACTTGGTTCCGACTCGTATCTAGTTTAACCTTTGATTATTTCCGCACTTTTGCACATAATTAAGAGATTATCTTAGTTATTGTAGTAGGCCCCTCTTTTGAAGGTGACGTTACCCTCACCCCAGTAGTTTGAGTCAGCAAGGATACAATCCTAAAAGGGTGGATTATTGGAAGATAATGAATTAAGTTATTAATGCAATATTATGGTAGGCCCCTCTTTTGGAGGTGACGTTACCCTCGACTAAGTAGTCTGAGTCAGCAGGGATACAGTCCTAAATAGCCAGGTTATAGTATTAATAGTAGTTAACTTATGAGGGGATCAAAGAGTTTGGACCCCCGCCATCCAATACCGTGAAGTATTGAAGGAGGTCCTACTAAATTTGACCCAGGTCCATTGCAGGACCTCTAAACGCTGAACAATGGCAAGACCTTTACAAAACCGTTCCCTTAACCCCGGTAGCCAACATACCTCCATATAGACCGTGGAGATATGAATGGTGAAAATCTTTTATTTTATATAGACAGTAAAATAATGCCAAGACACCACGGACAAACGATAAGGAAAGATCACCTTCAACATAAGTAACTAATTATTAAAGTCATTAATACAAAACCAAATAAAAAGTGCAAAAGATTAGAAATAAAAAGTATTACACTAGACACTTTGTCTTCACCAAGTGATGTAAGAGACTTAGGCAAACATGGCCTTGATTGTCAAGAACTCTTACGATCAATCTTGGATCCCGAGACGACTCACACACTCTATGATGGACAATGGATGATGGTGGTGGATGATGGTGTTATGGTGGTGGTGGGTGGTGGGTGAAGTGTGAGAGAGGTGGTGTGCCAAGGGATGGTTTGAGCTTGAGCCAAGCACTTCTATTTATAGGCTGAACAAAAGCTCGGGCACGGCCCCGTGTCCACATCCTCTCTTTCTTCATTAAATGCAGCTTTGTCTTATTAGTTGACCACGCCCCCGTGTCCGCTGAGCACGACCCCGTGTGCAGAAGAATCTTTGTACTATGAAGATTTGCCTGGATTATGCGAATCTTATAGTTGACCACGGCCCCGTGGTGGGCAATAGAAGCTTCTACCACTTTGTCTTTTCTGCTGACACTTGGGCACGCCCCCGTGCTGGCTGAGCACGGGGCGTGTTCAGGCCTCTGATATCTTGTTTTGCTTGGGAAGATGCTGTTGTGGGGTCGGGCACGTCATGACTTGCTCCTTTTCTTGTATTTATGTTAGATTTTGGTGTCTTTTTGCTTCTTTTGTTAATTTGAGCTCATTTAATCCTGAAAATACAAAAGGAAGACAAAAGAACACTTTTTCCAACATTAGTACTAAAAAGGGTTAGTTTTATGCCTCATTTGATGAACTTTTATATGTTAATATTTGAACACATCATCTACGAATGTAATTAAATAAGCCCACCACTAAGGAGAAATAAACTTTGAAAAGGGTAGGCCGCATAAGAGATCCTGATGTTTTGTGAAATGAAGTGTAATTTCTGGACCATTTTTTCACGAAAAATTAAACAAATGTTAGTGGGCCTTGTTGATCGGTCCGATCATTCCAACCTAATGCACACTTTTATCTTGCAAAAATGGGCCCAAACAGATAAAGACCTAGCTGCCAAACACTCTCTGTCGATATCTTGTACAGCCACTATTTTCACATTCAAAGTCTCTCTCTCTCTCTCTCTAAAATAGATAAACTCAAATCAAAACCCTTGACAAATATTCCAGCCGACAATCTCTTCTTCACCACCCCTCTTTCTTTGAAGAACAATCACAGCAGCTGTGTTTCTATCTCTGCGATACACTTAATCATTTGCCTCATCTTGATTTCTGAAAAACAGGGGAATCAGGAAGAATGGTCCAGTCGCCGCCGGAGGACATACGAAGGTGAAAACTCCGTTTAATCAGTCTGCCGTTTCTACTTTCAGAGACCGAGGAGACTGTTCTTCCCTCGCCGTTAATCTCAGCGATCTTAGAAGATCCTGTGATACAACATCAGCAGCTAACATTAGAGAAGTATTTCCGGTGATGGTGAACGACAGCGGCTGAGCAGTGGAAGGAGATCGTGCCCGGTGGAGACGGCTTGAGGAGGTTCGTCGTGCACTGTCATAATCACCATTGAGACGAAGACTCCTCTCGACAAACAATCTTAGCTGACGAAATCTCATATTTCATTCAAAGACTCAACTCGACGAACAGTTGAGACCCAGAGAACCAGCGAACAATGAATGTTTGGGCCGACGAAGATTCAAAGGGCTGACGAACTCCCATGTAGGCCACGAAGAATCAACTTTGCCGACGAACTCTTGAATCTTCGTGAGTGTATAAACATTAACGAAACTTCACTCTTCGTCAGGTATAGAATCATGACGAACCTTCAATCTTCGTGAGGTGTAGTCTTCGTCCACATCAATCAATCTTCGTCCAATGCAATCTTCGTCACAATGGAGTCTTCGTCGATGCAGATATGAAGAAACCCTAGTGTTTCTTCAACAGCCGCCACCCATCTTCAAGAACACAACAATTGTTTGTTTCCAGATCTGAGGAAAATCACCTCAAAAGTGATATTTGATGATGAAAACTTGTTGATTTAGGTGAAACACATAAAACCTAATACTCGGTTATGATCCGTTTCAGCACAGACCCATCATTCGGGTCCAGATATGGGTTTTTCCTCTTTTACCCTTTTTTACATCTTGAACAAAAAATCACAATAAACACAGATCTAGAGCACATGTGATTTAGCAAACGGTTAGATTTACTAAATCGAGTACCATGGCTCTGATACCAATTGTAGGACCGTGTTTCGGGACCGAAACCGCGATTATCATGTTTATGTTCATAGACGGGAAGATTAGAGACAGATGAAATACTGACTTGTATAGATTTCATAACATAACAATGCAAGCTGACCCGATTGACAAGCTAACCTAACCTTACCAAAGGAGTACACATCCGGGGAGAGACCAAGTGGTTATCTCTCCCTGTGAGGTCTCAAACCTCCTAAAGCTTCCAATGTTTACAATGACAAAGGGTTGCTATTTATAGCCACACCCCTTTGTCTTTCAAACACACACACGGTTAAACGAATAACCCTCTTGTTTGACCACTTCAAATGAGCGGGTCTGTAGACGTTCGTTAGAACGTTTCACTAGCTATTACAAATTCAACATAAAATAAATCTAATCTATTCGAACAACATCGGACACAAAATCTGCATCAACAATTTTTATAAGGGTCTTGAAGCAGGTAGGAAAGGTTGGAACATTTCGGAATCACGACTTTAAAAATAGTCGGGCAATGATATCATGGTCGGTTCTCTCCCAAAGATAGGTAGGGATCACCACATATAAGAATCTTTTCTCTTGTGAGTAAGAGATCACCTTAATTTCTCAGTAGTTACATTGTGTAAGAGATTACCTCTTCTGACTTTCAAATAAGTGGTTTTCTTTACACATATAATTGTTCAAGACGATATATTATATGAATGTTTACTTCAACTGACTTGACTGGCATAAAGTGGTAAAGTCTACAACTTGAGGATCCTTTCTGAATGATTTTATGGTGTCTATAGCCTAAATCCTAGGTTCCAGTGGTGAAGAACAAACCCAAACGCACCTGAACCGGGATAATATTAATAGTTAATTCCTTAATCCATGTGGGTCAAAGTAGAGGGTTCGTTATGTAAATAGTTTAAAGTTAGAATTAAAGGAAGTTATGAAGTACAAGGGCCAAAGGTGTCAAACTGAAAGATTATAACCTACATATCAAAGGAGGTGATGTATCAGGATGGTTGCGACGTTACAAACAGGCGCAAAAACAAAGGCATGGTCACGTATAAAGAAGGGCATGGTCATGTTGATTGGAAGGCAAGGTCACGTCTATTGGGAAGCAAGGGCACGTCTATCAACAAGGAGTCATGTCACACCCCGACTTTCCACGTGTCACCAGTGGGCCCGGTAGGGAGTATCGTGACGTAGTTGATATCATCATAGTCAAACAACACAATATATAAATGCACAGCGGAAGCAAAAGATAAATATATTACAATCCGAATATAAAGTAATATCAAGTATTACAACGGAAAGTAAAGGATCCACAGGCGGATCTTAAACATATCAATTGTTCAACAGACTTTAGGCACCTAGAACTTGCAAGATTCCTTATTAGCGCCCTGAGCTTCCAGCCAATTACGTTCAGTACCTGTCACTTAACCTTTTTGGAAAATACGTCAGTTTTCACTGGTAAATACACTCAACCGACTCATTTGAAAAGAGTTTAAGAAAATTGATTTGAATGCACGTGGCACAAAATATCTTTTATAATTTGATTAAAATGCACAGAGGCAAAATTAACCTTTTTAACTTGGAACAATTATATTTATAACCTTGTATTAGGGGTGAGCAAATTAACCACCATAACCGATAACCGAACCATAACCGACATAACCGAACCACTAATAACCGATATAACCAATGGTTATGGTTATGAAACTTTGTATAACTGCTCAATCGGTTATGGTTATGGTTATGAAGCTTTGGTTAACCGAATATAACCGAAACCGAACCGAAGTTGTGATGTTAACTTTATTTAATAGATTTGTGTTTTACAAAACCATATAGAGGGTTTTTACTAAGATAAAAGTATGTTAGTAACAAAATGATCTTGATATAGATGTCATTTATTTTGATAAAGAACTAAGGTGTTATGGCCATAATTGTTTTTGTTTGAGAATTACCTTATAAAAAAAGAACTCTAAATCGGTAGTTTAACCAAAAAGTTTAGTCTTCGTTATCTTATAAAATAGGCTCAAGCTAAGTTCAAATCGTGCACAACCCTATTTATTTCAAACCTTGCTTGGTTACTTAACCGAAATTAACTAAAACCGAACCATAACCGACTTCATAACCGATTAACCATAACCGAAGTTTTGTTATGGTTATGGTTACCAAAACTCCATAACTGAACTAGCGGTTATGGTTATGGATAATAGTAAAAACCGACCCAAACCGACCCATGCACACCCCTACCTTGTATACAGATTTACATGTTCGTTATACGTTCAGGGCCCGATGTAGAAACCGAGTCAAGATTAACAGACACGCCACAAGTATAAGCCCACAAGAGAGTGAGATACCGTTTCCCTTTAAGCAACTTTTAGTGTATGCCTACACCCCGTGCTTAAGGCGTGGCCATTTTATAATACAATGATGTCAAGGATATCCAGGACATGGTCATTAACCCCTAAAGGTCTTTATTTCAAACAATACAGATTAAACCGGGTTACCTCAATAATTTAACCATAATAAGATTAAATATTCAATACCCGACCAAGCGGTATTATTATACCGTATCCCAAGCTCGTATAAGGAAAATAAGTTAAGAGTATTTACCTGAGCTAGCTCCTGTCTTAATTAGCAAGAATTAATAACTCAGCCGTATTCACTTAAGTAAGCGTAGGTACAATTTACCGGAAGGCTCTAGTCTGTAATGATGGTATAAATAACCAATTAGAATGCTAACGGATCTTTAATGAAGCCTAAGCTTAGACCGGTTAGTCTTAGAGAAACATACGATTCATACGCACGATTAGGCGAAGACCGGATAGAATGTGATTTAGACCCAACAAGTTCAGAGATTTACTTAATATGGGTCTTCATGCACATTCTGGATTTTGAGATAAAAATGATAAGGTTTGACCCGTTTTGGCTAACTTATGCAAACTAGTTACATAAGCCGAACCGAACGCGCAAGAGGCGTAACGGGTCACCATAAGAGTCATATACAGGTTTCCTAAGTTAATATGCCTTAAATATGTTGTGATATCAGTAGGATACCTTCCATTATGCCCAAAACGAGTTAAATCTCAAAATAAGCCCCGTAGGGGTATTTTGGTCATTTTAAAAGTTATAAAAGAGTTTAAATGAAGTTCTGAGATTCGGGTCCGAATACATCAGTAAAATAACTTATTTTAATAGGTCATATCAGTTGGTAATAAGCCTTATATGGCAAAAATGGTTTTAAACCCAAACTATGCGTTTAATACGCTTTAAAAGCCATTTTAAGCGATTTCCGGGTTATACAGGAAATCTGAGTTTTCTGATCAGGTTATAAAGTTTCAAAATACTTTATTTATTATATAAAATCAGTAGCAATTGGATTGGTGTCAAAATACTATGTAAAACTCATTTTATAGCCCGTAAGGGCAAAACCGACAATTACCGGATTAAGCCTACGACTATAAGTTATGCTCAGCCTAAAATTAATTAAAAATCTTTAAAAATCCCAAAATAATATTTTACATCAGTGGGTAAAGAGTTTGATATCAAAAAGTATGTTTAAGTAGGCTATACGCTAAATACGCCGTTAAATTAACATAAAACTTTAATTTTACGCTAACGAGCATAACTCTTAACCTACACCTCAAACTGATGTCAAACTTTGCATACAAGTCTATATATCAGTAATTAAGGTTTCTACACTTTTACATTTTCATAAATGACGTTTTAAGGTGAAAAGGGCATAATGGTCAACATATGAGTAAATAACGGAATCATGCGTATTAATCGGTTAACTAATGAACCGTGGTGTATAATCACAGAGGGTTATACTAGCATGTAACCTGGTCCAAATGAAGCTCTAAGGTATTTCTAAATCATACCATAACGGGTCAGAACTGAAAGTCAAAGTATAAGTCAAACTATGCGACTTTCGATTCCGAACCGGGTCTAAACAGAAAATTGTCGGGTTGAACATATTTAGACATGTTCTTACACTTATTACTAAGTTATAACAATGATCAAACAGGTTGTATATGATCTACATTGCTAATTATGCATAAATTGTAATTTAAGTATCCTGTTGACTTTTTCTTAGCAAGTTTGACCCGACTTTTGACCTGGTTAGAGTGGTAATCAGGGGGAACCCTTTTAAGGGTTTATTACCCACATAATTACCAACTTATAACTACTTTTGATTCGACTAATCACTGGACCATTAGTGATTAATCTTAAAGTCAACCGTTAATTACGACGGTTTGACTTTTAAGCTAAAACTAAGCTAAAACTTAATTAAGAAAGGATTAGCAAACTTACTGAAGTCCTAAGCTTGATTAGAAAGGACTTGGGTCTGCTTTGAAGCTCCAGAAGGCTCCTCAATTGCAGAATGAAGGTGTGAGGAATGAGTTGCAAATCATGGCCTTATATAGTGAATGTAATCACCATAAGAAGTTGACACACAAGTCTATAAGTGCCCACAACTGATTAACAAGTGTCCCTAAGTGTTTAGGGGTTGTTTAGGGGCCAAGGGATATGAGGAAAACCGTTTAAAAGGTCAAGAATGCGTTTAAAACATCAAACAGCAACTTTCTGTGGCTGGCAACATGCTTGCGCACCGTAACAAATATTTGTTGCGGTGCGCAACAAATAGGCAGAATGCAAAAGCTTGGCCTTTCAAGCCTTCGAAAGGGCAACCGACTTATTTCTTGCAATTTGACCCCTTCTTATTTACCCACAAGGGCTTTGGGACTTATACCCACTTTGCCAAGTCCCCGGACACTTCCGGTTAACCCGAAAAGTCTTAACTTTCAATGTTTGCACCTTAACCCCTCGCACACGAATTTGATCATAACTTTCTCATACGATAACGAAACTTTATGAAATTTATATTGTGCATTCTAGTGAGCATAATTTACAGTTACAAAGCTTCGGGTTTGTCAAAAGGTCACTCAGATGTATATCTTTAAACATGTTGACACTTTTAACCCCTGTAGTTTGTAATCTCTCACTTTTAGCTTCGTATGATCCATGATTTATTCGTTTGATGTTATAAACATCATTTAGGGTTATTATGAAGTGTATTTATTCCCTGTTGACATTTAGAACTCGTATTTTCATATACTTTTCAAGTTTGTCAACTTTAGTCCTTTTATAACATTCTTTCACACGTTCAAACTTTATGACACGTGTCAACACATTATAGGACGTGGATTTTCGAGGTGTTACAAGTCACGACTCTTCACAATGGGCGACAATCAAGAAACATCAAGAAACACATCCCTTCAAATCGATTAAGAGCCACAAGATTCTAGAGACGCGATTGTTCGCGAGGAAACACGTCTATTAGATCGCACCTTTTAGATTAATATAAATAGGGCTAGGATTTCTATTGTAAAAACACTTGTACATATTCACAGTTTGTATTCATTCAGAAATAAAGGTATGTTTATTCGTTCATTGTGATTTTCATTGTTCATTAAGAAGATTCTGGGCAACAGTGGTATCAGAGCCTAGGACTCAAATTCGTTTCGGGAAGACGATCATCAGGCGGGTGGTTGAATTCCCTAACAATTCTGATCGAGTGCAAAAGAAGGATATGATGGAGACCTCTTATTTATATCAAGCACTACCGGAAGATATGATAATACAAGTTGCAAGTTGCAAGAGTGCAAAAGAAATTTGGGATGCATTAAAGACTAGGCACGTCGGTGCAGATCGAGTGCAAAAGGCACGTCTTCAAACACTCAAAACAGAGTTTGAGATGTTAAAAATGAAGGAGGAAGACACTATCGAGTCGTTCACTGCAAGACTAAGTAGCATTGTCACGAAGGAAAGTGGTCTTGGATCAACTTTTGATCAACCAACATTAGTACATAAACTTCTAAGTTCTGTACCGAGAAGGTTCGTTCAAATTGTTGCAACCATTGAACAATTCGCTGATCTAGAAACAACGACGCTAGACGAGACAATTGGAAGATTGAAAGCCTACGAAGAAAGGACCGGTTTGATGGATGAAAACCTGGTATACAATCAATAGAAACTTATGTTTACACGACGCGACAAGAACTATGGTCCTGGAAAGCATTTTGGGAATAATGGACAAGGAAGGTTCAGTTCATCACAAGGCAAGTGGCGTGATGGAAAGTTCAGACAGGAAGAAGATTAGGAAGATCCTTCACATGATAACTATGGACAACAAAGAAGGGAAGAGAATTCCTCACAGAATGCTTACAAGAATAGAAGCAACCAAAGGAAGTTTGGGAAGAATTTAAGCAAGATAAAATGCTATAATTGCCAAAAGTTTGGTCATTATGCCTCAGATTCTCCTGAAGCAAACCAAAGAGGAGAGGAATCAAATCTTGTACAAGAAGACGATGAACCAACTCTCCTAATGGCAATCAAAGAAGACTGCAAGGATCTACTACAACAAGCTCGTCATAAATATGGAGAAGCACGTGATGGCAATCAAGACACGAAGAAGGGTCATGGTGCAAGTAAAGAAGATCAAGTAGAGGATGAAGACTTCATTCTCTTGAAGAATGAAGATGCTAAAGCATGAAGATGTTGAAGGCATGGATTAAGAAATTTGGGGGGACTATTGATAGTTAATTCCTTAATCCATGTGGGTCAAAGTAGAGGGTTCGTTATGTAAATCGTTTAAAGTTAGAATTAAAGGAAGTTATCAAGTACAAGGGCCAAAGGTGTCAAACTCAAAGATTATAACCTACATATCAAAGGAGGTGATGTATCAGGATGGTTGCGACGTTACAAACAGGCGCAAAAACAAAGGCATGGTCACGTATAAAGAAGGGCATGGTCATGTTGATTGGAAGGCAAGGTCACGTCTATTGGGAAGCAAGGGCACGTCTATTCAACAAGGATGGGTGACAATCAAGAAACATCAAGAAACGCATCCCTTCAAATCGATTAAGAGCCACAAGATTCTAGAGACGCGACTGTTCGCGAGGAAACACGTCTATTAGATCGCACCTTTTAGATTAGTATAAATAGGGCTAGGATTTCTATTGTAAAAACACTTGTACATATTACAGTTTGTATTCATTCAGGAATAAAGGTATGTTTATTCGTTCATTGTGATTTTCATTGTTCATTAAGAAGATTCTGGGCAACAGAGAACACCCCTTGAAGCAACAATTACACCCTTAGCCACATAATCTTTGTAGCAACAATTTATAACTGGGTTGTATTTTTTTTTTCCTTCTACAAAAATCTTAAATGCTTTAGTACTGCATGTCTAACTTTACCATCAAATCTATTAATATGGGTCTAACTTTACCATCAAATCTACTAATATGGACAGTGATGGTAGTAGCGTTTGACCATATACATATGTTTGTACTGGTTCGATTGTTAACTGTAGGTCCCGAAATCTGAGGATCGATAACGAACCGAATCACTTGTTTATAGCAAACACGGTCACGTGTGCGGAATCCACGTAACTATGCCAAATCAAACATATAAAGCAATAATAACAAAAGATTAATCAATGAAACACACTCGATTGATTAACGGGATGAGAACCGATTACAAACTGATACAAACTCAGTTCAGACAGAATTTCGACAGAGTTTTGTTACTGGTTATTATCTCATCTCTGTGTTCAAATGAAACAGGATGTTGTTTATATAGCCCCTGGGCCAAGACATCGACGAAACACAAAGTGTATCGGCGAAACTGAACATGGGCCAGTCATTGGGCTTGAAACAGCCCATTACACGACGAATCAAAGTGTGATTCGTCATGACCTTCAACGAAACAGAAGTAAAGGACATTGGTCTGTTTCGTCATGATGTGTTCCGACGAAACAGACCTGTTTCGTCGAGGACTGCAACTGTTGTGGTTGTTTCTGTTAACAGACAGCAACAACAACAACATATAAACATAGTAATGACCAAACTACCCTTTAATGCAACATGCATTGTTCATAATACTTTACATATCAAAAGAGACAAACAAGTTGTACACAAGTAGATAGGAGGATATCTGACTTGGTCAACATAACATACAGACTCGATAATTAATAAAAGACCATACAAAATACATCGTTAAACAAGACTAGTCACAGACACTAAAAATGCATCAACAAACTCCCCCTTGTCTGTTACTCGTCTTCGGTCTTCTAATCTTCCATCAGTGTTGTTCGGACCACGAACTGCCCGAATGTATGCCCCGGTAATAACAAAAACACGCTACTCACTGAAACTTTAAAGCTTGACGTGCATCCTGATCTTCATAGAAAATATCATGACGATATAATCTGCTAATATCAGCCTCAGACATGTTGACGATCCACATCGGATCCAACATCCGGTAATTTGCACGATTATCTCTAAACACAATTACAGCTTCATGAGTATCCGAGTCGTAGCACCATAATGCCATGTCTTCAAGAAAATCCTGCTGCATAGGCATCAATGGGATTTTATCTACTACCCTCGGAGGCTGGTACACAAGTTTGTATCTGCAAGTGTTGGTGTCCGGATTAAGAGTAAACTTGATCGGTTGATAGACAGGAAATTGTGGCTTGTATGATTCATCCTTCCAACCTGTCTTCTTGTTTACTTTAACCAGACGCTCAAATAAAGTAGCGCCATCGTATTTTGACCGATTGATAAGCTCAAGCCTTGTCAACGCAGCAACATCATAAAATGGCAAGGAAAGATTGCTCAGCAGTGAATTGAAATACAGAATTCCGTATTCACGTTTGATAGCAATGCAGTGTATATCTTTAACAAACATCCAGCATAGAATCCTTCCACTTGGCTTTGCCTTTTCAAATTGCAAGTAGTCTACTTGAGCTTTTTCAGGCACAGGCTTGGAGACTTTAGATAGAAACTGTTTTCTCCATTCAGAAAATGCATCTGTGTCTTTTTCAGACGAATTTCGATTCTTTAAGTGCTCGTCTATGTCATCAATATTCTCCTTCATCCAATCTTCATCAAACGAAGAAAATTCAGTACCATCTGTTCGAACATACGTTGATTTTGATGCTTCACCTTCAAACACAATCTCATCAATATCTTCAACATTTGTTGTATCAGTCTCAGTCGACATTTTATCTATCTCAGCATCATCAATTTCTCTCATAGAATGTAGAATACTCAATTGTTCCTGAGAAAGATCTTCTATTAACTCCCCTTCTTCAAGCAACTCTCCCGTAACTGGATGAATAGCTTGTAGAGCAATATCAGCACTGCTTACTACAGAAGAAGTACCTTCTATCTGTTGAACTTTTCCAGTAGAAGTTCCCTGAGATGATTCGACAACTGTAGGTTGAACTGTAACAACTTCAGAAGAAAGTGCGATTGGCTGCTTCTGTGATGTACCTGAAGTGTCAGGATTCCCTTGGTCTTCCGTATCATCATCCTTTTTCTTCAGTACTTCTTGTTGTTTACAATGATAATCCCACAGAATAGCAAGCCTTCTCTCTTTCTCTTCATCAACAGCCTTCAAACGAGCATTTTCAGCTTTAAGCAAATCAATTTCAGCTTGTTGTCGCTCTATTACTGTTTGCTGTTGACCAACAGTTGACTTCAATTTGTTAATTTCCACCGATTGTTTAAGTTGATCATGCTTCGTGAGATTACCGAAATGAGATTGCCTCTGAAGACGATCAACAGCTGCTTCAAGTGTAGAAAATAGGTATGTGATCTTTTCGTCTTGAGAAAATCCGGAAAATGTCCTATGACGTTCAGCACTGATCTGCGAAGTGGTTGCTCTGATTGCAGAAGCCATAGTTCTTTGCGGAACTGACTAAGGAATAACAGATGAAGTTGCAGCAGCTGATGTAACAACTGGAGTTTCTGTAGCTGAAGTAACTACAGGAGCTTCTTGTAGTACAGATGAAGACTCTTGAGGCACAGATTTCCGAGTATAAGTACTCAAATATCTCCTAGATTTCTTCTTTTGAACTTCAACAGCTTTCTCAGCTCTTCTTTTTGTTCTTCTTTCACCTTCAGGATCCTCTGGAACATATTCTGGATCATCCTCAGTTCTAATCTTTCTATACCTTCTTACTCCACGTATATCGATATACATTTCGTATCCAGGCTCAACTATATGATCACTAGAACTAGAATCAGATCCATCATCACCACTTGCTGACGAACTACTAGCTGATGTACCAGAAGCTGCACCTTTGCTTGATGTACCAACAGCACCTGCATCACCACCATCATCACTTTCACCACTACTGTCACCACTACCACTACCAGACTCATCTGAATCAACTGGGTCAGGACCAAATTTCTCTATTCTTAGCCTTTCCAACTCAGGTTCTTCATCGTCAGATTGGCTGTCATCATGACGCCATTTGTCATTTGCTGGAGCCATATAATCAGGATTCACTAGTGCGCCAAAAAGCTTCATTGGAGGAACGCTTTCTTTGTATCTTTTGGCGGCCATAGTCTTGATTAGCCTTAAAGAGTTGAAATTCATCGCCTCTATTTTCAGAAGATCATTTTCAGCTTTAGGAAGGTCTGGATGTTGAACATTCATAATCATTTGTAGAAACCGCGGATACATCCAAAACTTGTTCCCGGTTGTTCTACTACCAGTCCTTGTCATATTCTCTTTCATGTTGCTGAAAATATACTTTGAGATGCTAAACGGTTTGTTTAACACCAAAGCAACCATGAAACCAACGAGATCATCTCCAGCCATATCATATCCAGACCGTCTATTGCTGAGACACTGAATAAGAATATGCAATAAAAACTTGTAGCGTAATGGAAGATCACCTTTGTTGATTTGTTTGACGAAAAGGTCTCCTTTACACTTCATCCTTAGCAAACAGCCTCGTGAACACATGATTGGGATTGAATATGGAGCATCCGGTTGATCTTGTAGACGTAGAACTTCATTCAATATCTCCGGAGTAACAACGACATACAGATCATTCACACGACCTCTTATAATATCCTTTCCATCGATTTGGACGATGCTTGCAGAATCCCAGAAAGCTTTAATTAGTGATTTGTAGACGGGTGTCGAGTATGTAACAGCATGATTGATACGTGACTCCCTGATCCACTTCGTCATATCTTTAAATTCCGTGAGCTTGTCTTCCGGATCCAAATATGCAACTTGATTATGACGTTTCTCTGACATAATCTCCTCTTCAGTTTTGTTTTCTTTCTTTATCGCCTTCTTTCGTTTTCCTTTTTCTTGCGGTGCTTTCGGAGCCATCTGTACATGAAAATGTCAAGAATAAGTCAGAATTTATATAACATAGCATTTAGACATGTATGGATACAATTTCATGTATCCATATAACAGATAACCTATCAAACATGTCTACTGTGAACAAACAGCAACAACAGAAAACTGCTAAGGCATAGACGACGAAACAGAAGATCAACGACGAAACAGAAGTTTGAACGACGAAACAGAGGGTTGACCATTGACCAGTTTGATTCGTCGACGTTTTGATTCGTCGTGTCTGTTTCGTTCCTTTTCTGATTCGTCATCTCTGATTCGTCGTTTGTTTCTTTGTTTCTGATTCGTCATATGTTTGATTCGCCCGAATTAGGGTTAATGTGATTCGTCGAATTGGGGGTTTTTCAGTTTCGCCGTTTTGTGGTTTAAACAAGGATCAAATATAATACCAACACATTTAACTTCAATGTTTATAACCCAAAACAACTTGTAAAACCTATAAATGATTTCCGATCAAAAACCCATTTAAAACAGTTAAGAATTTTATCAAACACAAACCCCTGTTTTTGTTACAAAAACCCACATCCAAATCAAAGTAAATCAAACATACTAGAACTTAAATCTAACAGATACAGAAGGAAAACACAATACATTCAACATCAACACATATATTATCAAAGAAAAACAAGGTCTCAAAGGGGTCTCTGAGGGTTTCGGATGAACAACCGACGGTTCAAAATGTTCGGAATGTGAATCAGAACGTTTTACTACCTTTGATGTTTGTAAGATTTTGATAAAAATCGGATGATTTGAGCGATTTGAGAGGGTAACCGTAGGTATGGGTTTTGAGTGTTTGAAGAAGATGAAAAGTTTGATGTTTTGAAAAAGTGAACAAGTGGGACCTTTATATACACCGCCTTGTCTCGACGAATCAGAGATCTCGACGAAACTAGATTGGGCCCGGCGAAACAGAAACTTGGGCTTGGACATGGGCCTGAATTTTAGCCCATGACGAAACTGATTTGGGCTCATGTGATTCGTCGATGTTTTTGACGAAACAGATTTGATTCGCCGACAATGGTCTGATTCGTCGACTCTTCTGATTCGTCGACCATTCTGTTTCACCAACAGGTTTTTCAAAAACACAGAGGCTGGTAAGATTTTGCAGTCAAAACAAATTATGAACACATTTCCATTCTGTTTGAATTTTCAAATGCAAGAACGTTTTTATGAAGAAGCTTTTAGGCTTCCGGTAGAAAACACCAAGCAACAACTTCGGCTTAATAAAAAACGAGCTTTACACAAATATACTAAAAGCAAATTTAAAGCACGGTAAACTAAACGAAAATGCGGAAAACTGAGAAAAACAGATAACAACTGTACAAATGCAATCTTTTTGCGAATTTCAAGGACAAGGAATCATACCAGCTTACGGTCTTAGTCAACATGATTTTGATTTCTGTTTAAAGCTCTGGATAAGTATACTACCTCGATTATCGGTATTGTGGTCCACATAAGCTCAAACTAATCAGACGTAATCATAATTTAAGGGATACGATTAACGGTAAGGATTATACTTACAAGTCGATGTAAATCCACTCACGACACATTCCCGTATCAAGGTATGCACGAGAATTCATCTTACCGGTGAGTATACCGATTATCATCTGTTTGACCGTATAAAAATGTGAGAAACTCACTTATTTTGATTGAAAACAAGCCCTATGTGATAAAATCACTTATTGATGAGGAACTTGATTTTCAGATGCATGAGGGCACAGGAGCAAGTCCGTGAACAGGTCAGTACTTTCGTACAGCAGAGAGACGAACTTGACTCCCGCAAAGAATCTGTGATATATTATCACTTATTTTGTTTGGACATGTGATTGTTGATCACTTATTGAGGTCGAATGCAGTATGTACACGTATGTATGGTATCATGGAAGATCTTAGACTTCGTCTCCGTTATTTTTACGGTTTGATACAACCATGATACCCAGATGATAAGCAGCATAAAGACCGAATATTTCAGATCTCGGCAATCTCTCAAACGAGATTTCGGTACTAAGACCATATGCCAATGAATGGTTCCCACCTGACTTGAAGTCTGTTAGGTTTGTATCATCCTGCACATTTTAGTCTGATTGTGAGCCTACCGATACATCGTTAGTAGAGATACTTATCATTTTTCTTTTTATTTTACATTTACAGCACATTGACCGACCACACCAGTGAACTTCATCATTTTCCTTTATCCAAGAAACTCATTTTTGGTTTTTCTATTGTTTTTGAATTTTTGAGTTTTTCAAACGAAACGACAGAAAGTAAAGACATCTTTTTGGATTTTGAACTTTTGCAATGTTTTTGTATTTTCTTGAAATATCTCCCCCTAAAATTCGCAAAGTTTACGAAAACTAAAATCTTTTTGAATTTTCAAAGTTTATAAAGAAAATATTTACAAAAACGATCAGCCAAAGAAGTTTACTCGGGTATCACCTTAATGCCATTGACCAAAAGTAGATAATCAAAACGTGATTTATCAAAAGCTTTTGTAAACAGGTCGGCACGTTGGTGATCAGTGGGGACATGAACGACATCGATTAACCTCTTATCAAAACAATCACGTATGAAGTGATATTTAATGTCGATGTGTTTAGTTTTAGAATGTTGCACAGGATTTCTAGTGATCTGTAAGGCAGCATTATTATCAACAAAAATATGGGTAGATAGGAATTCTAAACCGTAGTCGCGCATTTGTTGTTGTATCCAAAGAACTTGGGAGCGACAACTCGAGGCAGCAATGTATTCTGCTTCACATGTTGATGTAGCAACACACGTTTGCTTCTTGCACTGCCACGTGACTAGGCGATTTCCTAGGAACTGACATCCTGCTGTTGTCGATTTGCCATCGATTTTGCAACCACCGAAATCAGAATCACTATAGGCAATTAATTCAAAACTATCATCCCTAGGGTACCAAAGACCGAGGTCTGGGCATCCCTTCAAATAGCGTAAAATCCTTTTGACAGCTGACAGATGAGAGGCCTTCGGGTTTGCTTGATATCTTGCTAGCAAGCACGTTGGATACATGATATCAGGCCTCGAAGCGGTGAGATACATGAGAGATCCGATTATGGCACGATAGTACGAGGAGTTGATGCTTTCACCCTTGAAATCCGGAGTAATCCCGTGATTCTGCGGAAGTGGGGTACCAATGGGCGTTGCATCTGACATTTGGAATCGGCTCAAAATGTCACCAACATATTTAGTCTGATGGATGAATATTCCAGACTCTGTTTGTTGAACTTGAAGGCCCAAAAAGAAATTCATCTCTCCCATAGCGCTCATTTCGAACTTTTCTTGCATAACACTTTCGAATTGCCTGCACAAAGAGTCATTAGTAAACCCAAATATTATATCATCAACATATACCTGCACCAGCAGAAGATCTTCATCTTGTTCTTTGATAAAGAGTGTGCAATCAATAAGACCTCGTCTAAATCCATTCTCCAGAAGATAGTTTGATAAGGTTGCGTACCAAGCCCTAGGTGCTTGATGTAGACCATAAAGAGCTTTGTTGAGCAACCAAACCCGATCGGGGTGAATAGGATCTTCAAAACCTGGAGGTTGTTCGACATGCACCTCTTCTTGAACAATACCATGGAGAAAAGCACTTTTGACGTCCATCTGGTAAACTTTGAATCCTTTGAAAGAAGCATAAGCTAAGAAGATCCGAATAGCTTCCAGACGTGCAACAAGTGCATAAACTTCATTGTAGTCAATGCCTTCAATCTGACGAAAACCCTGAACAACCAGTCTCGCTTTGTTGCGAATAACAACTCCACGGTCATCTTTCTTGCATTTATAAACCCATCGTGTTCCAATTTTCTTGTAATTCTCCGGTTTTTCAACAAGCTTCCAAACACCAAGCTTTTGAAATTGCTGCAGTTCGTCCTGCATGGCTTCAACCCACGAATTATCTTTTAAAGCTTCCTTCCAAGATTTCGGTTCTTCTTGTGAAACGTAACACGCGAAAGACCAATCATTTTGGAGACCAGATTCTCTAATAGCTGAATACAAACCAGCACTCTGGTTGTTTCTCAGCTGATTACGTGTCTGCACACCTTGTTGGACATCTCCTATGATATTCTGCTGTGGATGGGTATCGTGTATCCTCATTTCAGAATTTTCAGGAACACGAGCATTAACACCCAAATTGTTAATATTAAGATCAACAACCAACTCCACGCCTGGAATATGCGTAGAAGTGGATGCATTTCCTTCAGCAGTATCATCGACTTGCACATGAGGAGTATCAACAGAAGTACCCTGAACTGGAACAACTGGAGATGAAGTGCCTTCAGTCGCATCCAGATTTTCTTCATCTTCTTCTGATGACTCATTGTATTCAGTAGCATTTTCAACTTCCTCATTTTGAACCGTGTTGTTAGACGAATTAGAACTTTGTGAGTTAACAACAACAGGTCTAACTAATGATGACTCAGCAGCATTGTCACTATCAAATATCATTCTAGCAGCTGCGGAATCTTCATCAAAGGTTGGCAGATCAAAGGAGTTGAATAGCCCATCGTAATCGAACATCCAAGGATCACCTGGAGCTTTAACAGGACTTGTATATCTCTGAACCCTTACTTCACTCCATAGCTCAATCTTTTTGGAAGTCAGATTCCAAACACGAAAATTTGGTGTAGCATATCCAAGGAAGAAACCCTCGATAGCTTTTGCGCCAAACTTTCCATCCGGATCAATCATAGTGCATGGACCACCAAAAGGTTCTAGAATTGAGAGATCAGGTTTCCTTTTCTGTAGAAGTTCGAAACAAGTCTTGCCATGTCTCTTAACCGTAAGAACTCGGTTTAATGTGTAGCAAGCAGTCGACACAGCCTCTGCCCAGAACTGAACAGGAAACGCCGACTCTACCAACATTGTTCTTGCAGTTTCAATTATTGTCCGATTCTTCCTCTCCGCGACACCATTTTGTTGTGGAGTGTAAGGAGAACTGTATTCATGAAGAATGCCTTTACAAGTATAGAACTCATCCATAACACGGTTTTTGAATTCAGTTCCATTGTCGCTTCTGATCCTCTTAACTTTCAACGAGTAGAGATTTTCCAACATTGTAAGAAGATCCTTGAGGATGCCAGGAGTATCACTCTTGTGTGCCATAAAAGCTACCCAAGAAAATCTAGAGTAGTCATCAGTAACTACTAAACAATAAACATCTCCGAACGTTGTCTTGTGTCTCATAGGTCCAAAAAGGTCCATATGAAGACGTTCGAGAGGCATGCTAACAGTGTTGATTTTCTTCAAAGGGTGAGACTTTTTCGTTTGCTTCCCTTTCTGGCACGAAACACAGATATCTTGTAGATGAAAACTTCTCACGGGCACGCCATTCACAAGATTTTTTTTTCACCAAATGGGTCATTTTTCTCAAGTGAATGTGTCCCATTCTTCTGTGCCAAGATATAGACTCCTTCTCCGTGGCTTTCGAGACAAAACATGTGACTTGTGCAGAAGTCGTAATCGCTTGACTCATATCAAGAACATAAAGATCATTGATTCTTGGAGCCGATAAGAGAATCCACTCATCAGGAATTTTGAAACCAGGTTTAAGCACATAACAACCGGCATCATCGAAATGCACGGTGAACTTTTTATCGCAGATTTGCGACACACTGAGAAGATTATGATCAATTTGACGAACATAATTGATCTTATCGAAACATACAACACCATTAGAGATCATTCCCTCTCCAGTGATGTATCCGCCTTTGTCTCCAGCGAAAGCGACATAGCCTCCTTTAATGTTTCTCACATCATATAGAAGCCGTAAGTCGCCCGTCATGTGCCTGGATGCCCCACTATCAACAATCCAATGACTATTAATAGTTCCTCCTGGAACATCCTGCACATATCATCCAATGATTAGTTAAGGATGGGGACCCAAGCCAAAGTGGTCTTGGGTCGTCCCTGAGCATCACAAATAGTGATCTCGATTTGTTGATGATTTTCCAAACAAACAGCTCCCCCTGAACTTTCACCCTTCCTAGGTTTCCAAGTTTGTTTTTGTTTACCAGATTGAATTTTGTAAACAAATTTTGAAACTTCTGGTTTTACAGGTGAACTTGGTTCCCTTGGAACAGAATTCACCTTAGATTTTAAAGCCTTTTCTATTTTCTTCACATTTTGATGTCGTTGTTTCGATTCCTGTTCTTTAACAGTTCTTTTATCATGTTTAGGCGAAACAGGACGACATTTAGGGTGAATCGATTCAGGTGATGCTTTCTCAACAAATTTCTCTTTCGGAGTGTTTGCACAATCTTTGATAATGTGCCCAAACTCTCCACATTTAAAACACGTTCTCCTTTCAACAAACTTAGGAGAACTGAATCGACGATCAGATGTCAAACTTGTATAACCCGAGGTACTTGCTTTTTCATCACACCCGTTTGAATGTTGAGTGTAATTGTTTTTACTATCACGTTTTAAAATTTTGACTTGTACAAAATCAGTGTTTGACTTGTTTGCAAAAGTCTCAATTTTATCTGTACCTCTCGATTCCACAAATTTGACATTGCTGTTTTTCTTCTGATAACGAGCCCCTTTTGTTTCAAATTTTGATTTAGAAACATTTGGCAATTGAGCTCGTTGATTTGATTGTTTACCCTTAGAAGCAAAAGGTTGTTGCTTTGAAGGTGATTTCTGATTTCCAAATTTCTTTTTGATTTCAGCCTTAGGAATTGGATTACATTTAGTCACGTTAACTCTTTTTGATTTCCAAAGGTTGTTGCTTTGAAGGTGATTTCTGGTTTCAAACCGTGGCATTTCTTCTTCATCAGGCATATAAGCATAATTATGTCTCAAAGGGGGCGGACACTTCTCATACCCAACACCTTTCTTGTTTCCCTTTAGTTGTTGAACATCAATAATGTGATCGAGCACAAATCGGGAGTTAGAATAACTCTCCAACTTTTGCTTGATTGCATCATGCTCGCATTTTACTATGGCTAACTCCTTTTTAGTTTCCTCAACAATGTTAATGTAATCATTTATACTAACTTGTTTATGATAAACAGTTTTTGTCACTTCGAAAACATTTTTCTTTAGAGTTTCAATCATTGATTTAAATTCTTTTTCATGTCTAACTAGAGCCATATTCGCTTCTTTGCATTTAGCCATTTCAACAACTAAACTCTGATTGTGAATATGAATCGTATCACATTCAAGTTTTATTCTATCAAATTCATTTTTCATATACTCACAATCTCTACAGTTGATAAGAATTTCAGATTTTACCTGACTTGTAGAAGCTGAGACATTTGCCATAAAGGCAGTCTGATAAGAAAAAGATCCGTCTTCAGAAAAGAACTTCTCCATTTCTTTAGATGCTACCTCAGCCTTCTTGATCAGAACTGATTTCTGAAATTTCAACTCTTCTGCTTCATTCAATAAGTCATCAAGATTAGAACTTGCTTCTTTGCTCACATCAGATTCAGAATGATAATCACCCGAAGTAGAACTTTCTTCATCTGAACTCCCGGTATTACCAGAACTGTCGTCACTTTCAGAAAATTCTTCCTTATGAACATGCTTGATGTGATTGATGATCTTTGCATAACACGCTGTTCCCCCGTTATTTTGATCACCTTCCCCAAGTTGTAAAGACCAATTAAACCCTTCATCAGCTTGTACGGTTAATGCACGATTGTCGTTTGATGATCCAGACTGATTCTGGTTAGTGGTGTTGTTTACAGCCACTATCCCTTTTCCACGATTGTCTTGATTGGCATTTGAAGTACTCGTATGATTACGGAATGGGTTCTGATTGCCTTGTTTGCTTGGTCGAGTGCACTCACGTTTGAAGTGCCCCTTTTCGCCACAATTGAAGCATGTAACTGCTTCTTTATCAAAACCGTACTTTGTATCCTGTTTGCTTTCCAAAGAACTTCTCCTTGTTCGAACCATAAAGTCCTTCGCCCTTCTAACAGCACTTGCGAACGCCCACTTTATATCCATCAACTCCATTTCATCACGGTTGATTTGTAGATAGTCTTCGTTGGTCAAATTGATGTTTCCAATTTGACCTGCGACCAAACCGCAGTAAGCACTAACCATTGTATTAATAAGTTCCATATGTTCCTTTGCTACTTCAATGCTAACATTTGAGAGGTTTGATGTATCAACTTTGACTGTGTTAGGATTTGGGGTTGGAGGATTGTTGGTATAATGAGCTTGCTGTTGTTGTGGTTGGACTTGTGGTTGTGGTAGGGCTGGAATAAAACCTCCTCCAGAATAAGCCTGAGGTTGAGCAATTAAATGCGCTTGCGGAAGATAGGCTCTCGGATCGAAGACAGGAGGCGGAGCTGATTGAGGAAACGGAGAAGAGTTTGTATTTGATACAAACGCCGTTTGTAACTTTGGTTGCTGCATACTAGCTGACGGGTTAAAACCTCCACCACAATATATTTCGATATTTTGAGGAGCAGCAATGCGTTTTGCTTTCCGAATTTCTTCATCATTCTTATGTTCCAGCTTCTGTACGAATTCATAGATAGTTATAGTGTCAGCATCTAGAATACCAGTATGCTTTAGAAGCTCAATGTATGGACTCCACTTTGGTGGTAGAGAATCAGCAAACCGTGCACAAACTTCCTTTTCAGATGCAACAACAGCATAAGCAAACATTTCACTAATCAAATGATAAAAACGTGTAGTCATATCATTTAGAGTTTCATTTTCCAAGAACTGAAACGATTCAAACTCTTTCTTCAATAGATCATGCCGTGTTTTTCTAGAAGCTGCATTTCCTTCTCCTCTTGTTACCAAACAATCCCATAATGATTTCGTGTCCATACAATAAGAAAATTGATGATAGATATCTTTGTGAAGCGCTTGAGTAAGAACAACAAACGACTTTTTCTCAAATTCATAGGCTTTCTTGTCATTTTCCTGCATGTTAAAAATACCTTCGGCTGTTGAAGCTGCTACTTCGAGAGCATTATTGCGTGGAATAATGAAACACCTCCAAAGATCAGTGCTTTGACCTTGAACATATGTATGGAAACGACCTTTCCATGATGGAAACTCGTTCATATGATTCAACTTTGGCGGGCGATTGTTGCTGCCCGTTTCGCTCTCGCTAAGCAAAAGATTCTGAATGTTTTGATTCTGACTGGATGCCAAAGCCCATTGTCCGGCACTTATAGTAGGTTGACCAAAAACATTCTTCACCCACGCTGCTGCGGAGGTCGGATCTTCACGTGGTCTCGAGTCCATACTCCAATCCCATGGACTAGTACAACTCATATTTGATGTATGTATGATAGTACCTTCACAAATTCTTGAAAACACACAGTTAGCAAGCTTTTACAAGTCCTCTGTGTAAAACAGATCTGTTCTCGACGAAACAGATTTCACGAAACAGGTTTGTTTCGTCTAAATGAATGATGACGAAACAGACTTGTGATAATTGTGATTTTGTGGCGAAACAGAACTTGTTTCGTTAAAGATGTTGTGGCGAAACAGAAGTTGTTTCGTCAAAGATGTTGTGGCGAAACAGAAGTTGTTTCGTCGACTCCTTGTTTCGTCGAAACTGAGTATCAGACAGCTGGTTTAGATATTTAAAATATCTTACTGATCAGTCAAAGGATAAGTCTCAGACACAAAGATATTTATAACTGACACAAGGTATGTTTGTAACACCTATTTTCAACGAAACAGACTTTATCACTGAAACAAATTATTACTCTTTTTACACTAAAGTCAATTTAATGTATTATATGAGACAACACTTTGTTTTCAACAATTCAAAGATCAAATTCTCAGTTTGTTACAATAACAATTATGAAGATATGAAGAACACACTCAAGAACATGAGTTTTCCGGTCAGTTGATAATTTTCCGAAACACGAAAATACACTAGATTTTCACAAAAAAAACCCGGTTTAAAGCATGAACAAACAATCTAACTTAGGTTTTTGATAAAAATCTTTAGCAAACAACAATAAAACAACAGATTTTATGAATATTTTTCCAGAATATATGATTTTTTTTTTTCAAGAACAAATTTTCAGAAAAACACACACAAAATACTTGATAAAAACCGAACAAAGTTTGATTTTAAACAAGGATAAGAGCCAATGCTCTGATACCACTTGTAGGTCCCGAAATCTGAGGATCGATAACGAACCGAATCACTTGTTTATAGCAAACACGGTCACGTGTGCGGAATCCACGTAACTATGCCAAATCAAACATATAAAGCAATAATAACAAAAGATTAATCAATGAAACACACTCGATTGATTAACGGGATGAGAACCGATTACAAACTGATACAAACACAGTTCAGACAGAATTTCGACAGAGTTTTGTTACTGGTTATTATCTCATCTCTGTGTTCAAATGAAACAGGATGTTGTTTATATAGCCCCTGGGCCAAGACATCGACGAAACACAAAGTGTATCGGCGAAACTGAACATGGGCCAGTCATTGGGCTTGAAACAGCCCATTACACGACGAATCAAAGTGTGATTCGTCATGACCTTCAACGAAACAGAAGTAAAGGACATTGGTCTGTTTCGTCATGATGTGTTCCGACGAAACAGACCTGTTTCGTCGAGGACTGCAACTGTTGTGATTGTTTCTGTTAACAGACAGCAACAACAGCAACATATAAACATAGTAATGACCAAACTACCCTTTAATGCAACATGCATTGTTCATAATACTTTACATATCAAAAGAGACAAACAAGTTGTACACAAGTAGATAGGAGGATATCTGACTTGGTCAACGTAACATACAGACTCGATAATTAATAAAAGACCATACAAAATACATCGTTAAACAAGACTAGTCACATACACTAAAAATGCATCAATATTAACCTTATGACACTCTTTGATCAATAATGCATTAATCTAAAATAAGCTATAACCATTACATACATATTGTTAAAACCATTGAAAATTCTACTAACAATTTCTTTCAAGATATTCAAGAGAGTGTGAAAGGGCCTAATCGTTTTGTGTGGCACTTGGTTTTAATGGTGTTTAGTTCAAGAGATTAGTTATGAGACATTATGAAACTACCGAGCTTGAAGGATAGTGATGGTTTCATCATAGACAGAGCCAACATCACCGTCCCTACCATACTTCAGTTGTCTAAAGATGAATGCTGGTTGGTTAGGAGGAGGAAGCACTGTTTCATGATTACTCAACATAAAAGCTATGTCGGTCATTGTAGGTCGGTCAGCAGCCAATTCTTGAACACACAAGAGCCCAACATGGATGCACAAAAGAACTTCATGTGCATCGAATGTATCTCCTAATGATGAGTCAACTACCATCAATGGTTTTTCTTGTTTCCACAAGTCCCAAACCTAAAATCATTGTTAATTATGGCAAATTTTATTTTTTAGGATAAATAATCAACAATAAAAAAAAATATAAATGTGTGTAAGGCAAAATGAAGTTACTTACATGCCCGATCAGGTTAACCGAGCTCTCGTTAGAGTAGCTGTTGTTTTTCCTACCACTAATTATCTCAAGAACTAGGATTCCAAAGCTAAAAACATCTGATTTTAATGAGAAAAGGCCTTGCATTGCATACTCTGGAGACATATAGCCGCTACAATCATATAATGTCATTTTTAGATAGATAAAATAAATAAATTAAACCAAGTTTGTTATAGAGTGAAGAACTATACATACTATGTTCCGACAACTCTACGTGTTTTAGCTTCATCTTCATCCTCTCCAAATATTTTAGCCATTCCGAAATCTGAAATTTTAGGGTTTAAACTTGTATCTAGCAGCACATTGCTTGCTTTTAGATCCCTGTGGATGATTCTCAACCTAGAATCGTGATGAAGATATAGTAGTCCACGAACAATGCCCTTAATGATTTGAAATCGTTTCTTCCAGTCTAACAAAATCGCCTTCTCATGATCTAGCTAGGTTTGACAACATTCCATTGAATATATTTAAGAATAGGTAAAACTTTAGAGAATTAATTAGTAGGATTTTGATAACTGGATTGTAGGTCAGAGAACAAACCAAAGATGAAAGAATCCAAGCCTTTGTTTGGTAAGTATTCGTAAACTAACATCTTTTCTGTCTTATGAAAACAATATCCCAAAAGTCGGACTAGGTTCCTGTGTTGAAGTTTCGCAATCAAAGTTACTTCGTTCTTGAATTCTTGCATCCCTTGACCTGAACTTTGTGATAATCTTTTGACGGCAACTTCTTGCCCATTTAGTAACTTACCCTGAGTAACACATTATATTAAACCGCAAATACCACCATGATTACCTAGATTGACAGTTTTACCTTATAAACGGTGCCGAAGCCACCTTCTCCGAGCCTATTTGAATGAGAAAAACTATCGGTTGCAATAGTTATTGTGCTCAAATCAAACACGTGTAAATCTGTATTTTCGCCAATATCCTTCTCTGTTAAAGAACCTTTTAAGGATTTTAATCTATTCGTAAAACTGAACCCAACTTCGGCTTCATCTTGTTTGGCTGTATCAAACAATTAAGCGATCATGAAAACTCAAATTAGTTTATTTATGCTTTTTGTGTGTGTTTCAATTTTACTCTCGGAGCATAACTCCAACCATGAATCATGATTCTGGACTTGTACAAATTTATTCATGTTACATGGGTCAATCGAATGCTTTAATTCTACTCAATTTTTAATTCACAATAGCTTTCACAAGCTTTGAATTATGGTGTATTCGACTCATTTAGAGGCAACATATTTGATTTTGGTTTACGGTTTAAAAATGATTTAAACCAAAAATACAAATCATATGGAACTAAATGATTTTGTTTGGTTTCATTGCCACTCACTCTGAATGATTAGTTTGTTGAATATAATCAAACTAAACTAGTGTAGTTTATTTTATAAATACCTTCATGGCGCTTACTTATTTTCCCCTCTTAAATTTAAGCAATTTCAACTAGGCTTTTAACCTTTTTAATTAGAGCGGGATCAAGGGGAAGTAGAATACAATTAAGGACCTTGTCACATGACATAATGATATCATTATTAAATGATTGTGGGTCGACTACTTGGTGAACTTAAACATACCTGGTTTCTTCCTTATGTAACAAAAAATGAAGGTACACAAGAAAATCCCTGCTACAATCATTGGCGTCCCAATGACCAAAAATCGTTTTGTACGCGACCTCTTTAGCCTCTTTGATGAGTTCTTGGCTGAAATACAATCACATGAAAGATTATGCAAATTGATATGCGATGACATTCCTAATTAACGGCAACTATTTATTAAAAAAAACAGAAAAACACTATGTTTTGGTCCCAAGAAAAATATATAGTTCTAAAACTTTTTGCATCAATTATGTTGTGGTCCTACAAAAACGGTGTGAATTTAAATCCATATACAAGTTAATAGGTCACGCCCCGCTTGCGGTATGCTCATATAATGTATATATGCGTGGGCGCTCGGGGGGCAAAAGTGAAAGTGCACTAATTTTAACGTTATTTTACTAATTTCGTGAAAATAACGTTAAAAGAGGGGGACGGTTAATCATGCATCATGTGGTGGCGTTGATAGCCAAAAGACAAAGGGGTGCATGCACTAATCGGCGTTTGTCTCAATTGCTGAGTGTTATGTGCCTTATGTCCAAGGCTTGATGCAAAACCACAATCGAGCCGGGGGTCTCATTGGAAGCAGCCTCTCTATTCCTATGGGGTAGAGGTAAGGCTGTCTACATCTCACCCTCCTCAGACCCTACCTTAGCTTTGCTATTGGTGGGATATACTGAGTATGATGATGATGATGATACAAGTTAATAGGTGCTTTAGGTGAGTTGTGGTCCCTACAAAAATTGTGCGAATTTAAATCCATATACAAGTTATAGGTGCTTTAGGTGAGAAAAACTGTAAGTTATGAAAAACAGTGTCTTTTTTAGTTAATTATTATTACAATAAGTCAATACTTTTAGGGTAAATTACAGTTTTCGTCCTTTATATTTATATCAGATTGTAATGGATAGCTTTTAACATCAATAATTACAGTTACAGTCATTTTTTTTAGAAAAACCATTACACCCTAGGTCCTTTAGCATTAACCAGGTTAAAATTTTCAGTTAAGTTTGACACATGCCTTGCACATGAAGGCATTTATGTCTTTCTACCCCAATTTATTTAAATTATAAAAAATAAAAACAATAATATATGTTTCCAGCTTGAATGCTCTTAGAGCATTCTCATACAATCCATCAAAACTTGTGAGGGTGAGTTTTTATATTGTAAAGGGTAAAAAAAGTGGTTGTGAGTGGAGGAGAGAAAAAATGTTACTGTTCATCTGTATATTTGGGGGGACACTGTTCACCAAGTATAATTTTTTTAATATATATTGAAAGTGGTTGTGACTGAAGGAAAAAGAAAATTGTGATAATAATATTATTTAATTGAAAAGAAGAGAGAAAAAATATTTGTTTTTAGTGGAAATATATTAATATAGGAGTTGTTTTTTAGTGGAATGTATGTATAATTTGATGGATTGGATGAGAATGCTCTAACTCTCTCTCTCTCTTTCTCTCTCTACTCTCTCTCTCTCTCTCTCTCTAAAAGTTTGAATCAGTAACCTAAATTCCTATATCAAAACCCATATAATGAACATTCAAGTAAGCACTTACCAAAATCCTAGATCAAAACATAATTTCCTCGAAACGAGCTCTAAACCCCCAAATTACTAGATCAAAACCCCAAACCCAGATTCACCACTGAATACTGGTTGCCAGCGGTTCAAGGTCGAAATCATTTATGGGTGTTACAAAGATTTGATTTTCACGACCAAGAACCATGAATTCATTTCTGGGTGTTAAAAAGATTTGATTTTGTTTGTGGGTTTTAAATGGTGTGTGATTTAATCGATTTAAACGGCGTAAGCGTAAGCGAAGATTCCGGCGGTGGTGTGTTGTTTGGAGTCACGGTGCACCTGTGCTGGATCTTCAATGTGGTTATCGGAAAAAGTAAACGGTGTCGTTTACTGTCCTCAGGGCCACCTGGAACAGCTGTAACCCGCCGGTGATTAGGTCGGCTCCGGTGAGTTTTATGTTCCCCCTCATGTGTTTTGTCGTGTTGTTGATGTGAAGGTTCATGTAAGTTTGATTGTTGTTTGTTGATGTTTGTTGATGTTTTTTTTTTATTTTATGTTTAATTTGGTGATTTGTTTTTGGATATTTTATGGAATTGATTCTAGATCTGATGATGTTCCCACTTTTATTTTTATTAAACATTTAAATAAAAGCTTGAATTGACTAAAATACTCTCCAAGGAATAAACTTAACTGAAAATTTTTAACTGAAAATTTTAATCTGGTTAGTGCTAAAGGACGTAGAGTGTAACGAGTTTTCAAATAAAGAATTGTGACTGTAATTATTGAAGTTAAAGGCTATCCGTTGCAATCTCATACAAACATAAATGACGAAAAGTGTAATTTACCCATACTTTTAGCTATATGTAGAGGGTGTTTTTAATAAGATTCAAGTAATATATTCTAAGACCATGTGTAGTGGTTTAGCCAAATAATGCCCCCACCATGGGGCATTATTCGACACGTGGCAGTCCAGTCAGCATGGGGCGTTATTGCAAAAGTGGCGTAGTGGGAATAATGCCCAAATAATGCCCCTTCCAATCATTAAAAAAAAAACTAGTTTCTCATTGGTGGGTCAAACCCAGTCAACCATTCCACAAACCATTTTAGGCGTTTTATATGTAACGCTAAACCAATTTTTTTTTTTCAAAAAAACTGCCCAAAAACGCCCTATGTAATGGGGGGGGGGGGGGGTTTCAATAATACCCCACTACGGGTGGTCTAGGGGGGAAATCTATTATATCTGACACTTCTGATATATTGAATGAAAGAACATTTTGGTTCTAAAACATAATACTCGCCATCTTGTTTTTTTAAAATAAAACACAAAAAATTTAGTATAAAAAATTTAACATAATATAGTTCCGTCAATATTTTAATACCAACACTAAGATAATAATAGAATGAGTAAATTACAAAAGTTATCCTTTATGTTGACACCATATTACAAGGTGTGTACTTTGTGTTTAAAAGCAACGAGATTCACACTTTATGTTTACAACCCGTAACACATTACGTCCTTTACCCCAAATTTAGTTAACTTTTAATGTTAAATCGGGTATATTCGTAATTTTACTAATTTCTTCAAAACATCTCTAATGATTAAAAAACAATTTTTAAAAATTAAAAATACAAAAAAAGAATAAATCAGGTGTCTCTCTCTTTCTCTCTCATAACTCTCATTCTCTTTCTCTCTCTCTCTCCCTCTCTCTCTCTAAAGGTGGACGGTATGCATGCGGGGAACTAAATCGGGGAGGGGTTTTACCACGCGGTGAGTGGTTGCCGGCCTTCAATCGGTGAGTGAGGTGAGGGAATAGTGGTGAGTATTCACCGAGCCCGGCAAGAGAAGAGATAGAGGAGAGATAGCGGTTAATGGTGGGCCCTACCTTTTTCAGCCAATCACTTTTTTTTAAAAGTGTTTACCACTCTCCATGTATTTGGTCATTGCTAGTGATTGAGTGCAAAATGGGGAGTGGAATAGGGACTTGACTTGACCTGACATGGCATGACATTATTGGTTAGAAAATAGTTTAAACACTCACCATTGATTGACCACTCTCTCCACCCAAACCATCAATCTAGCCACCGCCACCCGACCACAACCACCACCCAACCATTATGCCCCATTATCATCATCATTATCATCATACTCAGTAAATCCCACAAATAGCAAAGCTAAGGTAGGGTCTGCGGAGGGTAAGATGTGGACAGCTTTACCTCTACCCCGAAGGAATAGAGAGACTGCTTCCAGTGAGATACCCGACTCGATGGTAGTTTTGCTCAAGCCTTGAACATAAGGTACATAACACTCGACAATTAAGACAAACGCCAATTAGTTCATGTACTTCCTTATCTTTAGGCTATCAACGCTACCACATGATGCATGATTAACCACCCCCTCTTTTAACATTATTTTTACGAAGTTAGTAAAATAACGTTAAAATTAGTGCAGTTTCACTTTTACCCCCCCACCCCCTCGAGAGCCCACACAAATATACATTATATGCGCGTACCGCAAGCGAGGCGTAATTATGCCCTATGATGTTATCCTAAATCACTCACTTTCTTCCGATCTAAGTGTCTAACATTATCATCTCTATTGTCTCTTCCAACATGTTTCAACTACCATAAACCCTCAACATCCTCACTAAATTCTACCAAAATTTTCAAAAACCCTCAAGAAAACAAACCCATATCATCATCCTGTTAAATTTTACCCAAACACAGACAGCTTCGATCAAGTATACCGGAAAACAACTCTATCTGATGCTTTCAACCATCCTTCGTCACCGTCACCGACACCATTAGTTCGCATGTACGGGTCTCCAACTAACCCAACCACATCCTCCATTCATTTCGCACTTCTCTACAAACCAGTAACTATACTTTTCATCTCATTGGAAAAACCCCCGATTTAGGATATTCAACGCAGGTGGCCGGGTAGTGTAGTGGTCGGGTGACGGTGGCTAAAGTGGTGGTGGGTGAGAAGAGAAAGGGTTCTTTATGGTGGTGGTGGTGGTGCTAGAGTGGTGGTTAGTGAAAGAGAGGGGGAGAGAGGGAGTTAAGAGAGAGAAAGGGAACGAGAGTTACGAGAAAGAGAGAGAGATCTCATTACACTTTTTTTATATTTAAATTTTTAAAAATTGTTTTTTGTTTCAATTATTAGAGATATTTTAAATAAATTATTAAAATTACCAAAGTACCGTGATTTAACCTTTAAGTTTAACTAAGTTAGGGGTAAAGGGACGTAACGTGTCACGATTTGCAAACATAAAGTATGATTTCGTCACTTTTAAAGACAAAGGACCGACCTTGTAATCCCATGTCAACATAAATGACCAGATTTGTAATTTACTCTAACAGAATAGAATAGTTATAAAGAGTATTGATGGCGACATACCTAACTCATCACAGTCAACCCGTATATAAAAAGATTGTCCACCGTCCGTAAACGTCCTCGTATCGATTATGTCCCCATGCCACGTAATACAACCTCCACCCTCGGCCCCTTTACTAATATCGGCACTTGCATACCCCATGCATGTGCAATCCCCCAAGCACAATCCTTCACACGCTTTTAATCCCAAACTCATGTTCACACGTGCGTTCGATGTGTCAGGCACCTTAACATGGGCCACCTCAACGAACCCGTCTCCGGCCTTGCACATCTGTGTTCCAGGCTTTATCTTACACCCTTTGGAACCGTCCCTTAAGTACCAATTCTGCGGTGACCGTGGTTCGTATCCGGGAAGGCAATCACACTCAAAAGTGCCTAATCTGTACGGATCACAAAGACCAAAAGGACCACAATGGTTGTAGCCATCACACTGGTCATTTGGAGCCGACCAGAACCTAACCCACTTGCGATCTGCCTCTTGCCAAGTTAGCCTGTCCATGGTTCCAGACTCGGTAACGACAATTCTTGAAAAAATGGTTGAGTTGCGCATCTGGTAAACGATCACCACTTCATCGTTGTTGTTTGTGTAGGTAACATTATACAGATCCTTCCCGTCCATCTCGGGTATACCACTCCATCGGAGACCCGTCCATGACCCGGTCCGCCACACTTTTGTCATACCTTGAAACAGGAACAACTGAGGTGACCCAACAAACTCCAATTTACAAGAATAATCTCCCGCACCCGGATTCCCAGTAGACTTCCAAGATGTAACCACTCGGTTCAAACCTGTTTTCTTATCCAACCCGAACTTCATATCAGGAAGAAGAGTATTTGAAGGGTGATCAAAGCTCTGCCATGAATAAACCTCTTTGTTAACTAGTCCTTGAAACAACACCAAATTCCCCGAATCCAACAACTGAGCCGAAACATCATTCACCACTCCGGAAACATTGGTTGACCAAAACGCAAGGCCTTGATCTTTTTCGTGAAGGACAAGGTTCCCGGTTTCATCAACCGATAGGATACCGGATGAGTTGGTGATCGGCTGGTCTCTATTGGCAACCCAAACCACAGTTTGCTCAGAAACCTTGTTATACCAGATACCCACGTATCTGTTGGTGGAGTTTGCGGGGCTAAAGAATCCAAGAGCAAAGTTTTCTCCACTGGAGACCAAAATATCCCCATCTTTAACGGGTCGGGTGAGTGTGATGGTGTCAATACAAGTGCAAAACCGGAAAATCAGAAAGATTAACACAGATACTAGAATGTTTTTTTCTTGATACATGTTTTGTGTTTTACGGACCAGATGGTTTTTTTTTTTTTTTCAATTTTGTGTGTTTGATAGTTTCAAAAGAAGAATCGTGATTTAGTCATTTAACATATAAAATATCAAAGAAAATAGTTGATTATGGGAGCCATCACTTTCATGACTTTGTAAAAAGTCAACTGTTATTTGAATAGGGTGGAGATATTTGGACACCCTCTGCGCCTATTTTCACACACTTTTTATGCCCTAGACGCCTCGTATAGGCCTATACGAGGCGTCTAAGCACTGAATTCAAGGGGGTCTCAGAGGGTGTCAGACACAAAGTTTAAGGAAACCTATACGAAGGGTACAGACCTATACGAGGCGTCTAATTTTGGGTTTTTTTTTTGGCTGAAATGAAGGGTAATTGGTATGGTTTTTTGGATAGTTTTTGAAGATGTGTTTTTTTGTTGAATTTTTTTTTGGTTTTAAAAAAAGTTTTGGTTTTTTTTTACACTATAAAAAAGTTTTTGTTTTTTAAAAATCAACTATTTTAAAAATCGGTTCTTTAAATATATTATATCGATTAAATATTATAATGTTTTTAACATTTTACTTTTTTATTCTTCCGATTAAAATTTTATCTCGTTCAAATATTGTTTCCGTATTATATTCAGGGGATATATTGTTTCCATATTATATTCAAAACATATTTTGTTTCCGTATTATCTCAATTTAAGACAACAATCATTAGGTAACCGAATATCTGAAAACAAACATAAATATGACATATATAAGATAACTTTGTACATCCATAACAAAAATATATAAGATAAGTTTGTACATCCATAATAAAAATAAAAACAACAACAGGCCTATGCATCCAAATCCGAATCCGAATCTGGCTGCTGCGGCTGATGTGGTGCTCGAGCCGGTGGAAGCGGTATCGGGGGTAATCCCTCTCT